>CM060707.1:95838297-96180797 GCA_030686995.1 Artemisia argyi | reverse complement strand
ATAACGTAGGAGTAACTCCTTCTTTGTGAGCATCGATATTGGTGAATATCAGTGGAGTGAATTGTAACGATTTGTAGTCCACCAAAAGGATTATACTAGTGGAATAGTATCGGTGTCGTGGACTCGCAATTGGACGTACGGATGGTATAAACCCCCCATCCCGAACCAGTGTATATAGTGATTGATAATTCTCGACGTTGTGTTACTTGAACTTATAAGTAACCTATGAATTTCTCAACTTATAATCTTAATTGTCTAAACCTTTTCTTCTTAATGACAATTAGATTACTTCTTAATCTTCTCTTAATCTCATTTCTACAAAAGACAAATACCACCATATCCAATCATATCCAAATCATATATTCTCTTACACTCTTACATACTCCCTTACACAATCAAACTCATTCCTTACACACTCTACATCTCAACCATTCATTCCCTTACAACACATCTCAACCCTCCATATTCAACACATGGGAATTATTTGAATTTCAAAAGAGGCTCCATCTAATCCAAGCCATTCAATTCAAACTAAACACATCTCAACCATCCATCCAACCTCTTCTCTATACCATCACATGTGTTTAATCCAAGCCATCCATTTCAAACCAAAATCATCTCAACCACTGATTCACCCTTTCCCCCAAGCAAAGCATATTCCTTTGGAATATCCCTTCTTAATACAAACAAAGGCTTCTTTGATCTTCACCATCCATTTCAAACGAAACCATCTCAACCCTCCATATTCCCCACATACCAATTAATTTGAATTTCAAAGGAGGCTCCCTTTGATGCTAGCCATCCAATTCAAACCTTCTCATCTCAACCCTTCATCTCATTCTTTCCCCCCAAGCAATGGAATATACCTTGGCATATTCTTTCTCTCTTTTCTATGCCATGTGAGGAATAACACTTCTACCCCTTCCAAAATACACTATCTATACTTTCTACCCTTGGTATTTGGTTTTCATATAAACACTTCACAAAACATTTTTCAAATTGACTATTTGAGTTGGTAAACCTTAGAATAATTAATGTTAAGGTTTAGTGTGAAGTACAATTGGGGGTTTAGCAAGCATAAGTATTTATAAGATCCAAACACCCAACACTTGGGAAAAGTTTACAGAAGCCTGGCGCGTTGCCCGCGCGCTGACGCGCGGGTGACGCGCCGGCCTCGGTAAAATTTCCCAAGTTTGGGTTCTTGGCCTATAAATACCACCCTTGCCTCTTGTATTCCTCACCCCTTGCCATTCTTCTTTCCCTCTATATACTTTCTCTCAAACACTCTCTAATCTCTCTCAAATCTCTCTATCTCTAATCTTATGTTCTTGATTTTCATAATAACATCTTTGAAAGAATACATCTCCTTGCAATGGAAGAATCACAAGAACCTAATCCACTCTTGTGATTGTGTCGAGGGTCCTCTTTCTTATACCCTTTCTATTACAATCCAGTCTCTAGGTTAGGTTAGGACTTGGTTGATAAAACAAACATTCAATCTATTATTCAATTATTTGTACGGGAAGTCTTGTGTCTTTGTGACCAAGCCTAGATCATTGGGGATCTAGTTGGGGTTTGATACTTTCGGGAGGAAGTTTGGTTGTGTTCTTGGTGACCAAGTGTAAGTCGAGTCACGAGGTTCTTTTGGGTGGTTTTCGAGGGCGGAATACCGTTGGGGAGTAACTCTTTCTTTGTGAGCATCAATATTAGGGAATATTGGTGGAGTGAATTGTAACAGTTTGTAGTCCACCGAAAGGATTATACTAGTGTAATAGTATCGGTGTCGTGGATTCACAACTGGATGTACGGATGGTATAAACCCCCCATCCCGAACCAGTATATATCGTGGTGTCTCTTTACATGCTTTATATACATTGGTTGTGATTGTGGTTGTTGGATTTGTTGTACAACCACTTGTTGACTTTGAGGCTTGAAGTCAATAAACTCTCAAGAAGCCGAAAAGACCGTATTCACCCCCCCCCCCCCCCCCCTCTTTGGTTCTACACAAGCCTTTACACTAGACACACTTGGATCGTCACCCGATCCAAGCCTTTACACAATTACTAAACTAAGTCCTAACCTACACACTAGGACATCACTCTCCTCACAATAAATATATGAGCTGATCAAGTTACAAGACTTCTTAGATCTTCATCTTCTTCCAAGTTCACACACATAACTCCAGCCTCGACTCACACACAAGTCGGAAGTATTTACAATATTTACAAAACCTATAACCGTAACACTTGTTACATTTGTGTATGGACACCTGTAACATCTCGAATCTTCATCTACGTCGAGAGTTCTTCTCTTGTACTTTGCTGAAGAGGAACACACTTTAACATCTCGAATCTTCATCTACGTCGAGAGTTCTTCTCTTGCATATTGCGGAAGAGGAAATCACTTATAAACATATTCCGACATGTTATAGTGATCAAAGAAGAAAGAAAAATAAAATAGAAAGTTTATGTGTGTGTAAGGCCCTTTATTCTGAAGAGGAACAGTTCACTATTCATACACGACAGGAGGGAGGTGGCGGTCTCTTACATAGGCGACGGTCCTTTATCACTAAGGGACCACCGACCACTTTAAGGGACCGTCTCGACAGATGCTCCTATTTTTGTCCTAACGTGGTAAAAACTTATCTAGTGAAAACTCAACTGTTTTGGGGGGAAATATAGTTGTTACAAATTTAAATTTTGAATATATTTTCTTAATAAAGCATTTCTTTATAACACAAAAATACTTTTGTGAAAATGTTTTGTCAAACTTAAAAATGTAAGTTTAGGAGAAAATAAAATTCTTTGATCACTTTACTAATGACGGTATAAAGTTTGTTCATACCTGAAGTGACGTTGTAGTAGCTACGTAGAAGAAACGAGTTTCCTCGATTAAAAACTTATTAACCGTAACTTTACGTAACATGTCTTTATATTTTGTGATTATCAAAAAACAAGAGGACCGAATAATGCAAATAACATTTTTGACATTATTTGTATTAACAAACATTATTATACAACAACAACAACCTGATATGTTGCTCTATTCGTGGGACGGAGGGATTGATTTATGTGTTGATTTGAATGGACTATCGTCTCTGACACAAACTGGTATGGTTGATTTTGTGGTGGGTCGTGCGATGATTGAGGCTGCACAATGTGAACCGTCAAGTATGAGGCTAAGTGTGTGGATATTGAATATGGGTTCCTCCTCGTCTATTTCTCTTCTTTTGTAAAACTTGAAAAGGATGCGGTAACCTTACTGAAGCGAATCTGAAAATTCTCGATAACCCAAGACATTGAAGCATGTGCTGTAGCTTATATCTTTAGAAGGATTAGCTTTTCTATAGCTAGAGGAGTGGCAGTCCGATTAGTATCTCGACTTCTCACTAACTTCTTGTAAATCCTATGAGTTTATAATATAATGATGTTTATCATCATCGTCGTCATCATCATCATTATTATTATTATTATTATTATTATTATTATTATTATTTTTTATAAACATCACTATTATTAAAAACTTATAGGATTTACAAATGTAATCGAGAAATTTTACTCACAAAGTAAAATCTACTCTACTCGTAAGCTTATGAAATGAACAAATTGGAAAAATGTTATCAAAAGGATAAAAATTATAACTCTAACTCGAATGTTACTTTATCAGCAAAGATTTGAGTATTTTGTTTTAGAAAGGCAATAATATTATAGAATCATAAAATACAAATACAGAAGGCATCCTACCCAAGAGTTCAAATAAAACATACAAAAAGAACCTAAACTAAACCAAAAGAACTTAAGATTTGATTGTTTGAGTTACTCAGATACTCAAAGTGCATCTGTTAAAGAATTAAAAATTTTAATTTTAAAAGAGATTACAACCATATCAACATAATACGAAGGGAAAAGACACTGGAACACAGAAAAGGTAAGGGCAGAGCTAACAGACACAATCTTTTGGCCCATACAGTTCTCATTTCTCAAATTCATAAATAAAAGTGTAAAACTAAATTTAAAGGAAAAGTGCTAGGAAAGTCCACAAAGTGTGACAAGCGTGTAATATCATACAATAACTTTTATCCCACTTTGATTATTTTATATTAAGTTAACAAAATAAATTTAATTATTTTAAACAAAAGTTTATTATTAAGGTTATCTCTCATGGCTTTAAGAACCAAACAAGTAGGTCCCATCTATGCTTTTAATTAGGAAATCCATTGAATAATTCATATAGTTTATACATAACGATTATATATGATATTAATTGTTTATTCGTAGATATAAAGTTACTCATGAAGGTAATGACTTTTAAATATTTAATAAAGAATTTTGCTACAACCACAAAAGTTTTACACAAAAAAATCCACAAAATGATGTGGCATGACTCTTGGCCACTCATGTGAGAGCATTAGTTGGCCAAGTGAGAGCATTGAGTGGTCAAGAGGCATGCCACATCATTTTGTGAATTTTTTTGTGTAAAACTTGTGTGAATGTAGCATAGCTCTTTAATAAAATATGATACATTGAAAATGATAAGGAATAAGATATTATTTTATATGATGGTAGTGGCACACGACATGTTCACTCATGCTCCAATGGTTTGAATATTTAAAGTCAATTCGTTTGTGGACAAATTTGGTGGAGCTTTTTTTTTTTTTTTTTTTTTTTTTTTTTTTTTTTAAATAGTCTTTTTGTTTTCTGTTAAAGGTGAGAATGCTACCATTTTACATCTTTCATATTTCACTTTGATAAAACCAGTGTTTTAAAAGGTGCGTCAAGGCATTATTAAGGCGCGAGACGAGGCCTCGACGTACGATATGGACCTTGATGGCTGATCTAGGCGTTGCGAAAAAAGCATGAAATAAAACGCGAAAAGGCGTACATATTGGTAAGACGTAACGTCACTTTTTGAACCAATTTATTATTTTGTTTATTTATTATTTATTTTATTTTTAACTATTTTGAACTGTTATTTAAAATTTGGGCTATTTGGTATATGGGTTTGGCAATTATATAGTAAGTAGTAGTCTAAATTTATAATATATTACGAATAATATGATCTAAAATTATAAATACATAAATCTATAAATAATTTTTTGCTGTTTTAGTGACGTCTTAAGAAACGCAAATGCTCCGCCATGGCTCGTAAGACTTGAGGTGCAACCATGCCACCACGCCACGCCTCGCGCTTTTTTTAACCTCGAATAAAATTAAGCATTGTTATTTACCATAACACTAAGAACATCCTTAATATTATGAATTTTATCTAAGTTTATATTATTTTCATATTACTCATATTATATTATCAAAAAAAGTAAAAAAAATTGCTCATTTATAGACTGTTAAGAATAAAAACTTTATTCTACAATGCTATGTAATTTATAAAATCCATCAACATCTCAACTAACCTTTTTCAACTAAACTTTTTTTAACGACATAATTATATTAAGAAAAAAGTTATTAGCAAAGCACTAGAAGCTAAAGAGTGCAGTTACAATCTAGAAATAAACAAAACTACACTATCTAGATTTTTTCTCAATGTTCTAAATGCGAGGACTGTAGAAAGAATGAAAAAAAAAATCTTGGCAATTATAGAAAACCAAGATAAGAAAAAAAGTCTCCACCCACGGAGGCCCTAGCCATCAGTTTTCACTCCGAGGTGTTTTTGATGCTAGTAGAGATTTTCCTTCAAATATAGAGAAAATTACAAAATAATGTTAGTAGAGATTTTCCTTCAAATAGCCCAATTGAGTTTAGAGATACAACGGAAGAACACCATTGAAAGAAAGTTGAGCCAAGTAATAAAAGAAGCTCCTTACATGAATTATTATCACCAAAAAGCATTTGATTCTTGAAACGCCAAATTAACCACCACTTCTATTAGGTCACCATTTTAACAACATAATCACTTAAGAATTCTAGAGAGAGAAAGTAAGTAGAGAGAGAGAGTGGAAGGAACACCTAATGAAAATAAGAGACTAATAACCTTACTAGTGAACCAACCAACCTCAAAATGAGGTTATACATAGCTATTTATAGGTAAGGATTAGGGCTTCTCTAAACTTAGACAATATAACATACTTAGCCCTTAGAGTTTATCCAAACCTATAAACCAAGCATAAAACTTACAAAACTTATAAAATAACTAACGTTATAACTAAGTAATGCAACCTATACCAAAACTCAATGACCGACACTTGAAATAATAAAGTCTATTCCCAACAATCTCCCCCTAAGGGTCGGTCATCAAAGGTTGCTTGACGTCGTCATCTTCTATACTTTGACTTTGTAGTCGACGTCCTCAAAAATAGTTAGAAAAATCTTTCATCGTTCTTTGTACTTTGTTCTTTGTTGATGTGATGGTGATCATGTTATGAAGTTGTCTGCCGATCGTCCCTTCGGTGTCTGTGGTGGTTGTCCGCCATTCCAACATGCTCATACATCTTTGGACTTTGACTTATGAAAGCACGAAGTTCCTTTGCATACACTTAGATCTTTAGTCTTTATACTTTGCAGATTCTTCTTTTTGGCGTAGAATCTTTCTTCGAACTTTGTGGTGCTAAGATCTTTGGGGGAGCGTTCATTTGCTTCAAGATGTATGTATAAGCATGCTGGAATCTACCATCATGGAGGAGATGTACCTGCAAGTAAACAGTTAGCAATAATCAACCGGTACTTACAGATAAGGAATTAGAGCTTGTCAACAGCATATTGTGAAGACTCCTTCTAATCCTTATCCAGACCGTTCCCATATCAGATACTCCCGAAGGAGCTTACGAGACCTACTAGGTAGCTCAATGACTGGGTGAGTCGCTGGGGATCACTCCACGACTGTAGATCGCTAAAGAACCACCACGAACACTAAGCATAACCCTTGTGGGGTTACCGAAGTGACCTGCTATCAGGGCTGTTTGATGTTGACCCTGGCAGGAATTTCCGTTCAATCATTGAGAAATACATATGTAATTCTCTCATAAACGTTCTCGGCAGATTGCTATGATCTGCGAAGGACTCGATAACTTACAGCTGGTGCCCATTGATGTAGAACACCAGTTGTAGAAATACTAAGTGTTCCTAAGAGATCTTTGATGTATCTCATGGCTCTTGACTCGATAAGTGCTCACTTAGGTTTCCTATACGGAGACTAGGGAGGGGTCTCCTGCTTCAATATCAACTATCTCTAAGAGATAAGTCGATAGATTACACTGGTTCCCCGTGAGAATGAAACAAGCTCTTTTAAGAGAACTTGAGTGGCTAGAAGGTTTAGTGCATTGCGTCACTGGGTCCATGACGGCTTTATCTTCAATACCGGTGTTGTCTTTGCAACAGCCAGTAGCATATGAATTGAACCCGGTGTCTGCCCTAAGGTTGAACATATGGAGGGCTATTTCTTTTCACCCTTTTCTTTACTTTTCTTTTTCATTCTTCAACCCCTTCTTTCTCCTTTTCATTCTTTACTCCTTTTTTCGTATCATACCTAAGGACTTCTAGCTCTAACTATTGGTGATGTCCTTGGGTAGATCCCTCCGGCTTAGGCGGATCATAGGACGGTTATTTCCTAACCTTAGTCACCTTATAACTCCATGACTATCCTATAATTGCCATTGAAACCTTTGAAAATCCCTCAAAGTGTTTGTGTTTATCAAACATTTTGTTTAACACTTTGAGAGTTTTATAGTTTACTTATGAAGGGCTCCCCCTTCACATGTGCTCATATGTATTTAATAAATTTGCACATGCGGGAGGAGCGAGCACTTTTGAATTGACACTTTCAGTGAACAAGACCGATTCGAGACACGCTTACATCACTAGTTAGACTAGCTTGAAGTTATTACCCGGCCTGGTCAAGTCCACAGAAAGTTTCTCGAAACGGTACATTTCTACTATTCGAGACACGCTTACGTGGCTATTTAAAGAGTTCCATTGTCAGCTTTTAGGTGACAACTAGCTCTAGTAACTAACTTGATGTTATTACCCGTCGAGGAAAAGTCTTTTCAAATTTACTAACTTTTATGTTTCGTCAATTCCTGGGTGAATCTGAGTCTAGCTCGCATGAGATTTGACATTTCAACAACTTTTAACTTTCATATTTTAATCACTTTCCTTTTCTCCCCCTCAAAAATTGCATATAAGATGTTGTTTTTGAGAAACATTTGATTAAAATATGCTTTTTGAGTCTTATGGGGAGATATCAACAAGAACTTTTGTTTACCAAAACGATGAGTTTTCAAGTGCTCCCCCTCAACAAGTGAATACTCATTGAGGTGAAATACTTGTCTTTTGAGCAGAATTATGAAAATCAGAAGATGTTTGATTAATTCTACTCAAAAGTAAGAAGCCTTCACTCCTTATATAAGGATTGAGGCACTGAAGCGTACCTCAGGGTCCTTTAATTACAAGCACGGGTTGTACACTGTTATGTGTGCACAAACCATTATTTTGACAAAGCATTTTGATTTCAAAATACTCCCCCTCAAAATGAGCATGTATTTTGACCTTTTTTAAAGTGTGGATCGAATTGGGGAGTAAAGATTTGAAAAATCTTGAGCAAAATTTTGAAAAGTTTTGAAAAACCTTTTGAAAAATTTTGAATAAATTTTGCTCAAGATTAAGAGAGTTTTAGATAAGCTTTGCATGAGAACTTCTTGTTTTCAAGGATAAGTGCACGTTTTGTTTTTAAGAAATGGATTAGCAAGGCACTTTCCTTTCTTTAAAAACCGAGTTGTACACTGAAATGAGTGCACAAGACGTTGTTTTAATACAAAATTAGTTTTCTTTAAACAAAATACTCCCCCTCAAATAATGAATGTTATTCGAGAGACAGTCTTCTTGAGCAGAATTTTGAATCGTATTATAAAATACTTTTTGAAAATTCGTGAGACGACTCTGCTCAAGGTTTTAGAAAACACAATCAAGTATTAACAAAGAATGCTTGAAATTCAAAACTCTTTTACTGTTGAAAAGTTGTTTGAGACCCGGAGTCTCTCTTTTGAGTTTTAAAAATCTAAAAAAGATTTCCATCTAAAGTTGAACCTCATGGGTTCTTTTTGAAGATTTGTTTTTGTGATGCATGGAAAACATCCGGTATTTGGGATGTTCAGATCAGAGACATTCTTTTATTGAAGCCAAAGCATTCCAGATTGTGAAAATTTGAAAGGTTTTGAATGACTTTGCTTTGGGCTTCACACTTGCTTTACCGGTGTAAAACAATAGTGTAGAGTTTGGAAAAATTTGTTTCTCACCATTTTGGATCCATTTACCAGTTTAGCCTTTAAACACATTTTGCCCTTTGGCCTCAAAACATGTTTCATAAGAAACATTTTGTTTAATGTTGAAATTTTGACTTTCAATGGGATGACATGTACTTGCACACAGAGAAAATGCATCAGGCACAAACAAGTATAAGATGAATCAAAAATCTCATTCTAAATCAACCTAAGTGCTCAGAATTCTCAAATTAACACACACAATCACAGATTAATTCATTCTTTCACTCGAGATTTACCAATTATTGTCATGGTTTGGGGTTATGATTTGAGTCTATGCACATTTGTTAGCATCATAATGCCTGAATATTAAACAAACAAACATCCTAGTAATAGCAGCAAAGACATTGACATCTTAAACCCTAAATCACATGATTATAATCCTATGTTGTTCCTAATCGAGCAAGTACACCAATCGAGCATTCTTTAGTGTTCTCTAAAGCTATATAAACTAGTTAATTATACTAAACACATAAAAATTGAAAGCCCTGATCGATAATTACATAAACCCTAGTTTCTGATTATGCCTTTTTGACCGTTGAAAACACTAGAAACATTTAGGGAACGATTAGACAACAACCATGAAGAAATTAGAAACTCACAATCGGGAACATTCGAGGATAAAAAATCGTTAGTCTGAGTCGTTAGGTTTATCGATTATGTGTGATACTTTTGAGAATATTTAAAGAAACATTTATTAGAGCCCGTTTTATTTTCCATGCAAGATCCTTTTACCTAAGTTTAAGACATTTGTGAATCTTTACTCATTAAAGGTTAATTACTTTTCCATTTGAAGTCTAAACATGGTTAACTTGGAATCCTTGCCGAAAAAAATTTCTTTTCTCCCCCTCGAATTAGCATATATTTTGTGAAACCTTTTTGTACATTTTAATTCGAGAGATCATAGAAGTTTTAGAAAATGACATTTTAATCCGAATGATGAAGAAACATTTTATCCTTGAAGAATTATGATGAGGTGTGCAAACTTCATGATAATGTGAAAAGTTTTCTCCCCCTCAAAACATGTTCCATTTTGACAGAGAAAAGCAAAATTGGTTTAAATGGAGGAACATAGTTTTGAAGATTTGAAGTTTGTACACAAAGAAAGAAGATTCTTTTTGTAGAAAAAGTATTTACAGAAAGACTTTGATGTTTGACTCTTCTTAGGTTTTAAGAAAATTTTGCAAATCATCTGGAGTCAAACATCACATACCATTATGGTGAATTAAATCAACAAACCTTGATGGAGGTAATTATCTCGCATGTGAGCAGGATCCAAATTGCGTGTAGACGACTCAGTAAAGTCAGGAATGAGTTGAGCCGATGCAAACGGATTAAAGAACGCTTAAAGAACGCCTCTGGGTCATGCTCTGCGGTTTGTTGAACTGATTTAGGTATGGAGTCTTCAGCTGATTGTCGTGAGTTGGACCCGGTTTGTTCTGTGGCTGTTGGAGATGCAATTGGAGGATCGTCTTTCCCAACAATTGTTGTTGTTTGTGAGGTGAATCAGGTACTTGATGGTGATCAAGATGTGCAGCGAAAATTGGTGAGACCTCAGAAAGACGGTTTTCAATCGTATCATCAAACAATGGAGCAAACAAGGTTTCCACTTCTTTACGGGTGAGAGACAATGGTTCAGCCGAAGAATCCGAAAAGTTCAGACGGTTGAATGCAGGTCCTAAGCTGTTGTACTCAGAAGCCATAACATTAAGCTCGGGTCCGAAACTGAATTATTCCGAAGCCATACCATTAAGCTCGGGTCCGAAACTGAGTTGTTCCGAAGCCATACCATTAAGCTCGGGTCCGAAACTGAGTTGTTCCAAAGCCATAGTGTTGAAGAATCTGTAAAGAAAGAAAGAAGAGACAAGAAAACAGAGAACAAGGATCCCCAAGAGTAACTGGGTTCCAGATGTTAGAAGCATAAAGATGTAGTGTCAATTATCTTCTTGACACTCGAACACACTATATCAACGATTTCTTTTCTCTCCTCAGGAATAGATGTTGTGGGTTTCACATTAGTTTTGGTGCAACTGTCTAAAATCTTTCCTGTAGGAATCCACCTAAGACCAATTGATTTGAAAATTCTACCCGTGGGTACCCACCTAAGGTTAGATCTAGGAGATGTTTTCCTTTTTGGTGCAGTGGAATGAAATGTGGGAGCATCACTTCTTTGAGAAAACCTACGTCCTATGTTGATCCACTTCTTAGGTTTCTGACTTATGACTTTTGGTTCAACAGGTTTGTTTGTCTTAGTCGATTGAGCCTTTTCAAGTGAATTTCCCTTTTGAAGATATTTTAAAGCACAAACAACATGATTATTTACGCAACTACTCTTAGATGCTAGCCAATTCCTATTAGTTTGTTGAGAACTCCTAGGTTCTGGCTTGCTACTACTAGCAGTGTTTTGCACTACATTGGAAGGCTCCACATGAGGTTTTGAACCTAGAATTCCATCCTTTTGAAGTAGCGCCTTTTTTCTAGCCTTTTCTAGATCATAGTTCTTGTACATGTCATGTTTGCCATAAAACTCTTTACTTTTAATGCTCGTTTTAGACACTGTTTTCGAACTGATCCTAGATGAGCCAGGTATAATCACGTGTTGAGATTTAGCTGACACAGATGCATTTTCCTTAGGCCAAGAATGTGGAGTGACTGGTTTTGTCAAATTGTTATTCTCAACAACTTGGGAGGCAAACCGAGGTTTTGAAAATTTAGGTCGTTCAGATTTAAATGCAGTTGGTTGTCGAACCACTGATTGTTTTCTGTTTGTTTGAGAAGGTTGTTTCCCTAAGATTGATGGTTTTGCAAACTTAGTATCCACACTCTGGCCAGTCAGTCTTCTTAATTTGTTTTGTAATGCAGCATGTGCAAACACCTTTTCTTGAATTTGACCTTTTAAAAGCTCATTTTCTTTAACTAATGTATCCATACGTTTTCTTAGTTCATTAAAAAATTGACCATTGTTGCCCGAATTTAAAGATTCATTTTGCATTTGAAGTTCAAGTGAGATGCAATGTGCCTCTAGTTTTGAAAAATCTTTATGACACTGGGCAATGGTCTTTTTGAGAAGAAGGTTTTCTGACTCAAGAGTTTTGTATGATGTATCAGCTATTGCATTATCAGGTAAGGACTCAGACTCAGAATGTTTGTCAAGACATTGAACAACATTCTGGTCAACCTCTCCTTCATTACTGAAGTTAGGTTGCTTAGATTGTTGTTTCTCATTTGCAGGCATAATATGATCAACAGTAGATTGTACCTCAACCATTTGCTCTTTGTCAAAGTTCGGTTCTTTGTCATAGATGGGTATGACATCTTCCTCATCCATCTGTCCTTTGTCAAAGTTGGGCTCTGAGTCATAGAAGGGTCTGATCTCTGCACAATCTGCATATGTATCATTCCTCAATCTGCTGTTGTCATCATGTTTATCCAATACTTTCACCTCATTGTCTGCATTAGCGACATCAGCAGTATTCTCACCATTCCCAACCAACCTTTGAGTATTGCTTCCTTGTATCACAACTCTTTCACCTTGTTTGACAGCTCGATTTCGGAGATTTTGGGAATTAGATAAAGCCTGACTCGTAAATTGTATGAAATCTAAGAGGATGAAGCTTTGACTTGATTGATACATTTTCTCTTTGTTTAATCTCACAATTGGATCTTCAGAATCATCAGAATCATGCTCTGGGCTTGTATTATTCATGTGAGATTCCTGCATGTTTGCCATAAACATCACATCTGCTGTATCGGCTTCCAAATCTGCTGTATTGGATTCCAAATCTGCATATTCATCATCAGATGGAATATCTCCCATGACACTTTGCAAAACTGTATTGAGATTACCCCCTTCAACTTCCATTTGACTAAGTGTGGCATTGTATTCAACATTATCATCAAAGACTGGAGTTGAATCATAATCCTGAGCTTCCTCATCTGCAATATTTTCTGTATATGCCAAGAATGCCATGCTTGGTTCGATAAGATCTTCTTCATCATCAGTATCTTTCATTGTGTTTAAGCATTCAGAAGTTGAAGTTATATTGCCATTGCCTTTCTTAGAAGATACTTGACTAAGCTTCACTAGATTTTGCAGAAGAGATTGCACATTATTATGTAGTGTTGCAAGATGGTACTGTGGAATGAAGAAAGGCTCAGGTGCATACGGAGGATTGAAGAAGAGACCATTTGGAGTGTAAATTAAGGATCCATGGTCAACAGCTGGAGCCGGGAGAATGGTCTTCAGAGGATTCATGCTTAAACAGGATTCAAGAATTTGCATCATTCTGATGTGATGAAGTTCTTTTGTACGATGCATAGCTTCAAGATATTTCCACATTTCATAAGCACTGGCTTGAAAGTCCATATTCATGTAAATTGAATTGGGAAGGGCTAATGTCATGAACCATACAGCCTGTTGGTCAGCATCATACTGAGCAAGTTCTGAAGCATTCAAATCTGCAGTAGTTTGTAACCTCATAATCCCTGTTGAGTCAGCAAGAAATATCATTTTGTATGGACCATCTTGAATGGATTTAAGCATGAGATCTACAGCAGGACGATCTGTGAGCCATTGTAGAAATCTCCGTTTCCAAAAAGTATACGTTCCTGGTAGCAACATTGGAGGCCTTGATTCATTGCCAAAGAGCAGAACATGATCAATGAGTGAGCTGTGACTTTGTTGTTGATGATGCTGTTGCTGATGAGAATATTGGTGAGGAAGGTAGTTGGAAGAAGGTACTGTTGCTGATGAGAATATTGGTGAGGAAGGTAGTTGGAAGAAGGTGATTGAGACGTTGTAGATGACATTGCTCTCCCCCTTGATTGTTGCGATGTAATCGAAAAAATCAAGCAAAATGTCACACGCAAGGTCGAAATAGTGAATTCAGATTTTCCCTCCAAAAATTATTTGAAAAAATTTTCTTTCCCAAAATTTGAAAATCACTATGAAATGCAATTATAAGGTTGCAAGAAAAATTTGAGTTTCAAAAATTTTGCCGCCAAATTTCACCGAAAAAATTTGAATTTTGGCCTAAAAATTTGAATTTTTGGCCAAAATTTTCAACGTTATACCAAAATTTAAATTTCGCGTAAAAATTGAACGTTTAGTCTAATGTAGAAAATAAATTTTACTCAAAATTTCCCGCCAAGAAGAGAAAGATAAGAAGGAAATTTTTTTTTTATAAGATGAGATGATGTGATTATGTTAATTTGGATCGTTAAAGATAAATAAGGGTTGTAATTAGATTTGAAAAACTTGATATCAAACTCGGTATGTTAAGATGTTGTTTCAAACTCGGTATGTTAAAGTTGGTTTCAAACTCGGTATCTTCAAGTTGGTTTCAAACTCGATAAGTTCAAGTTGGTTTCAAACTCGGTCTCTTCAAGTTGGTTTCAAACTCGGTATGTTCAAGTTGGTTTCAAACTCGGTATCTTCAAGTTGGTTTCAAACTCGATATGTTCAATCAAGATTCCTAACTCGGTAGATAGACTTGAGTTGGGCAGAGTTTCCCCTTAGTTAAAGTCACAATACACCTAACTCGATAAACGATTAGGGAATGAAGGCTAACTCGCCAAAATCTTAAACTCGATAAGTAAATAAACTCCTAACTCGAAAGAATGGAACACTTAACTCGATAGAACGTAGTATTCACCTAACTCGATAAGTGAAATGAACACCTAACTCGAAAAAATGGATCACTTAACTCGATAGAACTTAGTAATCACCCCTAACTCGATACAACTTAGTATTCCCCTAACTCGATAAGTGAAATTAACACCTAACTCGCTAAGAATTAAATCCTAACTCGAAAAACTAGGCGATGAACAGTACCATTTTTCCCAAATACACAACAAAACCAAGTTTTTACTACCAAATCAAACCTAACTCAACCTATATTATCCCTTGGCGAATGATACCACTTGTTAGGTCACCATTTTAACAACAAAATCACTTAAGAATTCTAGAGAGAGAAAGTAAGTAGAGAGAGAGAGAGTGGAAGGAACACCTAATGAAAATAAGAGACTAATAACCTTACTAGTGAACCAACCAACCTCAAAATGAGGGTATACATAGCTATTTATAGGTAAGGATTAGGGCTTCTCTAAACTTAGACAATATAACATACTTAGCCCTTAGAGTTTATCCAAACCTATAAACCAAGCATAAAACTTACAAAACTTATAAAATAACTAACGTTATAACTAAGTAATGCAACTATACCAAAACTCAATGACCGACACTTGAAATAATAAAGTCTATTCCCAACAACTTCACGTAGCAAACGCCTTCCAAAATATCTTTCAACCGTTTAGAGAAACGAGAGTTATTTAACCAAATAAGCCAATAAAAAAAGGCTAAATCAATGAGCTTAAGCTCCCACCAACGCATAACTTTCCTCCACAATTGACTAGCAATAGGGCACGCAGAGAAGAGATGAGATGCGGATTCCACCGTGTTGTTGCAAAGAGGACATATAATCGAAGAAATATCTGAACCTCTAAGAAAAGATTCAATCGGGTAGGCAGCTTATCTAAACCGACTTTGATGGGCATGACATTAACCCCCCGAGTAACGACATCCTCTTTTGGAAAAAGGTAATCAACAATAAGACTTCGAACATATTTGACCGAATATTCTCCCGAAGCGTCTAAAGACTAAACCCAACGATCACGAATGTTTGCAAAATTAAGTCACCAATACAGGATTGAAGGAGACACTGCTACTCTTCCTCAACCCTCCTCTTGGAGCACGACAAAAACATCTCAACAAACATATTTAGCATTTTATATCTAGCTAATAGTTTCCCTAACCACAACCCTATGAGTGGTTAAGTCTTATCATTTGTGTACAAATACCATTTAATAAACTCATTATTTTCACAGTTATAGATATTCGATTATAATTATAGAAGGTGTTGTTAATAAAATTTTTAATGTTAATTAATTTTTGAGTTTTCAATCAATATAAGTTTAATCATAACACATAAAGTTGTGGTAAGCAAAAATCCATTAGTTAATAGAATGGTTTATATATACTTTGGTTTCTCTCTCTTTAATCAACACACATAAACTAGTTAATCTTTCATTTTTGTAAAGATGCTCCGATCAAAATTTATGTACATAAACTCTACATAGTCTCTATATCACCATAAACATCATTTATAAACCTTAATTTAAGGTGCTTAAATAATAACATATTATTAATCATAACAATTATTAACAATATATTTATCAGCAAGATCCAGGTTTATGTGTGTATCAATGAGTTGTTAATACTTGTGGAATTTTCTAGGGGTTTATCCTACGTCAATAACCTTATTCAACTAAAGATCGAGTAGGTTCTCATAATGGGTTTGTTTGGACTATATATTTTTATTGTCAAATAAGAATAAAGAAATTGATTATGCTTCTATAAACATTTATCAAACTAAAAGGTTATTACTCAAATATGTTATTAAAGTTTTTTAAAAATTTGATTTAAGTTACTATAAATTTTTTTTGTTCAATCAGGTTACTCATGTTTGCGTGACCGGTTGTTTACATTACTCCATATATTACGACTTATTATAGTATGTAAAAAGTTACTAAATGGTCCTTGTGGGTTTTCGGTTTTAACAGATTTAGTCATTTGATTTTTTTCTCGAATCCTCTCCTATGGGCGATCCGTAACGGGGTTTCCATACGTTTTTATATGTTTTTGTCTGTTTTCATCCGTTTTCATACGTGTTTGCCCGTTTTTCTTACGTTTTCATCCGTTTTTACACCTTTTTTCCCGTTATGGGTTTTTGTTAATGGATCGAGTGGTTTAACAATCCTCAAATCGCACTTTCTATTCCTATTTAATTACATTCCCTCCTCCTAACTTTCTTGCTGGTGTGTTTTTAATACAAAATTTTTGTTCGAAAAAGAAAAAGAAATTATTTACATTGAAATGTGTAACTTTTATATTTTATTTTCGTTTAAAACAATGACAATGCAACTACCCAAAACGTTTTTAAAAAAGTAACACACAACGTGATATTAGTGCACATTGTAGTGATCATTTTTCAAACACCGTGTGCGTTTTGAAAATAAATTCAATACGGAAAAACCACTTTATAATAACAAAAATGGTTAGTCTTTGATACGCAAAAACCATTTTATACACGGTGATTAGTTATTAAAAATTCAAACATAAAATGGTTAGTGGTTATAAAAGTAACTTAAATCAGTTGGTTGCTTATGGTTAAAATACAAATTTAAGATTTTTAAATCACGAGTCTTTAACTTTACAAAGACTATGGTTAAGATTTTGTGTAAAACTAATACATACACACCAACAATGTGTGAGTATATACACTATACGTATCAACAAAAAGATTGCCTCATACAAAGAACAAATATTTTCCGTGAAGTACTAAGTTTGAAAACATTATCCGCGAAGTACTATGTTTGAAAACATTATCCGCGAAGTACTAAGTTTGAAAACATTAATGACTTCCTAAGGACTAAATTCGTTATACCCGCCATGCCACAGGGACCAAAAATGTAAATTAAAGATAGTGGAAAACCGTTACACCCAGTATCCTACCCTGGGAGTAACCTAATTAACTGAACCCGTTTACATGAGTAACCTAATTAACGAACCTGTTTACATGAGTAACCTGGTTGAAAAAAAAAAAAAAAAAAAAAAAAAAAAAAAAAAAAAAAAATTATAGTAACTTAAATCAAATTTTTGGAAAACTTTAGTAACATATTTGAGTAATAATCCTCAAACTAAATGGTTTTTGCTATCATGTTATCAGTTGCTAGTTAATGATTAATATTTAAAGATGTACCGAGCTATATTCAATTAATCTGAAAATGATTAAATTCAAACCTAATTCAGCTTATTTTGATCTTGGTTTAAAACTGTACACATCATTGTGTTCGCATCGTGTATCCGAGTGATGCATGTGAAAATCACAACATAAAACCTGATGCGAGGTTGTTTCAGGATGTTGCCTAAGTTGAACGCATTACGTCGAAACAGTGTATTGCTCGCATCGGGCGCAATGAACGCATCACGTCGCAACATTGTATTGCTTGCATAGTAAATAGTAACTGACTTTTGACATTGTTGTTACTCGCTAGAAATATGTGTGTAGTTGATATTTTTGATGTTATAATAGTAAATGGTATCAATATGCATGTGACTTATCTCATATTTAATCATTAATTTAGATAAGAATATTTTAACGGATAGCCGTACGTAATTTAAAACCAAGGTCTTGATTAGATTTTTAATGAAATATCATTTCTACTATTGTGATCACATAAGGCCATACCAATGAGGCAAAGTTGTGATCACAAAAGACCTTAGGGGTGCTTGGTGGGATGTTTTAGAGGGTAAGGAATGACAAAGATAATGAAAAATAATGGTTGGTTGCATATAATCCAATCGATCATTGCTTGAAAGTGGGTAATATCCCATTACCTAATAAATCGGGTGTATTGGAAATCCATTAACTTGTTTCACTCACATGATCCAAGTTCCACTCTTCTATTCCCTTATTTAAATCAAGCAACAACAATGTAATGAAATGCTTCATTATTATACCTTTGCTTTTCCCTTTCCTATTGCCCTCTTTAAATCAAGTGCACCCTTACTAGATGATCTATTTCATACTTTACGTTAATCATGAAGATTCTGCGGCCTTGTTTTTGTTATTTTCGCTCGATAAATTGATGTAGGTATGCTCATTTGCACAATTGGTTTGCAGATATAAGATAATTGGTCAACTTGTAACAAAACCACACATCAGCTACAATATTATCAGTCAACTAGTATCTTCGAATTCAGAAGTTTCAGCGCCAAATTTATCAGAACTACTTGCAAGCATTAATCTTTGTTAGCAAGATTTGGTTAATATTGTTTCTAAGTTAGTATAAACGAAATAGTGAAATGGGCCTTTTGGGCCAGCAGTGATATGGGCTTTCGCCTGTTAGTTTGGATGGACTAAGTTATTAGTTTATTACATCAAGCCAAAGTAGTTGGATTTGGAAGGCGGAAGTTATTTTGTTTTGGTCTGATCTTACAAACTATCGGGATGACGCTCGAACTAGAGGTGCCAAAAAATCGGTTAAAATTGGTTTTCGGTTTTTAGAAAACCGGTTGTAAAAAAACTGGTTCATTTGCGGATTAATTTTTTTTTACAAACTGAGGGACTGATCTGGAGCGTCCATTTACATTTAATCTAACGGTTCATATTATTCTAAGATTTATTATTAGGTTTGTCTTTTCCTCCATCATATAAATAGTTTATTTTTTTATCATTCTCTTATTTTTTCAAATACAGCTTTCGTTTCCAACTAACTTTCTCTCTATTACTTTCAGTTTCCCCAAATTTTGTAAACCCTAATCTAATCAAATTAATAATCTATTATCATCAAATTAATTATCTATTATCATCAATTCGTGATCATTCGTTCTCGTTATCATCAATGGTGTTTTTTGATTTTAATAAACCGGTTATTGAAGAATCAGTTGATGTTCTTAATGATTGTGATGCATCGGATGGAGTGGCTGAAGATTCAGTCTCAGCTAATGTGGTTAATGCTTTTGAAGCATTAGATGGAGTAGTTGAAGAATTTTTTTTCAGCTGACGTGGTTAATTCTTTTGATTCATCAGATATATTGATTAATTATGTATCATCTTCTTCAGATGTTGTTGCTGTTTCTAATGATGATCAAAATTCTAGTTGTAAGTTTATTTTTGCTTTTTACAAATATCACTTGTGATATATCTCTTGTTTTATGTTATGAATTATTTTTTTACAAATATGATTTGTGATATATCACTTGTGATATATCTCATGTTTTATGTTCTCATTTTTATGTTTTAAAATATCACTTGTGATATATCACAAGTGATATATCTCATGTTTTATGTTCTGCATCATTTTTGTATCAATTTTTTACAAATATCTCTTGTGATTTATATTATGTTTTTTTTCTTCTTTATAGATGTTTATCTCATGTGATATATCTCATGTTCTATGTTTCTTTTATAAGTATCACTTGTGATATATCTCATGTTTTATGTTTTTTTTATAAGTATCACTTGTGATATATCTTATGTTTTATGTTTTTTTATAAGTATCACTTGTGATATATCTCATGTTTTATGTTTTGCATCATTTTTATGTGAATTTTTTACGAATATCACAAGTGATATAACTCATGTTTTATGTTCTTCTTTATAGATGTTTATTGTTAAAATTCTTTTTGTACCAAATGTGATATATCACTTGTGGTAGCATGATTTTATATGTATATTAGTTGTTTTAGGTTTGCTACTGTTTTTCTTTTTCTTATTTGCAGCTTCTAAAGTTCCGAAAACTCCTGATTCATTTGCTCATCATTACTTTATTGATACTCCGGGTGGATCACTTTATTGGGTTCCCAAAGTTTCTCTTAGTGTTTTGCCTGTTTTGGGGACTGAATTTGATTCACTTGATGCTTGTGAGAGTATGTATAGGAAATACGCTTCTGAGGCTGGTTTTGGTGTTAGAATTTCTTCTCAGAAAAGAGTGAGGTGTGGTTATGTTAAACAAAAGTACTTTGTGTACAATAGGGAAGGTTGTCCGAAGGAATTATATTTGAATACTTTAGATTCTAAGAAAGGTAACAAACGTTAGGACTTCGAACATTAGAGTTACTGGTTGCAAAGCACGGGTTGTATTTGATATGATTCCTGGTACTAAGTTTATGCTTAAGAAGTTTGATCCTATACATAATCATGAACTTGATCGGGTTGAGTATAAGCATTTGTCAAAAAGTGAGAAGCAATTAACGTATGTTGAGCAGATGTTTATTGTTAAAGTTGGAAATGTAAACCTTGGACCTGTTAAAGCTCATAATTTGTATACTGGTTTGAAAGGCTCTGCCTCACTCGTTCATGGTACTGAAGTTGAGTTTAAGAACTATGTTCGTGGCATAAACTGTTTTATAGGAGATGCTGATGCTCAGATGCTTATTAACCGTACAGAAAATAGGCAAAGTATACTGTGGACTTTTCTTTTGATTATCTAGTTGATAATGCAGAGTTGACTGGTTTGTTTTGGGCTGATGAAGTTGCAAAGTGCAATTACAGGGAGTTTGGTGATATTGTGTCTTTTGATGCCACATACAGAACAAACAAGTAAGCTTTATAATCTTTTTAATATTACTTGAGATATTTAATTTTTTATATTTTTAACCTTTAATATCTCCTGAGATATTTTTAACATTTTTATAGATATAAGATGGTTTTTGTTCCTTTCACTGGAATAGATAACCATAGGAAATCTGTTACTCTTGGTTCTGGCCTTCTTAAGAATGAGACTACGGAATCTTATATATGGTTACTCCAAGCGTTCAGAAAAGCCTCACAAAAGCCTTCAAAAAAGCTCCTAATATTGTTGTAACTGATCAAGATGGTGCTATGCGAAGGGCAATTGAATATGAGCTTCCTGATTCCAAGCATAGGCTTTGTATGTGGCATATCATGCAAAAGATCCCGAAAAAGGTATTCATATGTTGTATCACTTTTTATATCTGCCAAAAAGCATTATCACTTGAGATATTTCATTTATCACTTGAGATATTGCATTTATCACTTGTGATATTGTATTTATATCACTTGTGATATCCGCCAGAAAGCATTATCAGTTGAGATATTGCATTTATCACTTGTGATATTGTATTTATATCACTTGTGATATCTGCCAAAAAGCATTATCTGTTGAGATATTGCATTTTATCACTTGAAATATTGCATTTATTCATTTATTAGTTGATATTATTGAATTTATCACTTGTGATATTGTATTTATATCACTTGTGATATTTGTCTAAAGTAGCATTTGATGCATCATTTTTTTGTTACAGATTGTTTCTAGGATCTATGATGATACTGATTTTAAAAGTAAATTCAATAAGATAGTTTGGAATATGTATAATGAGCCGAATGAGTTTGAGCTTAAATGGAATAATTTGATGGAAGAGTTTGGTCTTGTTAATTATAAGTGGTTGTGCAAGATGTACAAGATTAGATCATCATGGATTCCGGCTTTTTTTATTGATTCGCCACTTTGTGGTTTAATGAGGACTACCTCTAGGTCAGAGAGTGAGAATTCTTTCTTCTCACATTTCACTAGCCCTGGTGCGACACTTGTTAAGTTCATGATTTGCTATGATTCTGCAATGGAAAAACAGAGATACAAACAAGAAAGATTAGATCATCCGTCATTTGATTCCTTTCCTGTGTTTTTGACGCCATTAGCTATTGAAGTTCATGCAGCAAGGGTTTACACTCATTCTTTGTTTGTTCGTGTGCAAAAGGAGATTATTGCAAGATCATGGTTATGTTCAATTAAGTCAAAAATTTCAGAAGAGGGATCTGACATTTGTATTATTAGTGAGGAAATTATAATTCCAGATTCTATGCCTGATGCGACTAAGGTTAATACAGCAGAAGATTTAGATGAAGAGGTTGAAGAAATTGATCTGTATAAAAAATCTACGAGAGAGTATAAGGTACATGATTTTTCTAACATTTTGCATATTTCAGAACATTTTTCAAACATATCACATGTTATAACATTTTGTTTCCTTTTTGTTTAATGAAGATGTTGCATAATAGAAGTGACAATTCCGTTGTGTGCTGTTGTCAGTTATTTGTTCGTTGTGAGATTTTGTGTCGACATGTTTTTTGTGTTTTTAAGAATTGCAATGTTCAAAAAATTCCTAATCAGTATATGTTGAAGCGTTGGACAAGGGACCTTATACCTCCTGGTTTAAGAAGGAAGAAAAATCGTTATGGTAAGAAGAATGAAAATATTTCTAATCTTTTTGTTCAGGCTACTTCTTTAGTTGATGATTGTTGTCAGATTTTGCGGAATCATGAGCCAAAGTTGAGTGATTTTGTTGATAAGCTTAAAGCGTTGAAGTCAGAATTTGAAGCTGATATTCCAAGTCTCCCACGTACCAAAGTTTCTGATGTTGTTTTAGATTTTATGGGGGTAAAGAAGCCTAAGAAACTTAAAGTTAGGAATCCAACAAAGACAAACAGGAAGGGTGATATGAACAAGGTTGATAAGCACCGTATCAAGGGTGGACGAGAGCAGTCTTTTGAAAAAAGTAAAAAGCGACAAGCTGGTTGTGGTATTTGTGGCTTGTTAGATCATAACAGACGCACTTGTCCAAACAAGCAAAAAGTTGTTGATTTGTATCGCGTCAGTGCTGGAGTTGGCAGGGATACTCCGGAGGCGGCGGTGACTAATATCTGAAAAATTTAAGCTCTATTGTTTGGATTATTTTTTCATTAACTGTGATTAATAGCTGAAAAATTAAGCTCTATTGTTTGGATTTTTTTTTATCACTTGTGATATTTACTTTTAGCATGAATAATTTTATCACTTGTGATATTTTTATGTTTTTTATTTTTTGAATATTTTTATCTCTTGTGATATTCTATATATTTTTTTATGATTGTTTGTAAGGAATTATTGAAGATACTGCTGACAGGTTCCTGCGGAAGGCTTAGTGACTTTCTGCTGATGACTGGTTCCTGCGGATATTTAGAGATCCTACGGATAGAGTTTAACCGTGGATATAACTTATGTATTTTAGGACAAGATATGTAGAATATCTTTTATTAGTTTTTCATTATTCGTTTCTTGTAAGAAAGGTTAGGGTTTCCACTAGTATATAAGGAACCCTAGGTCATTGTAATAGAGACAAGTTTCTAGTACGAAGTTTTATTAATATTATCGATCCATAGAGGATCAAGTTTAGTATACGTTTGTTTTTTTATATTCCGCATAATTACAAGCTCACAGAGATTATCTAAATTAGTCTAGCTAGTGATTACATTAGTTAGCTAACGATCTATTGGCTCGTGATCTATCAAGGAATAGATCCCTACAAGTGGTATCAGAGCCACTAGATACTCTCTGTAACCTCTACACAATCACATAACTACTCAATCAATACCTATGGCAGACAAACCAGGTGGTGATGTTGCTCTCTCTGAAGCAGGCTCTCTCACTCAACAACTACAACAAGTGGCCTTCTCCAACAGCAATGCAAAACTTCCTTTTCTTAGGAAGGATGAGTATGAAATCTGGGCCATGAAGATGCAGAATTGGATTGCAAGTGTTGATTATAACCTCTGGAATGTTATACTCAATGGTTGTCGTCCTAAAAAGCAAAGTGTTGATGCTAATGGGAAAGTTACAATATTAGAACCTGTTTCTGCTGATGAAATTCTGGCTATTCAAAGGGAAAACAAAGCTAGAACCATATTGTTGCAGGCAATCCCTGATGACCACATGGGAGATTTTCATTCCATGACTGATCCAAGAGAAATCTGGTGGGCCATAAAAGCTAGATTTGGTGGGAATGAAGAATCAAAGAGGATGAGAAAAAGTATGTTGAAGATGGAGTTCCAAGAATTCAAGATCACTGAAGAGGAAGGTCTTCACAAAGGTTATGACAGGTTTCAGAAGATTCTGAGTCACTTGAATCAGTTGCTGGCCAGACCTGATAATGAGGAGGTGAACTCTAGGTTTCTAAGAGCCTTGCCTCCCTCATGGTCTCATGTGAGTATATCATTGAAAACCAAAGGTGGCTTGGACTACCTCACTTTTGATGACTTGTACAACAAACTCAGAGCTTTGGAAGGTGACATAAAGGGATTCTCTCCATATGCAGCAACTCCTTCACAATCTGCATTTGTCAGTTCTAATTCAAACTACATGCCACATACCTATACAAGTCCATCCTCAGCACCACAGGTTTACACAAGTCCATCCACCCCAAGCCAAAGTCTTCCAATGACCACATTGTCTTTTTCAAGTGCTAATCCAATAACTCATCCAAAGATTAGCAATGTGATGGAAGATGTACTTCATTCATTTGTTGCTGAAGTTGATAAACAGCAACAAATAGCTTATGAAGATTTTGAGCAGATTGATGAACTTGCTTTAGAAGAATTGGACTTAAAGTGGCAAATGGCTATGCTATCTCTCAAGGTGAGGCGATTTGAGCAAAAGGTTGGTAAAAAGCTCAATGTTGAAGGAAAAGATGCAGCTAGGTTTGATAGAAGGAAGGTGAAGTGTTATGCTTGTGGAGAAATTGGTCACTTTGCAAGAGAATGCACAGCCAAGAAGGGTGAAGCCAGTACCAGGTATTCAACATACAAGAAGAAAGAATTGGAAGCTGGAGAATCAAAGGCCTTGATCACTGCTATAGATACTAGTGTGGACTGGAATGAGCATGATGATGATACAAGCAACTCTCCTCAAATCTCCTGCATGGCTAGTTGTGATGATAGCTTTGGTCTCATGGGAATCTCTCCTCAGGTATCTACTTGTGCTTGTGATTGTGATTCTAAATATACAACTCTAAAAGAAGCTTATGATGATATGAAACCAAAATATAATGCTTGTTTTATTGAAGCTGCAACTTATAAAGAAGCTTTTAAAACTTTAGAACAACAAAAGGTGTGGTTTCAACAAAATCAATTAGCTTATGAGGAAAAGATTAGAGTTTTAAGTAGAGATTTAGAATGTGCTAGCAATGAATTTAAATTTTCTGAAAAAGAAAAAGCTAGAATTCAGTCTGAGAAAGATGTTTTACAAGAGAAATTGAATAAAGAAGTAGCTAGTCGTAAGAAGTGGCAAGAAGGGTCTTCACATTTAGAAAAACTAATTGATAGTAGTCAATCTGTTAGGTCTAGAAGAGCATTAGGGTATGATAAATATATAGATCCAGAGGAATTAACTTACCCTGATATATCCAGTGTTTTTGACCCTGAACCTGTTCTAGAATTTCAAAAACCCGTAAAATATGTTAAGGAAGGGGGGATGCATGCTGTACCAGGACCTATCAGAGGTGTATTTATGCCTACCACCAAAACCTCTGACTTTGATGGTTCACACCATCTCTTTGGTAAAAAGTCTAAAGACTTGCCAAATAAGTCTGAAGACTGACCATCCATAGGAACCCCTAAACCCACATCCCATAAGTTTGACTCACCAGAATCAAAGGAAACCACTGGCATTAGGATCAATGACTCCCCTGACACTAGAAGTATATCTAGTAATGATTCTAACACTTATGTCTCTTGTTCTTCCAGGGACAAGACCTCAGAGACCTCTAGTTATGCCAGCTGTGATTCCAAGACCAAGTCAGACTCACCCAAGTGCTCAACAAAGATCTCTGACAAGTCAACCTACAAGTCTGTGGACTCTGAAGTTGCTGCTGATGAAGTTCTTTATCAACCAGCCTCTTCTGAAGACTTGTTATTTACTTCTTATGAAAACAATTCCTTTCAGTGTTTACAAAACAATTCTGTTTCTGATGTTTGTTTGAATAATTCTATGTTTAATAAGACATCTTTTAGATTTAATAAATCTTATAAGAAAAAGAAGTGTTTTGTTTGTGGTAGCAAGTTACATTTAATTAAGGATTGTGATTTTCATGAAAAGAGGATGGGTGTTTCTGTTGATAACAATAGACCTAGACATAAGTGGATTAATACCAAACCTTCACTAGCTCCACAGGCCAATTATCATGTCAGCAGAATGTATTCCACTTCAGCTGATTGGCCTGTTTATTCCAATAGGTCTGTTTTTAACAATAAATATATGAATACCAATAGAAATAGAAATAGATATGGATCTCATCCATTTATTGGTGCTAATCATTGGTATGAATATACTGACCCAATGAGTATGGGAAGGGGTAATTGGGATTCTGCTGAAAAGTCCTCAGCAGATTGTTCTTGGACATATAAAAGATCATTTAACTACAGGGAATCTAGGAACAATTGTGGATCTAACTCATCAACTTGGGTTCATCAGAATGATTCACAGGGCAGGCTCAAGTCTTTCATGACTTAAGTCTCAGATTAATTGTTGTTGTTGAATATTAACTTTCTTTGTTGTAGGAACATCCTCTTTTTAATAAAGACTTAGGTATTGTTGATAGTGGCTGTTCAAGTAACATGTCTGGTAATGAAGAGAAGCTGGATGACTTTGTGCCTATTAATGGAGGCATTGTGAGGTTTGGAAGTGGAGTAGGAAGGATTACTGGCAAAGGAACCATTAGAACTCCAAAGGTGGATTTTGAGAATGTCTACTATGTGAAGGAGCTTCAAGGATTCAATTTGTTCTCAGTCTCACAAATTTGTGACAAAAAGCTTCCTGTGCTTTTCACTGAAGATGGTTGTTTCATTCTTTCACCTGAATTCCAAATGCCTGATGATAATCTTGTGTTACTTAAGGCTCCAAGAAACCATAATCTTTATACCTTTGACTTGAATGATGTCAAGCCAGAAGGTGATCTTACTTGCTTGGTGGCTAAAGCATCCTTGGATGAATCTACAAAATGGCATAGGAGGATGGCACATGTTAATTTTAAAGTCATCAACAAACTTGCTAAAGATGGACTTGTTCATGGACTTCCTTCCAAGATCTTCACCAATGAGCATAATTGTGTGGCTTGTAACAAGGGAAAGCAACACAAAGCTTCTTATAAAGCCATTACCACTGTGAGCATAATCTCAGAACCATTGCAGCTGCTTCACATGGATCTTTTTGGTCCTACATCCATCAGGAGTATTGATCATAAGTACTTCTGTTTGGTGATCGCTGATGCTTTCAATAGATTCAGTTGGACATTTTTCTTAGTGACTAAAGATCAAACCTTTCAGGCACTCAAAGAATTTATGGCGGTATTAGGTGTGACAATGGGACAGAGTTCAAAAATGCCAAACTTATTGAACTTTGTGGTTTAAAGGGTATTAAAAGAGATTATAGCACTCCTAGGACTCCACAACAGAATGGAGTTGCTGAAAGGAAGAATAGAACCCTTATAGAGGCTGCAAGATCTATGCTTGCTGACTCTAAGCTTCCCACCATGTTTTGGACTGAGGCAGTTGGTACTGCCTGTTATGTATTGAATAGGGTGTTGATTACTAGACCTCATAATAAGACACCCTATGAGATATTAACAGGGAAGAAGCCTACCATTGAACACTTGAAACCTTTTGGTTGTCAGGTGACCATTCTGAATACAAGTGATCACCTAGGCAAATTTGAAGCAAAAGCTGCTGAAGGTTATATTGTTGGTTATTCAGCTCATAGCAAGGCTTATAGGGTCTATAATTTGGCTACAAAGAAGATAGAAGAGACACTTAACCTGGAATTTTTGGAGGATAATGTAAATGTACAGGGAAAGGGTCATGAATGGTATTTTGACCTTGATTACCTTACTGATTATTTGGGGTATGCTAGACACACAGCTAACCCATCTGCAGGTATACAAGTGTCATCTTCTAACAATGCAGGTACACTAAAGGATGATTCAGACAGTGATTTAGAATGTGATGAACCCACTATTGTTGTAATAACTCTACCAACCCAGATAGCAGATCCTCCTACCAAAGAAGCCTCTGATGCCCAATCTGCCGATGATGTGGAAAATTCAACTTATGCAGAAGATCTTGCTAGACTCAAAAAGCAAGAACATGCAGCTGCCGAGGAAGCTAAAAGACTTGGTCTTGAATTTGCTCAAGACACTGAAGCCCTATTAAAACAAGCTGCTGTTGAAGAAAGCAGAAAACCTAGTTCTGCTGATGCATCAGCTGATGCAGCTGTTGATTCTGCTGATGGAGATTCTGCTGAAGGCATTTCTGCGGAAGTTCCTGTTTCCACTGGAGTTTCCACAAGTTATGCTGAACCTTATGGCAGGTTTCCCACTCCCTCAGATCTTGCTAATGTTCAGCAAAGTGATGGCATTTTTCAATCAGCTTCCTATGATCAAGACTTTGCTCCCACTTTAACCAATCTTGATACCTCAATTGATGTTAATCCTGTTACAATTAAAAGGATCAACACCATACATCCACAAGATAATATACTTGGTGATCCAAATGCAATGGTACTCACCAGAAGTGCCATTAAGAATACCAAGTTTGGGCAATGTGCATTTTTGACTTATGTATCCACTCAGAAGAGAGACAATCACACAGATTAGAAGCATTGTTTGTTTGCTTGTTTCTTGTCTCAAGTTGAACCCACAAGCATTAAACAGGCTTTAAGTGAGCCTAGTTGGGTTGAAGCTATGCAGGAAGAGATGCAACAATTCAAGAATCAAGATGTTTGGGTACTTGTTGATCTGCCTGCAGGGAAGATTGCAATTGGGACCAAGTGGATCTGAAAATGCAAGAGGGATGCCAGAGGTATTGTGGTCAGAAATAAAGCTAGATTGGTGGCTCAAGGTTTCAGACAAGAAGAAGGTATTGACTACACTGAGGTCTTTGCACCAGTGGCTAGGGTTGAAGCCATTCGACTATTTTTAGCCTTTGCCTCATATATGGGGTTTAAGGTCTATCAGATGGATGTCAAAAGTGCCTTTCTTTATGGTAAAATTGAAGAGGAAGTGTATGTTACTCAACCACAGGGCTTTGAAGACCCCCAACATCCCAAAAAGGTGTACAAAGTTGTCAAAGCACTTTATGGACTTCACCAAGCACTAAGAGCATGGTATGCTAGATTATCTACATTTCTATTGGAGCATGGATACAGAAGATGAGCTATTGATAAGACCCTCTTTATTAAGAAGAACTCCAGGGATAACATTCTAGTACAGGTATATGTGGATGACATCATTTTTGGCTCCACAAAGGAAGCATGGTGCAGGGAATTTGAAGATTTGATGAAAGGTGAATTTCAAATGAGTGCAATGGGGGAGTTAACCTTTTTCCTAGGCCTACAAGTCAAACAACACCCTAAAGGGATCTTTATTCATCAGGAGAAATATGTTAAAGATATCTTGAAAAAGTTTGACTTTGAACTTTTGAGGACTGCTACCACTCCATATGAACCACCCAAGCTTAAGAATCCAAATGAGCAAGATGAGGCTGTTAATGTTCATCTTTATAGATCCATGATTGGCTCACTCATGTATCTCACAGCCTCTAGGCCTAACATTACTTTTGCTGTCAGTGCTTGCTCAAGGCATCAAGTCACTCCATTGACTTCTCATCTAAATGCTGTGAAGAAAATTTTCAAGTACATTAAGGGCCAACCCAAACTAGGCCTTTGGTACCCAAGGGATTCACCATTTGTGTTGGAGGCATACATTGATAGTGACTATGCTGGAGCTAATTTGGATAGGAAATCCACAACAGGAGGTTGTCAATTTCTTGGAAGAAGACTCATCTCTTGGCAGTGCAAGAAACAAACCATTGTGGCCACTTCTACCACTGAAGCAGAATATGTGGCTGCTGCCAATTGCTGTGGTCAGGTACTTTGGATTCAAAATCAGATGGTGGATTATTGGTTTAACTTTATGAACACTAAAATCTACATTGACAATCAAAGTACTATTTTCATTGTTAAAAATCCTGTTTTTCATCAGAGAACTAAACACATAGAAATTAGGCACCATTTTATAAGAGATGCAAATGAGAAGCATCTAATTCAAGTGCTTAAGATTCACACTGATGATAATGTGGTTGATTTGTTAACAAAAGCTTTTGATGGACCTAGGTTTAATCACCTGGTTGTCAATATTGGGATGGTTAACCCTTGAATGCAATGTTTGAGGGGAGGCATAAGCCTCAGGGGAGGCATATGCCTCAGGGGAGGATTATACATGTTGTATTTATGTAGATTATTATGTTTACTAACTTTCTTTTGCAGGTTTTTACTAATCTTGTACAATAATCTGGTTGTTCTTTTGTGCTTTTGTGTTTTGTGTGAATGTCTGATTTCAGGTCATGTTCCTGCTGATGTTCAATGGTCTCCATTCAGTGGAATAATATGTAAAGACATAAAAGTAAATTTTATTCATAAGTGGCAAGCTTGGTACATCAAGATCAGTCATCAAAAGAAACACAGAATACATAAAACATCAACAAAATAACCAACCACCATCCTACCACCACATCCCTAAACTACAATCAACCACCAACATACCAACACATCCCCAAGCAACAACCTACTCCATTTTTCTCGTCCCTTTACCCAAGTCCTTTGGGTCTGGCATCTTCTTGTGGATTCCTCTGGATTGCATGTCCTTGTTCCAGAGTTTGGGAGATGCAAGACCAAGAACCACCTTCAATGGACCCTTCCTTCTGCCTGAGGACTGTGGCTCTTCAGGGACAGAGATTCTTCTCATATCTGCACAAACTCTTTCCATTTCACTAGTTAAGAATGCGGTGACAGGGGTGAAGTCAGGGACAACCATAGCTAGAGGAGCTGGTGCTTCCTCAGCTTCAGTGGTTTCCTCTGATGAGGTTGGAGATGGACATAACTCTGAAGGACCTTCATTTAATTAGTAGTATGAATCAGAAGAAATTTCAATGACTTTGGGGGATGGCTTCATGACTCAATTGTAAAAATAACTTTGGGATTTGTTTTTGTGGAATGGTGAGTTGATTATAACTTGAAGACTTCTTTTAAAGACCTGATTTGAGTTTACTGGGAGTTAATGTAAGTTAATGGGAGGTAGTTGAGTCAGTAGCAATTACTAAGTGTGCAAGTTGTCCACTTAATTGGATTCTTCGGATGAAAGTCAATGATTTGACCAACATGCTGCTGATGCTATTTATCTTGTTGTTAAGTGTGTTCCTGCTGATGATCTATTCAAGTTTAATTTATTTAGGGGAATGCTAATTAGAAGAATTTAAACAAACAATAATTTAGAAAGCAAATTTTATTGATTCTTCAGAGGTACAATACAAGATAATGAAACTGAAAGACAAACAACAAAGTCCTTATTCTACTTTGCCCTTGCCCTTGCCGTCCACAGTCTTCTTCTTGCCCTTGTTATTGATATTGAAGAGTCCTTGCCACTAAGGATAGGGCAAACCTAGTACAATCTTTCTGGTCTTTGGCAATGGAAGATTTACTTTTCTTCTTCTTGGACAAGAGGACTGAGGCTTCTCAGTGGTTGTAGGAGTGTAAAGTTCATCATTCTCAACATCCTCTTCATCAGAAGATGTAAAGAAGATGAGAGACTCATCAGTACTGAGAACTCTGTTTGCCCTCTCAAATTCATTCCACTTTCTCTCCAATTCTCTCTGATACTTAGGATCATCAATCTCAGAGGGATATGGTGGAAGATCTTTAAATGATGATGAACTTGGTGCAAGCACATCATGTTTCTTCTTCTTGGCTTGTTCTTTTGTAAGACCACGGGGAAGAGTTGGCATTCTGAGTGGAGGAGGACTTGTTAGTGAATCAGAGGATTCAGAGGAGTCAGAAGAAAGGTTGATGATGGGTTGATTGGAAGCCATAGATATATTTTTGGTTGGCGATATGATAATTAGGGATTTGATTTGAAGTTGAGAGATTTGGGGATAATTAGTCTTTATTTATAAGATCCCCCAACCGCGTATCTTTATTACCATTAATGCGAGACAGTTTGGAGATAATTAAGGGTTCTTTGAATTTTGAATTAAAAGATCTTTGTTAAAGATATTTGGTTTCCACTGAGGGGTAGATTCTGCTGAGTAATGCTGCGGATGGATCTGTTGACCATAATCAACGTTTGACTATTTTCTGCGGATTGACCATTTGTTTTCAGCCGTTTGATTTGGTTTCTACGGATGAGTCAGTTAATTGGGATTGGCTTTAGTTGATTATTGGTCAAGGATTACTTTCCAATAATTCACATCAGTTTCATTCCACGTTTGGTAACTTCCATAATTAACCAAGACGTGCATATCCCACTCCCAAATTAACTGATTCCCTCTAGCTATATAATTTCAAAAACCATTTCAATATTTTTCAGAACACCCAACCCTAATTTCTCAATCTTAATCAATGGCTGAACTATATTCCAAAGGAGATCATAACAAACATGCTTTTCTCGATCGTGGTAAGAATGATGAAGATTATGTGGACATGATGGAATTTCTTCAAAGGTCCAAGATTCGTTTTGCTCTGCTCCATTATCCAGATGTGATTTATGAGCCTCTTGTTGTACAATTTTGGGAAACCGCTCAAACAAGGACTGTTGAAGATGGATCAACAGAGATTTTTGCTGAAATAGATGGGGAAGAATATGTGGTTACTGAGTCATTGGTCAGGACCAAACTACAGTTGGATGATGAAGGAGGGGTGACTGAGTTGCCTAAGAGTGAGATACTTAGAGGGCTACAGGCTGCTGGTTATACTGGTGATGGGAAAGTATGGTACAAGAATCTGTTTTGTCCAACATGGAGATTTTTGACACACACTTTACTTCAATGCATGGGTTCTAAGTCTGGTGGATGGGACCAATTCTCTACAGACATTGCTCTTGCTATTGTGTGTCTCTCTCAGGGAAGAACATTCAACTTTTCTAGGTATATCTTTAATGCTATGCTTGAAAATGTTAAGGATACCAAACTTAAATATTTATTGTATCCTAGGTTTCTTCAAGTCATTTTAGACATAGAGACCAATGACCCCACTCACTTGCCTATTAAGGGTCTATCTAAAAAGTTGTTTAAACAAATGAAATTTAGATTTACTGGTGAAATAAGACCCTTACTTCCAGCCATGTTGCCTGGCGGCAATCCTCCTGATGGAGTAGCTGCTGATGTAGCTGCTGATGCCCCAGTGGGTAATCCCCCTGATGGAGATGCAGCTGATGTAGCTGCTGGTGGTCAGGATTCCCCTGATGCTCAAGCACCAGAGGATTCTCCTGATAGAACTGAAGATGCTCCTGATGCAAATGCATCAGTTGCTTCTGATGTTCAGCCTCCACTCTCTCCAAGGCTACCCACACCTGTACATTCACCAATGGATATCAATTCTCCTGAGCATGAGCTCAATGAGAATTTAGGCTTTGACCAACCTGTAAACTCACCACAATTTTCACGACTTTCTTCACCCAGTCCTTTGAGACCTCACTTTGAGGAACATGTAGATGTAAATGTTAATTTAGATGATTCTACTCACAGGACCAATGATGCTCCAAATGCCACAGATATCCCTGTTGGTGGAGCTGAAGGTCCTGTTACTCTCACTTCTGTATCAGCTTTGTTGAACAGGTATGTATTAAAGGTGGACAAATTGGAGAATGATCTGAATTTCACCAAAAAGAATCTCAGCAATGCTGTTCTGACTCTAATTGGAAGAGTTAAGAAGTTGGAGGGTAAGCTGAAGCAAAGAAGGAGACAAGGGGTGGTGTATGACTCAGATGAGGATTCTACTAAAGCATCTGATAACATTGACTTAGAAGGCCTTGAGCTTCTTGCTGCTACCACTTTGGAAAGTGTTCAGAAGCATGGTGCTACTAGGCCTGAACCATCTGTTGCTCCAACTGCTGATGCTGCTCATTCTACTGATACCAATGTTCCAAAGGATTCCATAGCCAAGAAGTCTGCTGGTGTTGCTCATTATGTCAGAAGGAAGCATTCTGCTGATAAGAAGTCTGCTGATGTTCCTAGCAAGAAGACTTCTGCTGGTGTTTCTAGAAAGGAATCATTTCCTAATCCTTTGCCAGAAGTGGGCACTCCTGGTCCATCAGTAGATATTCCAGCTGATCTTCCTCATGATTCTCCTGATAAGAATTTTGTGCCCCCTAAGCAGCAAGATAAAGGAAAGTCTATTTTGATTGATCAAGACATTCCTTCTAGAGTCAAATCCAAGAAGGAACTTGCTTATGAAAAACTTAGTGAGAATGTTGCTGCACATTTGCAAGCTAAAGAGGATGCTGCAGTTACTAAAGATCAATTGGATTTGAAAGCCTCAGAAGCATTGGCTAGGAAAATTCAAGATGACTTGGACAAGATGGGACCTCAGTTTACTACCACTTTGCCTGCTGAAAGAAAGAAGGAGGTTGATGAGATAGCTAAGAATCTTACTACTGAACAATGGGAGAATTTGGCTGAACAGGTTGCTTCCAAGCCTAATTTGGGTGAATCTGAGCTTGGAGTTGATAATCCTGATTTTGTTCAGATGATGGTTGAAAGAGGCAGATTACTGAGACAACAGGAGGCAGAGATTAAAGCTAAGTATCAAAAGGAAAGACGTTGGACAAAGAATGAAGTCAAGAAATATATGAGGAATTTTGTGAAGAATCAGGGATGTTCTATGTTTGGGTCAGGTTGGAATCAAAAGAAGGTTTGGGGATTTTCTGATAAGCAGCTCACCTTCTACTATGACAAGATCATTACAAATCTTCATTCCTCTGGTATAAATGTTCAAGATGTGTTGGAGTTTAGAGGAAGACTCTTGGATAAGCATCCAGCTAAGAAAGCTAAGATTCCTGATACTGCTGAACAACCTGCTGAATCTATTGGGTCTGTTCATGGTGGTCAGGAGAATGTGCCGCTTCCTTCAGTTTTGCCTCAGAAGAATGATACTCCTGATGCTCAGAATGATGACACTCCTGATGCTCAGATGGATGATATTCCTTCTGGTTCTCATCATGATACTGCTGAATCTCATCATGATACCACTGAAGCTCCAAATGATGTTACCAATGATGCTTCAGAAGATACTCCAATTGAAGTACCTGATGATGATGATTCTGCAGATGTTCCTGCTGATACTTCCAAACAAGTACCTAAAGAAGAACCTACTGATGGTTCTTCTATTCCTGTTACTAGTACTAGGAGAAAGATTAAAGCTATCAAGAGGAAGGCTCCAAAAGATATTCCTTTAGAGGATAGTACTACTTTTCTTGATTATGCTTCTGATGAAGGTCAAGACCCTGTTGTATGGGAGAAAATTGTGAAGTGGGAACTTGTTGACTCTGAGCTTGGTGAAGGGAAAGTGAATGTCATAACTAGACAAGATGGCTCTACCAAGCCATTCTTATTTCTAAGCCAGATTTTACATATGGTGGATAAACAAGATCTTCTCTCACTTTATGATTGGGTCACCAAGTACTATCAAACTCATTCCCCTGATGACATTGGAATGTATTTGATGGATGATTTGCAGATTTTGTGTGATTCGTATAAAGGTAATTTTGGTGTAAGGTTTCAAGTTTGGAAAGGTCAAAAGACATGGGTGGTTGACTCTTGGAAGTTCTTTCCACTACCTAATGTTCACATGATTGTCACAACCACTGGTAAGACCTTATACTGCTGGGCTGATGTTCTCTACCCAATCACAAAGGAAGTTATGAATCTCATGCTGGAGACAAAGCTATCTGTTCCTTTGGATATGACTGCCAATGATCTTCATCTTGCTGAACAATTGGTAAGGTTCATCAGAAGAAGTATCTTGACTAAGAAGGAGTTAGCAACCAAGCATGGTATTCAAATGGATTCCTATCTGCAATGAGCTGATCTTGGTATTGTATTTTGTTGTATATTGTTTATTTTTTTAGTTTAGTAAAAAAAAAAAAAAAAAAAAAAAAAAAAAAAAAAAAAAAAACTAATGTATTTGTATAGTTTTTTGTTTGTTGTATGCAGGTTTGGTGTTGATTATTATCACACTCTTTCTGGTCATCAACTTGCCTGATGTTGACTATTCCATCAAAAAGCTGGCTAGTCCAAAGGGTACAGCTTTGGTAAAGACTCATCAAATCTGTTGATAGCTGTAATGGTTTGCTCAAAATCATAAGGTTTTCAACTCACCTATGCTTTATTGCTGAGTAGTTGAAATGGTTGTCAATTGACCATGGATTTTTCCTTTATGGATTCCAAATAATTGGCTAGCCCACATGTATATGGCTTGTGGTAAAGGCAGTGGAAAACCATATTTGGTATTCAATTGACCAAGATGATGCTTCATCAATAATTGACTAGTCCTGAGCAAACGGCTACAGGTAAAGACATCTCAAATCCGTTTATAGCTGATGATTTGCTAAAAATCATGTGGTTATCAGTGTACCTTTGAACACTTGGCTACTCCAGTAGTAATGGCTATTGGTAAAGAGACACCAAATCCATTATTTTCAATGATTCACCTCTCACAGGAGTTCACACACCTGGATGTGATGAGAATAGTATGAAACTTATATGTTTTGATGTACATTTAGTCTTGTGTTGCTGTAAAGAATGGTGCTTTTCCATTGGTTGCTGATCATAGAGATTCTGCTTATGAAGATTCTTTGCTGCTGATGTTCATCCTCAATCCTCTGGTTTATGTTATTCGTGCTTTATCAAGAAATCTTGAACTTAACTATGTCAAATTCAAGATTAGGGGAGGATTGTAAGGAATTATTGAAGATACTGCTGATTGATACTGCTGACAGGTTCCTGCGGAAGGCTTAGTGACTTTCTGCTGATGACTGGTTCCTGTGGATATTTAGAGATCCTACGGATAGAGTTTAACCGTGGATATAACTTATGTATTTTAGGACAAGATATGTAGAATATCTTTTATTAGTTTTTCATTATTCATTTCTTTTAAGAAAGGTTAGGGTTTCCACTAGTATATAAGGAACCCTAGGTCATTGTAATAGAGACAAGTTTCTAGTACGAAGTTTTATTAATATTATCGATCCATAGAGGATCAAGTTTAGTATACGTTTGTTTTTTTATATTCCGCATAATTACAAGCTCACAGAGATTATCTAAATTAGTCTAGCTAGTGATTACATTAGTTAGCTAACAATCTATTGGCTCGTGATCTATCAAGGAATAGATCCCTACATTGTTGTTTTGTTATAAAATTATTAAATTAAAAGATATGTTATATGAACATAAATAGATAAATAAACATAAACGAATTTTAATGAATGCCAAATCTGACGTTTAAAGACTTTTGTTCATGTTCGTTCATTTAACTAAATGAACATAAACGAACTTTTAACTAAACGGTTCATGAAATGTTCACTTAACGTTTAGTTTCTTTACAGCCCTAGATTTTGTTCATCATATTGGTTCACCAAAATAAGAGTAAGCAATTGAAGTTTTCTCCATAGAATGGGAGTCTTTTTTTTTTGAGGTTTCAAAATATGCAAAATACCAAGTGTCATTTTAAAAATACAGAGGGACAACTTTTGTGGATTCACCAAAATTATCCCATTAACCTTACCCCCACACCTTTCACTTTCCACACAATCACAATAAAAAAGATATCCCACTTTCTCTATAACCTCCATTTATAACTGCAACATAAATTCAAAATCAACCGATTTTAACTGTTAAAATCATTAAAAAAAACACAAAAATGGAACAATCATCAAGTGGAAAAGCCGATCGACAAAAGAAACAGGTTCAAAATAAACCTACTAAAACTCAAGATGAAGGTACGTTGCTTCTGACTAAGTATTTAGTTGTTTCATTAGTATATCTATTGTTTTGTACATATTTTATGAATATTATTGCTAGTTATTAAGATTTGTGTGTATTTTTTGTTTATTTTTTTTATACTGACATTCATGTGATAATGATGTGATGAGTGTTGTTATTTTCTTCAGTTTTTTGTAGTATATCACTTGTGTTAAAACAGTTGTAGTTATTTTATTATGTTTTTTGGTAGTAGAAGATCTGTGATGATGATGATTATAGTATGTAGTTGCTTACTTCAGTTTTTGGGAGTATATCACTTGTGATAAAAACAGTTTTAGTGCCTTTATTCATTTTGTGGTAGTATATCATATGTCATGAATAAGATTTGAAGTGGTTTTATTCAGTTTCTGTAGTTTATCACCTGTGATAATGAGCACGGGTACTGTTTACTATTATATATGATGAGATTTTGAGAGATTAAACTCTTGGTTTTTGAAAAAAATGTAGATGGTGACATTTTTGCTGATCTGGAAGCGATTCAAGCTCTAAATGGTTAGTTTTAAGTTGATAAAGCTTTACACTTAAAAATTGCACACATTGTGTTACTATCTAAAAAAATGAAAAAAATTGTAAATGCAGTTCTGATGACTCCATTTTGTAGACCATCTCCAGAGATTGCTAAAAGTAAAGGTATATTTTGAGATATAAGTATGTCTACTTTAAAAGAATAAACTGTGATATGAAACCTGAATGTATGTGACGTATTTGATTTTGACATTGTATCTTATGTATATCACCTGTGATACATACACATTCATTAGAATGTGTATGTATAGTAGCAGTAGAATGCTATAAATTATAAGACGCGCACACATTCAGAGTTTATTTTATCACATATCGCATTCATTAAACTTACTTGGGATTTTGGTTTGTGCAGGTTTGACAAAAACAGAACAAAAAAAAACAAATAAACAATCCCCTAAAATGAAATTTCGAATCAAGTTCAGAAAAAAGAAAAATACAGATGCGACTGAAACATCAACATCCTCACCCCTAAAAACAGCACCAACCAAATCATCACCATTGACAGGATCACCAGTAAAAGCACCAAAAAAGGCATTACGTGGCAAAACACAAACATCTACAGACACAACTAATTTATCACCAGAGATAACACCAGTAATTTCAACATCAGCAAGCCAGAACTCATCTACACCTTCCACAGCAACACCAACACGAATAACCGTTAAAGGCACAGCTGAGATATCACAAGAATCCACACGTGAACAAGCAACATATAAGCAAAATAGGAAAAAGACTGTAGCAAAGAAAAGATCAACAGGAAGAAAGGATTCAAACATAGATGAAGAAGAAGAGGAAGATTCTGCGAAAAAGAAGAAAAAAGCAACACCAAATAGGAAAAGAAAAGAAACAGAATCACCAAGTACTAAAACAAGAAGTGTAGCCAAGAAGCAACGCTTAGAAGAAGAAGAAGTGAAGGAAAACAAGATCAAAAGCAAAAAGAAAAAGAAACAGATAGAAGCAATAGTGGTTGTAGAAAAAGAGAAAACAGAAAAGGAAGTTGAAAACAAGAAAAGGAAAAGGGTTGAAATGAGAAAAAGCAAGTTGAAAAGGAGAAGAAGGTTGTTAAAAGGAAGGTAAAAAATAGACTGCAAAATGATGAAGATATACACCAACTACAACTTCAAAAACAAAAGGGTAAGGGGAAATTGGAAGAGGCAGAAGATGAAGATGAGGGTAGAGGAAATTTTTTCAAGTCATTAAGAACAAAGATGACTGTAAAACCGTTATATGAAGCTATACATAGTTTGAGCCTAGAGAGAAAACAAAGGGTGAGGGAAATGGGTTTTGGCACATTAATTGGTTTCCCATATATCAAGTTTCCCGCAAAACTACCATACTTCATCTTAAAACACTTGGATGTCAATACAATGGAGGTGAAATTAACAAATGGCGGGGTTATCGAAATAACTCCAAGTAAAATCAGAGAAGTACTTGGAATACCAATGGGACTAATGTCATTCTATGCAGAAAACAAAAGGTTGAAAAGCAACTCAGTCTACTGCGAATTCATGGCACAACTCTCCCGTGACGTTAGGAAAAGAACAACATCGAGTTTATCTGAGATAATTCGAACATCGGAAGGAACAGACTTCATTTTTCATTTGAATTTCTTGATGCTCTTTGCTAACTGCCTTGGGTCTTGCCGTAATACTGCTATGTTGAAGTATGATGTTTTAGAAAATGTAATGTCATCAAAAGACATACCCAACATAGATTGGTGCGTATTCATCTGGAATTGCATAAAAGAAAGCAAGGAAAAGTGGGATGATACAACGCTTGAAAATTGGTATTATGGACCTCATGTTACGTTCACGGTAAGTAACAGTTAACTTTAAAAACATGCTTTTCTATGAAATGTGATGTATAGTATCACCAGTGATAATAATTTGAATTTTTGTTTATCACTTGTGATACTATTGATGTATAGTATCACTATTGATACTAATTGAAAACAACTAGTTTATATGAAATGTTATGTATAGTATCACCAGTGATTTTAATAATTAATTGTATTTTAATGCAAGTTTTTTTTTCATTGAAAGTAGCTCATTTAATTGCATTACACGCAATTCGATGAAATGCATGTCCCACGCAAATGGCCAGCCATTAAACATTGGAGCCAAAGACTAGTAGAGCAAAGGCAGGGTATAGGGATTGCTAAAGAAGAGTTTGGCTTGGTGATTGTCATTGAAGAAGATGAAGACAATGAAGAAAATGAAAATCAAAAGATCAGACAGGTAAGATATCACTAGTGATAAATTATTTTATTAATTGATATGACTAGTGGATACATTCTTATGTATATATATATATATATATATATATATATATATATATATATATATATATATATATGTATATATTTTTTAAACACAGGAGGTATATGAGAGAATACAAGAAAACTTTGATAGACTCTTAAGAGAGAAAAAAGAATTAGAAACTTCTATCAAAGTAGGCATGGAGATTTACAAAGGGGATGAAACGATATGGAGGTTTTTTGAAATGTTCAATATGGAATTCCAAATAGGAATAAGAACTGATGAATTTTGGAGACCAGTGGACGATCAGGCAGGCCCTAGTATAAGACGTAATGATGATGATGAGAATACTGATGTAGATGAAGGTGGGAGTGATGATGATAGAGGAAGTGATGATGGTGGGAGTGATGATAATGATGATGATGAGAAAAATGTGGACGTAGAAGGAAAAAATGTGGATGAACAATTTGAAAAACAAGCCCGGGAAGAAGCTGCAGTAAAGGAACATGCCGAAAAAGAGGATGCAGAATAGGTTAGATTAATCGAATAGTTTTGTTTATGCAGTATCACAAGTGATAAAATACCTTTATATACATAATTTTTTGTTTTTAAATTGAAAAACAAGCCGTAAAAGAAGCTGCTGCTAAAGAAGCTGCAGCCAAGGAACATGCCGAAAAATAGGCTGCAGAATAGGTTAGTTTAATCGAATAGTTTTGTTTATGCAGTATCACAAGTGATAAAATACCTTTATAAACTTAATTTTTTGTTTTTAAATCGAAAAACAGGCCGTAAAAGAAGCTGCTACTAAAGAAGCTGCAGCAAAGGAACATGCCGAAAAAAAGGCTGCAGAAAAGGTTAGATTAATCGAATAATTTTGTTTATGCAGTATCACAAGTGAAAAAATACCTTTATATACTTAATTTTTTGTTTTTAAATTGAAAAACATGCTGTAAAAGAAGCTGCAGCAAAGGAACATGCCAAAAAAGAGGCTGCGGAAAAGGTTAGATTAATCGATTAGTTTTGTTTATGCAGTATCACAAGTGATAAAATACCTTTATATACTTAATTTTTTGTTTTTAAATTGAAAAACTGGCCGTAAAAGAAGCTGCTGCGAAAGAAGCAGAAGCTGAATAAAAGAAACAAGAAGAAGAAAAACTTAAGAAACACAAGGTAATATAAGGAGAAAAAAATAATATCACAAAATGTAGTATGTCAAGTGACATAATCTAATATTTTTTATTTTTAAATAATAAAACAGGCTGCGGAAGAAGAAAAAGAAAAAGTAATTCAAAAACAAAAAGAAGACGCTGAGAAAAAAAAGACAACAAGAAATACAAAAGGTATAAAAAATGGTTATATAACATAATGTAATATCTCAAGTGATACAATATAATAATCTTGAATACAGGTTGCAGAAGTAGAAGCAAAGAAAAAGAAGGAAGCAGAAAAACATCAAGAATCTTGTTTCATTTTGTAAAAATTCATTATTATTTAAATTGGATATCAAAAGTATCTCTAGTGATATCAAAAGTATCACTAGTGATATCACAAGTATCTCTAGTGATATAAAAAGCTGCCATTGATCTATAATCTTGTTTCATTTTAAATACTATTTTATATCTTGTGATAAAACAGCAACCAGAGGTTCAGAACGAGAAAAAAAAACTGAACAAGCAGATTGAGGCGTTTATGGGTATACTCAACAAGGATGAAACAAGTTTCAAATTGAGAGATGTAAAGCTTGTATTCTTCCCCATCGTCGCTCATGATCATTACTATGTAATAGTTTTTGACCTTGAAAAAGGTCATGCTGTAATACTGGACAACAGTATTTCTGATGCAGATTACGATGGGAAATACAAAAAAAATATTTGATTTTGTGGTGAGTTATGTCTGTTCTCATCTATATTTAAATACTTTTATTTTAAAATCATTATTAATATCACTAGAGATAGATTTTATTTTATTTGAATACTTTTTATTTTATTTGCAGAGAGAGATTTTTGTTCATTTATTGATCTGTACTAAACACCCATCATTGAAAAAATTGTTGAAAGACGGGCCAGCAAAGATAGCAAAGATGAAATGGAGAACAAAAGAAAACAAGATAGATTGCGGGCTATATTTGATGATGCATATGGAGATGTTTGAATGTTGGCATGAATATTACGATATTTAATCTAAACATCCTCTTCATGTTTTGATGATGACAAAGATGTAAGTTACAACATATAACGTAAAGTGCTTAAGCTACTTGTGATCACAATTCTTCTATGCATTCTTACGTCAACAAGCCTCGACATCTCAACGTCTCAAGTATGCTTCAACAATCACTTAAGGTATGGATAAACAAGTGTTTAATACATCTCATGATCAAAGGGGTATTTAATTAACTAATACAAAGTTTATTTAATTATATAAAAATATTATATATTTTTGAAAAACACTTTTGGTAATAAAGAAAAATGTTTTAATCATACTAAATATATGATTTCAAACTTTTAACCAAAATTAGTTAGTTTTTCGCCAAAAAAACTTTCCCCACTAAAAGACAGAAAATCTGGCCGTTTCAGTAGGGCGGCCCCCTTAATTTTAAGGGGACCGGCACACAATTAAGGGGACCGGCCACGCTCCCCTGTCAGATTTGGTCAGAAATTTTTCCATATAAATACCACCTCAAACCTGGAATTTTTCTCACCTTTTTGCACAAAAATTTTCAGATCCAATTCTCTCTAAACATCCTTCTAAAACCCTTTGATCATAAGATTATTAATCTTTGTTTCAAGTGATCCAATTTCTCATCACTCAAAGTGCAAGAGAAGAATTCTTCCTATCATAAAGCCAAAGATGTATTAGGATCTAGTTAGTGCTTATGTGAAGTTGTGAGTTATGTATATGTAATAAGTAGATCAAGATGATCTTACTTAGTAGTGATTCAATGAGTGAGTAAGAAGTAGTGGGAGGAAGTAGTAGTGTGGAAAAGACATGTAGTTGTGAAGATGTAGGTGTGTGATTAAGTAGTGGAGTTTAGAAGAAGTTGTTATGAAGTTGTGAAGTTGTGTAGTGATCGAAGTTGTGTTGTGAGATTGGTTCTAGCTACTATTAGAACTCGACATTTAGCTTAGTGTCGTTAAATGGTGTAAGCAAAAGTTGTGTACGGTTTTCTCCGCCAAAAGGGAGCTTGTTGAGTAGTGAAGAAAACTCTCGAGTAGGTGACTCGGGGAGTGGAGTAGGAACAAGGAAGGTGTCCTTGTAGCCGAACCACTATAAATCATCGTGTCCGGTTTGCATTTCCTTTCTCTTATCTCTTATCATTTGTTCTTGCATTTCTCGCTTTACTTCTATGCTTGCCTACATGTCTTAGTTGTTGCTTATATAGTTATGATGATTGATTGTGTTGAACATAGTAGTTAATATTGTGATTGTGTGTATAATTGCATGATATGGTCAAATAGATTATTATTCACACTTCTCATATTAAGTTTAACTTGATAGATAATTTGATACAAAATGTTTTAAGATTTTAAAAGGAAAACGTATTCACATAAAGATCGACCAAAGCTCCATTCATAAAACTAAGTTTTTCCAAAAGCTTACATATATAATTGATCATATTGATTATATGTTGTTTTCATACTAAACTCTAATTGAAGTTTTCCAAACAAACAATTGAATAAATTTGAATCAACATTTTGAAACAAAGTTTATATAAAATCAAAAAGAAGGGAAAACTATTCAACCCCCCTTCTAGTTTTCCACAATTGGTACTAGAGCCACGTCGCTCAAATTTTCAAAACAAATGGTTTTAAAAATTGAATACGATCCATGTATCAAATTATCCATTAAGGAGGATTAAATATGAAAAGTGTTTTGTTGATTAACTTGTATTAGTTTTGATATTATATACACTAATTATACTAGCTCGAGATAAGAATTATGCTTAAAACAAGTGTTATATGTTCGTTCTTAAAATCAGAAAGTTACTCACTTTTCCACAAAGTCAGAAAACAATTTTTAACAAAAATTGCATTTTTGAGTATCAGATGGGCGGCCCCTTTAATTGTCTGGGCGGCCCCCTTAAATTTAAGGGGTCCACCTGTCTGTTCGACAGTTTTTCAGAAACTTTGAAAAATCATATAAAATTAACCATAACTCCGTAGAAGTTGTGCCACCCGGCGTTTTAAAGGTAATTGAGTCTACATTCATTTAAAAATACTTACAAGTAACCATTACAAACTTAAATAAGTCAAAAAGTTAAAATGCTACATGAAGGTCAAAAATTTAAGTCTTGTTTTAACGTAAAACTTGTATTTTACCTTTTCCTTCGAGTCGGGCATTCCTTGTCGATATATCTTTGAAAAATTAAGTATTTATGTTTTCAAAATATTGATCTTAATTAAATTTTAAAATGGATAGGAAACTATTTTATTTTCAAATAAAATCGAGCTAAGTAAACATTGGTATATATAATACACAAAACGACGACAAGTGTTTTATGTGCTATGTGAACTCATTTGTGATTTTACTTTGTTAATCGCTGCTATTTGTAATTTAGCTATTTGAATATCTTAGCATATGTGCCTTGTACTCTATTAGTTTATAGCTAGTTTTCTGGCTTATACTTAACTAGATCTTATGCTAGATTTCTTGCGTTAGAATTGCAATATTATGCTTGCATTGCATATAGGTATAGATGGCTTAATGTTACTCAAACATCTTGTAAATAAGTTAAATCTAATCACCTAAATATTTCAAACAATTTAATCTATTCTTAACAACACACTTAAATATTTTCAACAAATTACCTTGTTTTACCTTAAGTTGTTTAATAAGAGAAATTGAATCTTTGTAAAACATTAGTAGTAGTACAAAAGAAAAAGTATTTTCAAAATCTAAAGTGTGTTCATTATAAGTAACAATGAAGAGTCTTTCACATAAACAAAACTTATAACAATCATGAAGTAATAAGTCAAAGTTCAATCACTCACCAACCTCACTCATTAAGAATCTCAGGATTAATGGAACACACTATCAAAATGTCTATTTATTTTAAATGAGTGTTTGTGAGGGTCAAGAAAGATCTTGATATTATATCAATTCATTATTCAAATTATGGTTGATATATTCATCAAATCTAATTGACATGTTTTTGAGTATGGACAAGAAATTGGATTGTTATTTGCTTAGTTTCAAGATTACATCAAATTTTAACAAAGGATATAGTCTTGAATCTACATACTCAATCACACTAAGATTGATATGAAAATATTTACATCCTTTGTAGATGAAAAGAATATGCATTGGATCATAACTCACACTTGTGTTGACAATGCCATATTGAATCTACTTGTCCAATAGTTGTGTTCCAAATATTAGAATAACATGTTTAACACATGCATAAAATATACAATGAAGTAGGATTGACGACTTGGATGTTTCATCCGAAATATTCAAGCAATTTACATTGCAAAGCAATGGATAAATGTGTCATATCCGAAAAACCAAACATGAGCAAACTAACAACATATGTAAACTTTGCTCACACTACTTAAAATCATCACTTCAAGCTAAAATACATATTTAAGATCAATACACACTATATATTATATGTACTTCATTTTCTTTGTAGCATGAATGGTTATGTTACAAGATAATGCACTACACTTTTCTTTTTGAAATAATTTAAATTATTAGAATTGAAAAATAACTTGTCACAATGCATAAACAAGTAAAATTCATTTTGTTTCAAATACTAGTTAAAATTATGATATATATAACATTGGCAAAAATCATAGAAAATAATATTTTCTTTAGAATTTATAAATGTCTAGTTTTGATATCATTTATGAATCACAATCTCATTTAAGATAAATAATCATAATGAGATTCATTTTTCAAGATATGCTAAGGAGCATTCTTAAATCAAGCACATTTATTAAATCAAGTAATATGCCATCAAAACCAAATAACAGGTTAATCATGAACAAAAGATTAAAACTTTGCGTTTACTCTTATCTAAACATTTAACACATCTCTATTGGGATAGTGAGTAATATATATCATGTAGACTTACCTTCATAAAAACATGATGTTTGAGTCACATTAAGCCAAGTATTAGTGAATCAAGCAAACTTCATATTTGGTACTCTTCGATAGGTAAATTTAGGAACTCAATTTCTTCTAAAAAGAGAATAACTACTGGAGAATCTATTGACTAGAAATTCAATTTAACCTAACGGTTGAATTGCTTCTATGTGAGAAGTTGGGTGTGTGTAACCCGTAAAAATGGTCGTGTTTAGCCTCAATTGAGCACCACTAGTAATAGTCTCATACTCATTCTCCAACTTGATTAAATTGCTCTTCCTAAATATACCTAATGCTAGTTTACTTTTATGAACTTTGCTCCTCATTAGATGCTTTCATTCCTAGATTTATGGCATATCGCATATATGTTATTTCTAGATGATTATTTGCTCCTATGTGATTTGATTGTATGCCTTTACATGGTTTACTCTATATGTATCATTCAGCTAGGTATATTTTTATTACCTTTAGATCCTACACCCTCATTTCATGAGAACCTTAATGTCATAATCCGATAGGTCATATTAGTCTCATAATATATCCGGATGAGCATGAATTTAATGGGAAGGGAAATCACACTCACTCACATATATCCTTCTACCTCACACCCAAAACCGAGTCATCCTTTATACTACCAATCTTGAGTCATCCACCGTTTCCATTTCCTCAAAGAAACCAAGAACCAATATCATACCTCCTAAATCACTCCTTATTAATACCTCCTAAACCAACACGTTTTGTCTAACCAATCCAACACCTACTATCCTTCCATAAACACATAATCAAAATCATCATTCAACCCATCATGTCATCTCCCAACAAACCTAACATCATTGTTATCACCCCACATACAACATCCAAACTACCATCCACACATAAAGAATCACTTTCATCCATACCTTCATCATGCTTTCATGATCACCCAAATGAAACCATTCTTTTAGCTCAACAAGACAACCTAACTGTCACCCTCACTAATAAACTTCCACATTCATCTCACTCAATTCTACCAAATGACCCTTTTGAGGATCATACTCAATATCAAAACAATAACCATCAATCTCATCCAAACATGAATCATAAGTTTCATGACCAAACCTTAATCCCTAATCACAATCCAACTCCACTATCATCACCTTCCTCCGAACATGAAAAGTTCGTTGAAGAGCTCAAAGAAGCTCATGAGCTTAATGCTCTTCTTGCATTGCATCTTATTCAACGCAATTTGGATCAACAACCTACCTCCTCCATACCATTCTCATCATCTCCTATCAATCCACCAACCTATAACCCCGTCCCATGGAGCTTACTTGAAGCTCATGGAGACACTTGCCTTTGTTGCATCCACAACCAAACAATTGTGTTCGGACTAAGAGATGAGATACAATACATGTTTTCTCACATTGAAAACTTGTTGCATCCTCTACCACCAACAACAAACACAACACCTCCACCACCATCAACAAAACACCTAAAAATCCCATGATTCCCTATCATCCACCCTTGTCGAACGATATATTAATCTAAACCAAAATTGTCAACCCTTTGTCATCACCTTCCCTTTACATTCACAATCATCCCTCCTCATTCTCCTACATTTTCCTAGGTTCTAATCTTTGCATTAGGTTCTAAATTTTTTTTTGGATTTAGGTTGTTGTTTTTAAAACAATAATTGTATGTGTCATACTTTTAGTGCATATACCTAATATGTCCATATATTGTTTCCCTATTAGTTTCATGCATATATCTATTATCATCATTATATATATATGCACTTGTCTACTAACTTTGTTTTGAAGGATTACTTCACCGCTCGATTCTTTGGTAGCCAAAACAAGTTTTGAGCATACACCAAGGGGGAGCATTGAGGTTGCTAGGATCAAGGCTTCACTTACGATGATGCAAGCTCGCCTTTTAGATTCTATCTCAAGAGTTCAAGCGTAGTAGAAGTCTCGTCTTAGAGTCCACCTTTTTGCTTCGACAAAAGGGGGAGAAGAAGTGTAAACAAGTAACTTATACATTTTACTATAAGTTATAGTTTACATAGTTTGTCATCATCAAAAAGGGGGAGATTGTTGGCATGAATATTACGATTTTTAATCTAAACATCCTCTTCATGTTTTGATGATGACAAAGATGTAAGTTACAACATATAACGTAAAGTGCTTAAGCTACTTGTGATCACAATTCTTCTATGCATTCTTACGTCAACAAGCCTCGACATCTCAACGTCTCAAGTATGCTTCAACAATCACTTAAGGTATGGATAAACAAGTGTTTAATACATCTCATGATCAAAGGGGTATTTAATTAACTAATACAAAGTTTATTTAATTATATAAACATATTATATATTTAAAAAAAACACTTTTGGTAATAAAGAAAAATGTTTTAATCATACTAAATATATGATTTCAAACTTTTAACCAAAATTAGTTAGTTTTTCACCAAATAAACTTTCCCCACTAAAAGACAGAAAATCTGGCCATTTCAGTAGGGCGGCCCCCTTAATTATAAAGGGCGGCCCCTTAATTTTAAGGGGACCGGCACACAATTAAGGGGACCGGCCACGCTCCCCTGTCAGATTTGGTCAGAAAATTTTCCCTATAAATACCACCTCAAACCTGGAATTTTTCTCACCTTTTTGCACAAAAATTTTCAGAACCAATTCTCTCTAAACATCCTTCTAAAACCCTTTGATCATAAGATTATTAATCTTTGTTTCAAGTGATCCAATTTCTCATCACTCAAAGTGCAAGAGAAGAATTCTCCCTATCATAAAGCCAAAGATGTATTAGGATCTAGTTAGTGCTTATGTGAAGTTGTGAGTTATGTATATGTAATAAGTAGATCAAGATGATCTTACTTAGTAGTGATTCAATGAGTGAGTAAGAAGTAGTTGGAGGAAGTAGTAGTGTGGAGAAGACATGTAGTTGTGAAGATGTAGGTGTGTGATTAAGTAGTGGAGTTTAGAAGAAGTTGTTATGAAGTTGTGAAGTCGTGAAGACATGAAGAAGTTGTGAAGCCATGAAGAAGTTTAAAAGAAGTTGTGATGAAGTCGTGAAGTTGTGTAGAAGTTGTGTAGTGATCGAAGTTGTGTTGTGAGATTGGTTCTAGCTACTATTAGAACTCGACATTTAGCTTAGTGTCGTTAAATGGTGTAAGCAAAAGTTGTGTACGGTTTTCTCCGCCAAAAGGGAGCTTGTTGAGTAGTGAAGAAAACTCTCGAGTAGGTGACTCGGGGAGTGGAGTAGGAACAAGGAAGGTGTCCTTGTAGCCGAACCACTATAAATCATTGTGTCCGGTTTGCATTTCCTTTCTCTTATCTCTTATCATTTGTTCTTGCATTTCTCGCTTTACTTCTATGCTTGCCTACATGTCTTAGTTGTTGCTTATATAGTTGTGATGATTGATTGTGTTGAACATAGTAGTTAATATTGTGATTGTGTATATAATTGCATGATATGGTCAAATAGATTATTATTCACACTTCTCATATTAAGTTTAACTTGATAGATAATTTGATACAAAACGTTTTAAGATTTTAAAAGGAAAACGTATTCACATAAAGATCGACCAAAGCTCCATTCATAAAACTAAGTTTTTCCAAAAGCTTACATATATAATTGATCATATTGATTATATGTTGTTTTCATACTAAACTCTAATTGAAGTTTTCTAAACAAACAATTGAATAAATTTGAATCAACATTTTGAAACAAAGTTTTTATAAAATCCAAAAGAAGGGAAAACTATTCAACCCCCCTTCTAGTTTTCCACATTGAAGGTAAAATTGGACTAAAATGGAAGACAAATATCTTGGATGAAAGAAACCGTCAATATGCTGAACAGATTAAAAGAATGAGGATGAGGTATGCTTCCAAGATCATCTTGCATGATGCGAACAAGAATAGTAAGATGATGTCAGATTTTGCAATCAAGTTTGATGAAGAACACAATGATAAAGAAGAGTAGAAGAAGATGGTTGAAGAAGCTATGATTAGAAAGGCAGCAGAAGAAAAGCATTAGTTTATTTTAATGCTTTTTTCCAAGACAATTTATTTCCAAAGACAATTTATGTTTTATGTGTTTTAGATTTCTAAACAATGAATGTTAAACTAGTATTAGCTATTAGATATGCAAAAATCCATTGTGGTACTGCCGAGCGACGGAATGTGATGGACAACTGTCCAAGTATGTGGTTACCTAAGAATGATGGTGCTCTGTTAGGACCCAAACCACATTCCCTGGTGATGGAGATTGTTCTATACTTTGTTATGGATTTTGCATAATCTTAATTCATCGATGATTAATTGTTAGATATGCAAAAAGTGATGGTGTCTTTGTATTATCTTTGTTCTGGATTCTGGGTAGATAGATGAAGTTAATTTTAAGTTTTTTAACGCCTTTGAATTACTTAAGCATTTGTGTGTTTTTTAATGTATCACAGGTGATACCTCATATTTTTGTATATATGTATCACAAGTTGTGGAAGGATTCTGTATTGATTTGTGCAAACACTTGGGATGTTAATCTCAGTAATGTGTTTAGGATATTTATGAATGAATGTGAGTTAGCACGCGGAATTTACCAAAACACACTAAAGGAACAAAGGTGGTGAATAAGTAAATGAGAATGAACACAACATGAATAACACAAAACGATTCAATATTATTGATGAAATAATACGGGTGATCTAAACTATCACCAGGATTACAAGTGTAACCTTGAATCTTTTATACGTGAAAGGGTTTAAAGATGGAAGTTATGCATGGGAAAGATGAGTGTAAGAGATATCTAAGAAGGTGTCTTAAGGGTTCCTTTATAGTATAAGGAGCCCTTATTACAAGTGGTCAAGTTGCTTAATATAATATATTAGAGGTTTATCTTATCCTAATATTACACCTTTCAAGGTAAAACACTCCATTATATCTACTGAGACTTCTGTACTACTTCTACTTAACGTATAACTTTGTACAAAGACTAATAATACAACTAAATATCTCTAAATAAAATATAACAACTTGTCGTGAAAACTGGCAGGACCTTCTTTAACTAGCAGTACCTTCTTACCCAGAAGGTACTGTTAGTATATCATCAATATCAGCAAAACTGAAGAGGCAGGCTTAACTATCAACTAGCAGGCTCTTCTGGCAGACTCTTTACTTTGTGCATTTTATTCCCAACAATCCTCCCCTAAACTTGTTATTCCCTTTTAAAAATAACCAAGTTTCTTTGTGAATAAAATTCATACCTTGAGGATTTGAGGGAACTCTTCCAAAAACCTTATCTTTTTCTCCTTAGGCTTTCATACTGATCAAATATGCTCTCCTTCAATCTTTTGCCTGCATCAGTCTCTTCTTCACACAAAAGCTTATTGGAGATCAAGACTGATAGTACTTCATAGCTTAAAGGATACTCCTACTCACCTAGCATAAAGAGCTCTATTCCACTCTGAGTGGAAAGATGATGAACATGACTCATGCTGAAGTATTCCCATGTAACAGATAAATCATAGTAAGGAAATTTCCAATGAGTATCAGAAGGATTTGGATCATACAATCTACTGAACTAACCCATAGCTCTTGCTCCTTTGCATCTGGCTTATACTTGGTTTTCAGCTTCTCTTGAACTAATACCCATAATTCATCTAAATCCATTCTGTTACATGCTCTAAGAAGATTTTCAAAGTTCTTGAAAATCTCAACCTTGTTTCCAACTCTTGTTATCTTCCATGCTTTGCCAAACTTGTCATTGAAGATTTCCCAATCTATGACTGGATGCCTTGCATGTAAAGGTTCAGCAAAAACAACTTGTGGAACATCGACAACCATTTCTCTTGATTGAACAGGAGGCAATTCTGCTTTCTCTTTTTGTTCCTTCTGATCATCTTTTCTTCCTTTGGAAGGCCTTTCTTGAGTATCCATGAGAAAATTGGTTTTGTTTCTTCTGTAAGCCTCTAAGTATAGAAGCTTCAATTCATCAAAAGATTTACCTTTGAGTTGATGATCTTTCATGTTCACCTCTCTTTTCAGATATATCTTGAAGAACTTCTTCTGATCTGCTTCAGAATGTAGCATTTTTAATCCTTTCTTCTGATTCTTCTGAATCTGCTGATAGACATCATCCAATGCTTCTTGATTGTATTTCTTGGTGATGAAATCATTGAATTTGATTGTCATTTCATCTGAGCTAAGAGACTCATCACACACCAGAGTGTAAGCTTCACCTCCTACAATTGGATCAATGGAAATGATGTATTGCAGCTGAGCATCAAACTTTTCTTGCTACATTCTTGATACTTCTTCAGCCCTCAATACTTCTTCTTCATGAAGCTGTTTGGACAACTTTTCATCTACAGCTAATTGTGCTTGCTCTTTCTGCTTCATCTTTTTAGGCTTTAGATCATCTTCAACCACAATTTTCTTGCCCTTGTCTTTTGGTGATGATACTGGACTTGGAGCAGCAGATTGTTCATCAAGAACAAGAAACCTCCCCTGAGGCTGTGATCCTCTCTTTCTTTTGTAAGACACTTGATCAGATCCTTTTAAATTCATAGCTAATAGCCTCTGAATCCCAACAGGCTCTTGCTCTGCTTCAGCAGTATCTTGCTTTGCTTCAGCAGTATCTGTTGCAGCAGTATCTTTCAAGCTAACAGGCTCTTCATCAATCACTGGAGTTCCTTCATGAAACTAAAATTGAATCTCTTCTTCATTTTTAGAACTACCCATCCTCCCCTTTTTGGAAGAGAGACCCAAACCCTCTGCATCTGAACTTGAGGAACTAGAAACAACCAACTGAGATGTTCTTTTACCCTTCAACAATTTCACCTTCAACTCTAATTTCTCAACCCTCTTAACTAACTTGGTGTTGATCTCTATAAATGTTTGTTTTGACTTTCAAGAGCAGTTTGCAAGTGCTGCACTTGCTCCTTTAATTCCCTGATAGTCTGAGCATCTACACTTTGTTGTGGAGGAGATTGGGGTGGTGAGTTATGATGTGATAATGATGGTGATGTTGCAGATGGTGTTTGTGTTTGTTGATGAGATGGTAATGGTACTGGTGATGGTGGTGTGACTGATGGTACTGTTGGTGTGAGTGATGGTACTGGTGATGGATGTGGTGATGAATGATCAGGTTCTTCAGAATGTTGTGGTAACATTTCCTCAAAAAGTGGTACCTCTTCTCCTTGAAAACCAATTTTCATGTTTGAAAACACCTTGTGTGTAAGTTTGGGAGTTTTAAAAGGTTTGTTTGGGGGAAGTAACAAATGTTTGGATTTGTTGATGAGGCACTGAATGAACCTTAGGTACATCAAAAACTTTGTTTCACTGTCCACATTTTTAACCAGTCCTTCAAAAATATATTTTGAAAAGTTGAATTTCTTGTTTGTTGCCAGGCAAATGAGAGCTGCAGCCATGTTACCACTAAATTGCTCCCATGAGGTTTTCTTTTGGCTTAAACAATGAAGGATGGTATGAATCAAAAATCTCCATTGAGGGTTAAAATGCTTTTTAAGAAATGTAAGCTTCGTAGAAGTTACATACCCCATTTTTGTCAAATTTTCAAAGATTTTAGTATCAGGTAGTTGACTAATGCCATCTGAATCATCCAAACGAAGATGTCTTCTAATGGATGATTCGGTAAAAGTCAAGGTTCTACCATCCACTTTGACCATTAACTCTTGAATCCCATCCCCAAGAGTGTGAACTTTAGCAGATTGCAAACACTTGGGATGTTAATCTCAGTAATGTGTTTAGAATATTTATGAATGAATGTGAGTTAGCACGCGGAATTTACTAAAACACACTAAAGGAACAAAGGTGGTGAATAAGTAAATGAGAATGAACACAACATGAATAACACAAAACGATTCAATATTATTGATGAAATAATACGGGTGATCTAAACTATCACCAGGATTACAAGTGTAACCTTGAATCTTTGATACGTGAAAGGGTTTAAATATGGAAGTTATGCATGGGAAAGTTGAGTGTAAGAGATATCTAAGAAGGTGTCTTAAGGGTTCCTTTTATAGTATAAGGAGCCCTTATTACAAGTGGTCAAGTTGCTTAATATAATATATTAGAGGTTTATCTTATCCTAATATTACACCTTTCAAGGTAAAACACTCCATTATATCTACTGACACTTCTGTACTACTTCTACTTAACGTATAACTTTGTACAAAGACTAATAATACAACTAAATATCTCTGAATAAAATATAGCAACTTGTCGTGAAAACTGGCAGGACCTTCTTTAACTAGCAGTACCTTCTTACCCAGAAGGTACTGTTAGTATATCTTCAACATCAGCAAAACTGAAGAGGCAGGCTTAACTATTAACTAGCAGGCTCTTCTGGCAGACTCTTTACTTTGTGTATTTTATTCCCAACAATCCTCCACTAAACTTGTTATTCCCTTTTAAAATAACCAAGTTTCTTTGTGAATAAAATTCATACCTTGAGGATTTGAGGGAACTTTTCCAAAAACCTTATCTTTTTCTCCTTAGGCTTTCATACTGATCAAATATGCTCTCCTTCAATCTTTTGACTGCATCAGTCTCTTCTTCACACAAAAGCTTATTGGAGATTAAGACTGATAGTACTTCATAGCTTAAAGGATACTCCTTCTCACCTAGCATAAAGAGCTATATTCCACTCTGAGTGGAAAGATGATGAACATGACTAAGTATTCCCATGTAACAAATAAATCATAGTAAGGAAATTTCCAATGAGTATCAGAAGGATTTGGATCATACAATCTGCTGAACTCAACCCATAGCTCTTGCTCCTTTGCATCTGGCTTATACTTGGTTTTCAGCTTCTCTTGAACTAATACCCATAATTCATCTAAATCCATTCTGTTACATGCTCTAAGAAGATTTTCAAAGTTCTTGAAAATCTCAACATTGTTTCCAACTCCTGTTATCTTTCATGCTTTGCCAAACTTGTCATTGAAGATTTCCCAATCTATGACTGGATGCCTTGCATGTAAAGGTTCAGCAAAAACAACTTGTGGAACATGGACAACCATTTCTCTTGATTGAATAGGACGCAATTCTGCTTTCTCTTTTTGTTCCTTTTGATCATCTTTTCTTCCTTTGGAAGGCCTTTCTTGAGTATCCATGAGAAAAATGGTTTTGTTTCTTCTGTAAGCCTCTAAGTATAGAAGCTTCAATTCATCAAAAGATTTACCTTTGAGTTGATGATCTTTCATGTTCACCTCTCTTTTCAGATATATCTTGAAGAACTTCTTCTGATCTGCTTCAGAATGTAGCATTTTTAATCCTTTCTTCTGATTCTTCTGAATCTGCTGATAGACATCATCCAATGCTTCTTGATTGTATTTCTTGGTGATGAAATCATTGAATTTGATTGTCATTTCATCTGAGCTAAGAGACTCATCACACACCAGAGTGTAAGCTTCACCTCCTACAATTGGATCAATGGAAATGATGTATTGCAGCTGAGCATCAAACTTTTCTTGCTACATTCTTGATACTTCTTCAGCCCTCAATACTTCTTCTTCATGAAGCTGTTTGGACAACTTTTCATCTACAGCTAATTGTGCTTGCTCTTTCTGCTTCATCTTTTTAGGCTTTAGATCATCTTCAACCACAATTTTCTTGCCCTTGTCTTTTGGTGATGATACTGGACTTGGAGCAGCAGATTGTTCATCAAGAACAAGAAACCTCCCCTGAGGCTGTGATCCTCTCTTTCTTTTGTAAGACACTTGATCAGATCCTTTTAAATTCATAGCTAATAGCCTCTGAATCCCAACAGGCTCTTGCTCTGCTTCAGCAGTATCTTGCTTTGCTTCAGCAGTATCTGTTGCAGCAGTATCTTTCAAGCTAACAGGCTCTTCATCAATCACTGGAGTTCCTTCATGAAACTAAAATTGAATCTCTTCTTCATTTTTAGAACTACCCATCCTCCCCTTTTTGGAAGAGAGACCCAAACCCTCTGCATCTGAACTTGAGGAACTAGAAACAACCAACTGAGATGTTCTTTTACCCTTCAACAATTTCACCTTCAACTCTAATTTCTCAACCCTCTTAACTAACTTGGTGTTGATCTCTATAAATGTTTGTTTTGACTTTCAAGAGCAGTTTGCAAGTGCTGCACTTGCTCCTTTAATTCCCTGATAGTCTGAGCATCTACACTTTGTTGTGGAGGAGATTGGGGTGGTGAGTTATGATGTGATAATGATGGTGATGTTGCAGATGGTGTTTGTGTTTGTTGATGAGATGGTAATGGTACTGGTGATGGTGGTGTGACTGATGGTACTGTTGGTGTGAGTGATGGTACTGGTGATGGATGTGGTGATGAATGATCAGGTTCTTCAGAATGTTGTGGTAACATTTCCTCAAAAAGTGGTACCTCTTCTCCTTGAAAACCAATTTTCATGTTTGAAAACACCTTGTGTGTAAGTTTGGGAGTTTTAAAAGGTTTGTTTGGGGGAAGTAACAAATGTTTGGATTTGTTGATGAGGCACTGAATGAACCTTAGGTACATCAAAAACTTTGTTTCACTGTCCACATTTTTAACCAGTCCTTCAAAAATATATTTTGAAAAGTTGAATTTCTTGTTTGTTGCCAGGCAAATGAGAGCTGCAGCCATGTTACCACTAAATTGCTCCCATGAGGTTTTCTTTTGGCTTAAACAATGAAGGATGGTATGAATCAAAAATCTCCATTGAGGGTTAAAATGCTTTTTAAGAAATGTAAGCTTCGTAGAAGTTACATACCCCATTTTTGTCAAATTTTCAAAGATTTTAGTATCAGGTAGTTGACTAATGCCATCTGAATCATCCAAACGAAGATGTCTTCTAATGGATGATTCGGTAAAAGTCAAGGTTCTACCATCCACTTTGACCATTAACTCTTGAATCCCATCCCCAAGAGTGTGAACTTTAGCAGATTGCAAACACTTGGGATGTTAATCTCAGTAATGTGTTTAGAATATTTATGAATGAATGTGAGTTAGCACGCGGAATTTACTAAAACACACTAAAGGAACAAAGGTGGTGAATAAGTAAATGAGAATGAACACAACATGAATAACACAAAACGATTCAATATTATTGATGAAATAATACGGGTGATCTAAACTATCACCAGGATTACAAGTGTAACCTTGAATCTTTGATACGTGAAAGGGTTTAAATATGGAAGTTATGCATGGGAAAGTTGAGTGTAAGAGATATCTAAGAAGGTGTCTTAAGGGTTCCTTTTATAGTATAAGGAGCCCTTATTACAAGTGGTCAAGTTGCTTAATATAATATATTAGAGGTTTATCTTATCCTAATATTACACCTTTCAAGGTAAAACACTCCATTATATCTACTGACACTTCTGTACTACTTCTACTTAACGTATAACTTTGTACAAAGACTAATAATACAACTAAATATCTCTGAATAAAATATAGCAACTTGTCGTGAAAACTGGCAGGACCTTCTTTAACTAGCAGTACCTTCTTACCCAGAAGGTACTGTTAGTATATCTTCAACATCAGCAAAACTGAAGAGGCAGGCTTAACTATTAACTAGCAGGCTCTTCTGGCAGACTCTTTACTTTGTGTATTTTATTCCCAACAATCCTCCACTAAACTTGTTATTCCCTTTTAAAATAACCAAGTTTCTTTGTGAATAAAATTCATACCTTGAGGATTTGAGGGAACTTTTCCAAAAACCTTATCTTTTTCTCCTTAGGCTTTCATACTGATCAAATATGCTCTCCTTCAATCTTTTGACTGCATCAGTCTCTTCTTCACACAAAAGCTTATTGGAGATTAAGACTGATAGTACTTCATAGCTTAAAGGATACTCCTTCTCACCTAGCATAAAGAGCTATATTCCACTCTGAGTGGAAAGATGATGAACATGACTAAGTATTCCCATGTAACAAATAAATCATAGTAAGGAAATTTCCAATGAGTATCAGAAGGATTTGGATCATACAATCTGCTGAACTCAACCCATAGCTCTTGCTCCTTTGCATCTGGCTTATACTTGGTTTTCAGCTTCTCTTGAACTAATACCCATAATTCATCTAAATCCATTCTGTTACATGCTCTAAGAAGATTTTCAAAGTTCTTGAAAATCTCAACATTGTTTCCAACTCCTGTTATCTTTCATGCTTTGCCAAACTTGTCATTGAAGATTTCCCAATCTATGACTGGATGCCTTGCATGTAAAGGTTCAGCAAAAACAACTTGTGGAACATGGACAACCATTTCTCTTGATTGAATAGGACGCAATTCTGCTTTCTCTTTTTGTTCCTTTTGATCATCTTTTCTTCCTTTGGAAGGCCTTTCTTGAGTATCCATGAGAAAAATGGTTTTGTTTCTTCTGTAAGCCTCTAAGTATAGAAGCTTCAATTCATCAAAAGATTTACCTTTGAGTTGATGATCTTTCATGTTCACATCTCTTTTCAGATATATCTTGAAGAACTTCTTCTGATCTGCTTCAGAATGTGGCATTTTCAATCCTTTCTTCTGATTCTTCTGAATCTGCTGATAGACATCATCCAATGCTTCTTGATTGTATTTCTTGGTGATGAAATCATTGAGTTTGATTGTCATTTCATCTGAGCTAAGAGACTCATCACACACCAGAGTGTAAGCTTCACCTCTTACAATTGGATCAATGGAAATGATGTATTGCAGCTGAGCATCAAACTTTTCTTGCAACATTCTTGATTCTTCTTCCGCCCTCAAAACTTTTTCTTCATGAAGCTGTTTGGACAACTTTTCATCTACAGCTAATTGTGCTTGCTCTTTCTGCTTCATCTTTTTAGGCTTTGGTTCATCTTCAACCACAATTTTCTTGCCCTTGTCTTTTGGTGATGATGCTGGACTTAGAGTAGCAGATTGTTCATCAGAAACAAGAAACCTCCCCTGAGGCTTTGATCCTCTCTTTCTTTTGTAAGACACTTGATAAGAACCTTTTAAATTCATAGCTAATAGCCTCTGAATCCCAGCAGGCTCTTGCTCTGCTTCAGCAGTATCTTGTTCTGTTTCAGTAGTATCTTTCAAGCTAACAGGCTCTTTTTCTTGAGTAGCAGGCTCTGTTTCTTGAATGGCAGGCTCTTCATCAAACACTTGAGTTCCTTCATGAAACTGAAATTGAATCTCTTCTTCATTTTTAGAACTACCCATCCTCCCCTTTTTGGAAGAGAGACCCAAACCCTCTGCATCTGAACTTGAGGAACTAGAAACAACCAACTGAGATGTTCATTTACCCTTCAACTCTAATTTCTCAACCCTCTTAACTAACTTGGTGTTGATCTCTGTAAAATGTTTGTTTTGACTTTCAAAAGTAGTCTGCAAGTGCTGCACTTGCTCCTTTAATTCCCTGATAGTCTGAGCATCTATACTTTGTTGTGGAGGAGATTGTGGTGGTGAGTTATGATGTGATAATGATGGTGATGTTGCAGATGGTGTTTGTGTTTGTTGATGAGATGGTAATGGTACTGGTGATGGTGGTGTGACTGATGGTACTGTTGGTGTGAGTGATGGTACTTGTGATGGATGTGGGGATGAATGATCAGGTTCTTCAGAATGTTGTGGTAACATTTTCTCAAAAAGTGGTACTTCTTCTCCTTGAAAACCAATTTTCATGTTTGAAAACACCTTGTGTGTAAGTTTGGGAGTTTTAAAAGGTTTGTTTGGGGGAAGTAACAAATGTTTGGATTTGTTGATGAGGCACTGAATGAACCTTGGGTACATCAAAAACTTTGTTTCACTGTCCACATTTTTAACCAGTCCTTCAAAAATATATTTTGAAAAGTTGAATTTCTTGTTTGTTGCCAGGCAAATGAGAGCTGCAGCCATGTTACCACTAAATTGCTCCCATGAGGTTTTCTTTTGGCTTAAACAATGAAGGATGGTATGAATCAAAAATCTCCATTGAGGGGTAAAATGCTTTTTAAGAAATGTAAGCTTTGTAGAAGTTACATTATACCCCATTTTTGTCAAATTTTCAAAGATTTTAGTATCAGGTAGTTGACTAATGCCATCTGAATCATCCAAACGAAGATGTCTTCTAATGGATGATTCGGTAAAAGTCAAGGTTCTACCAACCACTTTGACCATTAACTCTTGAATCCCATCCCCAAGAGTGTGAACTTTAGCAGTTTGCCAAAATTGTGAAATTTGAGATTCAAAAATAGTGGGATTCACGAGTAAAGCAAACTTGACATAAGAATTGTTTAGAAAATCCACTGCTTGATGAAAAGTTTCATTGTCATCAGACTTTTCCAAAAATGCTAATTGGTTGTGACGTTTGACAAAATTTAGACGAGCCATGGTGAAAGGTTTGATGAAAATTTTGATTTTGATGGTGGGATTTTGTTGTTGTATTGATAGAAGATGAAAGGTGAGTGTGAATTATGATAAGGATTGATTATGAGAAAAATGACTTTTGACCGACCATAAAAGATATGGATAAGTAATTGAAGAGGCGGTCAAAAAGATCTTTTATTAGAATAACTATATCCTTAAGTCGAGGAAAACATGAATAATTCACAAAAATACCCTTTAAAAACAACGGCTATATTTTAACCTGACAGACTCAACGGCTATGTAGCAGTACCATTTTACTCTACCAGTACTAAAATTTGAACTACCAGTACCTTGTTTTTGAAATAAAACCTAGCAGTCTCTTTGAAATTTTAGAAAATATCCCTTATAGTTTTTAGCAAACTATAAGCTATCAACGGATTTGTTAAGTCTTTACCAAGAGCCGTTTGCTTTGGACTAGTCAGTTCGTTAAGTTTTTGAAACTGGGTGAACTGATTACCTTATAGTTTTTAGCAAACTATCAGCTATCAACGGATTTGAGAAGTCTTTACCAAGAGCCGTTTGCTTTGGACTAGCCAGCTCTTAAGTTTTGAAAAACTTGGTGAACTGATTACCATTTCCATATCCTGATGGTGTTAGCAAGCTTGAGTAACCTGAAATGGTTAGTTGTAAACCAAAAGAACAGAGTGCAAAGCACTTGTTTTATAGCATTGTTAACATTTAAACATCAAGATGAGCAAAAACAGAGCAAACTTTGAACTAACAGTACCAATTTTGTACTGACAGTACCTTATGACTAACTAGCAGTACCATGTTTAGAGGCCAGAACTTGTTTAAAAAAACACATGTTTTTCAAAGATTTATCATACCAATACCTGCTACCAGGTATTTAAACCTACCTAAATCAAAAGCTTTGGTGAGAAGGTCTGCAAAATTATTTTCAGAATCAATTTTGACAACTTGAATTAACCTTTTCTCATTGCAATCTCTTATGAAATTGTGTCTGATTTCTATGTGTTTTGTTTTTGAATGTTGAACTGGATTTTTAATGATACAAATAGTACTGCTGTTGTCAATGTAAATAATGGTGTTAAGAAGATTGTACCCATAGTCAAGCAATTGATTCTGGATCCAAAGAACTTAGCCACAACAACTTGCACTTGCAACATATTCTGCTTCAGTTGTAGAATTGGCCACCATTGTTTGCTTCTTGCATTGCCATGATATAAGTCTGCAGCCAAGAAATTGACATCCACCAGTTGTGGATTTTCTGTCTAGGGTTGCACCAGCATAGTCACTATCTTAGTAAGCTACCAAATCAAAAGATGATTCCCTTGGATACCATAGACCAAACTTAGGCTGGCCCTTGAGGTATCTGAAGATCCTTTTGACTGCTGTGAGATGAGAAACTTTTGGATTGACTTGAAACCTTGCACATACACATACTGAGAACGTGATATCTGGTCTTGATGAAGTAAGGAACATTAGGGACCCAATCATTGATCTGTAGTTGTGCACATCAACATCTTCACCCTCAGCATCTTTGTGTAACCCCTTTTCTGGATCCATTGGTGTACTTGCAATCTTTGAATCTGCAAACCCAAATTTCCTTAGGATCTCAGCTATATACTTATCTTGGCTGATAAATATGCCTTCATTAGATTGTTTCACTTGGAGACCCAAAAAGAAAGTAAGTTCCCCCATGGAACTCATTTCAAACTTACTATGCATAAGTTTTTCAAACTCTACACACAATTCTTGATTTGTGGATCCAAAGATAATGTCATCAACATAAATCTGCACCAGCAAGATGTCTTTCTTGGTTCTTTTGATGAACAAAGTTGGATCAATCTTGCCTCTTTGAAATCCATTTTCCAATAAATAGAAAGCCAATGTTTCATACCATGCTCTAGGAGCTTGGTGTAGACCATAAAGTGCTTTGGTAACCTTGTACACCTTGTCTGGATATTCTGCATCAATGAAGCCTGGAGGTTGAGAAACATACACCTCTTCTTCAATAGTACCATATAAAAAGGCACTTTTGACATCCATTTGGTAGACAGTGAATCCTATGAAAGAAGCATAGGCCAAGAATAGCCTAATTGCTTCAATTCTTGCAACTGGAGCAAAAACTTCTTCATAATCCACTCCTTCTTCTTGAGTATACCCTTGGGCCACCAATCTGGCTTTGTTTTTTTATCACTATTCCCCTTTCATCTTTCTTATTTCTGAAAACCCATTTGGTTCCAACTGCCCTGTAATCTTTGGGCAAATCAACCAGGACCCAAACCTTCTGCAGTTTGAATTGAAGTAGCTCTTCTTGCATTGCTTCAACCCAGCTTGAATCATCTAAGGCTTTTGTAATGTTTATGGGTTCTACTTGAGAGAGAAAGCATGAAAACAGACATATGTAGGCAACTTCATGGTTCTTTTCTTCATACACAGCTAGGACAAACCCATCTTTGTCTGAAGATAAGACTTGAGTTCTTGTTTTAACACCAGAATCAATGCTGCCAATCACATTATCAATGGAGTGATCTTTGAGAATTCTTGTGTTGTGTGTTGTAGGAACATCATGGGAAATTGGAAGGTTTCCAATCCCTACATCTTCTGGTATGGAATCATCTGATAGAACATTTAATGGTTCAGCAGGACCAATTTGTGAACTGGCAGTACCATCTGTTGAACTGGCAGTACCATCTTGTGAATTGACAGTACCATTTCCATTTTCAGAATTTTCTTGATTCCCTTGATCTTGAGTTCCATGATCATCTTCAATACCTTCATTTGTAGTATTTGAAGGCTCTCCATGACTTGAAGATGAATCCAATCCTGTCCAAATTGGCATCAAGATGTAATCTTGATCCTCAGTTGTTTCATCATTGTCTTCAAAACCTGCATTATCATTAGTATTTGTACATGTGACAGGCACATAATTCATAGATTTTGAAAGCTTATCAATGTCAAAACACCAATCTGGTTCAGTGCCTGCAACATTTGGTAATTTCTCTTGGAACACTATGTGCAGGTTTTCTTCCACTAGCCTAGTGCATTTATTATACACCCTATAGGCCTTACTTTGCAAAGAATACCCTATCATGTAGCCTTCATCAGCTTTTCCTTCAAACTTTCCTAGATGATCTTTGGTATTGAGAATAGTGACATGACATCCAAAAGGTCTCATAAAACTTAGAGATGGTGTTCTACCAAACAAAAGTTCATAAGGAGTCTTTCTATGAGGTTTAATCACAAGAACCCTATTCTGTACATAATAAGCAGTACCTACTGCTTCAGTCCAAAATGAAATAGGCAACTTAGAATCTACTAGCATTGTTCTAGCAGCCTCAATAAGTGTTCTATTTTTCCTTTCTGCTACTCCATTTTGCTGTGGGATTCTAGCTACACTATATTCTCTTTTTATTCCTTTTTCTTTGCAAAATTCATCCATAACTCTATTCTGTAATTCTGTCCCATTGTCACATCTAATTACTTTTACTTTCTTATCAATTTGGTTTTCTATCCCTGTAATGTAGGACTTAAGGATCTCACTTGTTTCATCCTTAGTACTTAAAAAGAAAACCTAAGAGAATCTGCTGTAATCATCAGTAACTACAAGACAATATCTTTTACCATTCAAGCTATTCACAGAAGTAGGACCAAAGAGGTCCATATGAAGCATGTATAGAGCTTGAGAAATTGAGTTATGGGTCTTGGGCTTACAAGAAGCTCTATGTTGTTTGCCTTTTAGACAATCAACACAGGTTTGGTCATTTTGAAAAATCTTTTTGGGTAAACCTCTAACCAAATCATATTTTGCAATTGTATTGATTGTTTTAAAGTTTACATTACCAAGTCTTCTATGTTAAAGCATAGATTCATCCAATGAGGCTTTTGCTACTAGACAGGTTAAACTTTCTTTAGGAACAATGTTCTTTAAATCAACAATGTACATATTGTTCTTTCTAGGGATTTTAAGAAGAATCCGACTTTCATCAGGAATTTTAAAATCAGGAGAAAGTACAATGCATTCAGTGTCAGTAAAAAGAACTTTTTTCTTTGTGTCACACATTTGTGAGACACTTAAGAGATTAAACTGTAGTTCTTACACAAAGTACACATTTTCAAAATCTAATTTACTGGTTTTAATTGTACCTTCACCAGTAATCTTTCCTTTGATTCCTCCCCCAAAGGTAACATATCCTCCATCAAATGATTTGAAGTCTGTGAGGTAAGACATGTTGCCTGTCATGTGCCTTGAACATCCACTATCTACATATCCTTGATCTGCAATATCATTTGAATGTTCCTGCACATGTATACACATATTAGTTTCCTTGGGGTACCCAAGCCATGACTGACTTGGGTTTGCCTCGTGCATCAATGTAGTCAAACCTTTTTAGGATTGTTGATGCACCATTTGGTTGGAGTGGTCTCCAAATCCAACATGCTGATGACTTAACAGCATTTTCATTTTTGACATATTTTGTGGTTTTTGGTCTGACAGTACCATTTTTGGCAGTACCATTTGGTCCAGCAGGACCTTTTGGTTTTGGTCTCCAGTCTTGTGTTTTATCCACAAAATTCCTTTCAATATGACTTTTCACAACTTTTGGTGTATGTTTGAAAGTATTACTTGCACCCTTAGTAGTGAATTTTGGGTAAACAGGCTCATTTGGTCTAACAGTATGATTAACTTTTGGTGTGTTAGATTTCACAGAACCTTTTCTGGGGTTTGTTTTACTTGTTTTAGACCTTGATGTACTCCCAGAAACCTAATTGTTACAATAAGCATGAGTATGATTAAAACTACCATAGTAATAGCATGCCTTATTGTACAAAACAAAGTTATCACCAAGTTGATATGACTTAAGATTGTTCCAATTTCTCTGACTACCTCTAGGTTTGCTATTACATTTAGCACAACATTCAACTGTTTTTAGAACAACTTTAGTCTTTGTGATACCTTCTACACTTTTAGGACTGGTTGGTCCTACTTTGTTTCATTTCTTAGAAACAGTCTCTTTTCCTTTTTCATCAGATGTCCAACCTTCATTAGATGTAACATCTGAGCTCTTATCAGTGAGCACCTTTTCTTTGAAAAGTGAAGTATCACTTGCACTCTCAAAAGGTTCACTATTTTCTACAGGTTTTACTTTTTCTAGTGGTTTATTTGTGAGCTCATGTAAACCTGATTCAATAAGATCTAAACCTGGGGGACAGGGAATTCCTCTGTAAGGAGGTGGACATGTGTTGTATCCAATCCCAGATTTGATTTTCTTGTTCATTTGGTTCTCAACTATACTTTTAGTACAAGCAGAAGCATTTTCTAATGTTGTAACAGTTAGTTGGATATTATCGTTTGCTTGTTTCACTTTAGCAAACTCAGTTCTTAACAGGTTTATTTCAGTATCTTTAAGAAATATGTCTCTATTAAGAATAGCTTTTGTGTCAGAAAAGGTGAGTTCATTCTCTCTAAAGTGAATTATCTGTTTCTCAAGTTTGGACATACCACACTTATGATTAACTAGGTCTTGATGAGTTTTTCTTTGTTCTTCCTTCAGTTCATCATAAAGTTTTCTTAAGATTTCTAGTTCTTTAAAAACTTCACAAGTAGCAGAACATTTAGTAATTTGTACCTCAGGATTGGAGAGAGCCATTAAAGCCATTTCATTTGAGGATGACTCTTCTTCACCCATAAAGTTCCAATCAAAACCCATCCCATCAATACCTACCATAGCTTTTGTTTCAGTGATGTCCACTTCCTTGCTCTTGTTCTCATTGTTTCCCCTGTTCTTGTTCTCAAAACCTCTTCCCTTATCACCCTGCTTCTTTGGTCTTCTACATTCTCTTGAGTAGTGACCCTTCATGTGGCAGTTGTAGCACTCCACTTTAGATTTGTCATACCCAGCAGGTTCATTGCTATTGATGACAATCTTCTTTCCAGTCCTCATCAAATATTTCTTAGCCCTCATACTAAGAAGTGAAAGCTGCCATTTTATGTCCATTTCTTCAAGATCATCATCACTGATCTCTTGAAGATCTTCAAAGGTCAATGTGGAACCATTGTGTTGTGATGTTAGGAAAGCACAACCAATTGTTTCATCTAAAATGGTTTTGGTATTGCTGGAAGTACTGGCAGTACCAAAATTTGTGTTGGTAGTACCTTCTTCTCCACCATCTTTTTCTTCATCAACTTTCTTGGAAGTACCATGAGATGACATAAATGCCATATTTCCTGAGCTTGAACTAGTAGACTTCTTTAGTTCATGTTCTACTATCTCGAAGTTGCTGTAAAGATCATTGAGACTCATGGAATCAATATCTGGTTTGTTTTTCCAGACAATGACATGCATGGCCCATTCAGAGGGTAGGCTTCTAAGGAATTTGGAGTTTAAGTCTTCTTGAGATATTATCACTTCATGAATGGCTAACTGACTAGAAAGCTTTTGTAGTCTATTGAACATGCTGTCCAAAGACTCATTTGGAGTGGCTGAAAAGTTTTCAAACTGTTGTTTTAAAAGTGTTTTCTGGGTTTTCTTGGTGGCATCATTACCACCAAATCTAGCCACAATAGCTTGAAAAAGGGTTTTAGCACACTTGTACTTGTTAAAGATTACAAGCTGGTCATTTGGAATAGACATGAGAAGCATACTCCTGGCTTTAAGATCATTTCTCTTTTGAATTCTTTCTTCAGCTGTTATTGGGTTTACTTGCACAGTGGTGACAAGTGCATCATTTACTGTGGAGGTGGTGGTTACTGGTTTAAATGAGTTTCCTTCTTCAATGATCTCCCAAAGTGCAGAGTCTTGCACTTGGAAATATTGTTCAACCCTCAGTCTCCACATCTCAAACTCATTCTGTTTGAGTAATGGAAGTTTTGCCGCCACATTGGTTTAAATCTGCTCAACATCCATTTTTGCTTTGTTCTTTTATGTCGTAAATATCAGCCTTAGCTTTGATACCACTTGTGGAAGGATTCTGTATTGATTTATGCAAACACTTGGGATGTTAATCTCAGTAATGTGTTTAGGATATTTATGAATGAATGTGAGTTAGCACGCGGAATTTACTAAAACACACTAAAGGAACAAAGGTGGTGAATAAGTAAATGAGAATGAACACAACATGAATAACACAAAACGATTCAATATTATTGATGAAATAATACGGGTGATCTAAACTATCACGAGGATTACAAGTGTAACCTTGAATCTTTGATACGTGAAAGGGTTTAAATATTGAAGTTATGCATAGGAAAGATGAGTGTAAGAGATATCTAAGAAGGTGTCTTAAGGGTTCCTTTTATAGTATAAGGAGCCCTTATTACAAGTGGTCAAGTTGCTTAATATAATATATTAGAGGTTTATCTTATCCTAATATTACACCTTTCAAGGTAAAACATTCCATTATATCTACTGAGACTTCTGTACTACTTCTACTTAACGTATAACTTTGTACAAAGACTAATAATACAACTAAATATCTCTAAATAAAATATAGCAACTTGTCATGAAAGCTGGCAGGACGTTCTTTAACTAGCACTACCTTCTTACCCAGAAGGTACTGTTAGTATATCTTCAACATCAGCAAAACTGAAGAGGCAGGCTTAACTATCAACTAGCAGGCTCTTCTGGCAGACTCTTTACTTTGTGCATTTTATTCCCAACAAAACCCATTTGGTTCCAATTGCCCTGTAACATTTGGGCAAATCAACCAGTACCCAAACCTTCTGCAGTTTGAATTGAAGTAGCTCTTCTTGCATTGCTTCAACCCAGCTTGAATCATCTAAGGCTTTTGTAATGTTTTTGGGTTCTACTTGAGAGAGAAAGCATGAAAACAGGCATATGTGGGCAACTTCATGGTTCTTTTCTTCATACACAGCTAGGACAAATCCATCTTTGTCTGAAGATAAGACTTGAGTTCTTGTTTTAACACCAGAATCAATGATGCGAATCACATTATCAATGGAGTGATCTTTGAGAATTCTTGTGTTGTGTGTTGTAGGAACATCATAGGAAATTGGAAGGTTTCCAATCCCTGCATCTTCTAGTAAGGAATCATCTGATAGAACATTTAATGGTTCAGCAGGACCAATTTGTGAACTGGCAGTACCATCTGTTGAACTGGCAGTACCATCTTGTGAATTGACAGTACCATTTCCATCTTCAGAATTTTCTTGATTCCCTTGATCTTGAGTTCCATGATCATCTTCAACACCTTCGTTTGTAGTATTTGAAGGCTCTCCATGACTTGAAGATGAATCCAATCCTGTCCAAATTGGCATCAAGATGTAATCTTGATCCTCAGTTGTTTCATCATTGTCTTCAAAACCTGCATTATCATTAGTATTTGTACCTGTGACAGGCACATAATTCATAGATTTTTAAAGCTTATCAATGTCAAAACACCAATCTGGTCCAGTGCCTGCAACATTTGGTAGTTTCTCTTGGAACTCTATGTGCACGTTTTCTTCCACTAGCATAGTGCATTTATTATACACCCTATAGGCCTTACTTTGCAAAGAATACCCTATCATGTAGCCTTCATCAGCTTTTCCTTCAAACTTTCCTAGATGATCTTTGGTATTGAGAATAGTGACATGACATCCAAAAGGTCTCATAAAACTTAGAGATGGTGTTCTACCAAACAAAAGTTCATAAGGAGTCTTTCTATGAGGTTTAATCACAAGAACCCTATTCTGTACATAACAAGCAGTACCTACTGCTTCAGTCCAAAATGAAATAGGCAACTTAGAATCTACTAGCATTGTTCTAGCAGCCTCAATAAGTGTTCTATTTTTCCTTTCTGCTACTCCATTTTGCTGTGGGGTTCTAGCTACACTATATTCTCTTTTTATTCCTTTTTCTTTGCAAAATTCATCCATAACTCTATTCTTGAATTCTGTCCCATTGTCACATCTAATTACTTTTACTTTCTTATCAATTTGGTTTTCTATCCCTATAATGTAGGACTTAAGGATCTCACTTGTTTCATCCTTAGTACTTAAAAAGAAAACCCAAGAGAATCTGCTGTAATCATCAGTAACTACAAGACAATATCTTTTACCATTCAAGCTATTCACAGAAGTAGGACCAAAGAGGTCCATATGAAGCATGTATAGAGCTTGAGAAATTGAGTTATGGGTCTTGGGCTTACAAGAAGCTCTATGTTGTTTGCCTTTTAGACAATCAACACAGGTTTGGTCATTTTGAAAAATCTTTTTGGGTAAACCTCTAACCAAATCATATTTTGCAATTGTATTGATTGTTTTAAAGTTTACATGACCAAGTCTTCTATGTTAAAGCATAGATTCATCCAATGAGGCTTTTGCTACTAGACAGGTTAAACTTTCTTTAGGAACAATGTTCTTTAAATCAACAATGTACATATTGTTCTTTCTAGGGATTTTAAGAAGAATCTGACTTTCATCAGGAATTTTAAAATCAGGAGAAAGTACAATGCATTCAGTGTCAGTAAAAAGAACTTTTTTATTTGTGTCACACATTTGTGAGACACTTAAGAGATTAAACTGTAGTTCTTACACAAAGTACACATTTTCAAAATCTAATTTACTGGTTTTAATTGTACCTTCACCAGTAATCTTTCCTTTGATTCCTCCCCCAAAGGTAACATATCCTCCATCAAATGATTTGAAGTCTGTGAGGTAAGACATGTTGCCTGTCATGTGCCTTGAACATCCACTATCTACATATCCTTGATATGCAATATCATTTGAATGTTCCTGCACATGTATACACATATTAGTTTCCTTGGGGTACCCAAGCCATGACTGACTTGGGTTTGCCTCGTGCATCAATGTAATCAAACCTTTTTAGGACTGTTGATGCACCATTTGGTTGGAGTGGTCTCCAAATCCAACATGCTGAGGACTTAACAGCATTTTCATTTTTGACATATTTTGTGGTTTTTGGTCTGACAGTACCAAATTTGGCAGTACCATTTGGTCTAGCAGGATCATATGGTCTAGCAGGACCTTTTGGTTTTGGTCTCCAATTTTGTGTTTTAACCTCATAATCCCTTTCAGTGAGACTTTTCACAACTCTTGGTGTATGTTTGAAAGTATTACTTGCACCCTTAGTAGTGAATTTTGGGTAAACAGGCTCATTTGGTCTAACAGTATGATTAACTTTTGGTGTGTTAGATTTCACAGAACCTTTTCTGGGGTTTGTTTTACTTGTTTTAGACCTTGATGTACTCCCAGAAACCCAATTGTTACAATAAGCATGAGTATGATTAAAACTACCACAGTAATAGCATGCCTTATTGTACAAAACAAAGTTATCACCAAGTTGATGTGACTTAAGATTGTTCCAATTTCTCTGACTACCTCTAGGTTTGCTATTACATTTAGCACAACATTCAACTGTTTTTAGAACAACTTTAGTCTTTGTGATACTTTCTACACTTTTAGGACTGGTTGGTCCTACTTTGTTTCCTTTCTTAGAAACAGTCACTTTTCCATTTTCATCAGATGTCCAACCTTCATTGTATGTAACATCTGAGCTCTTATCAGTGAGCACCTTTTCTTTGGAAAGTGAAGTATCACTTGCACTCTCAAAAGGTTCACTATTTTCTACAGGTTTTAGTTTTTCTAGTGGTTTGTTTGTGAGCTCATGTAAACCTGATTCAGCAAGATCTAAACCTGGGGGACAGGGAATTCCTCTGTAAGGAGGTGGACATGTGTTGTATCCAATCCCAGATTTGATTTTCTTGTTCATTTGGTTCTCAACTATACTTTTAGTACAAGCAGAAGCATTTTCTAATGTTGTAACAGTTAGTTGGATATTATCTTTTGCTTGTTTCACTTTAGCAAACTCAGTTCTTAACAGGTTTATTTTAGCATCTTTAAGAAATATGTGTCTATTAAGAATAGCTTTTGTGTCAGAAAAGGTGAGTTCATTCTCTTTAAAGTGAATTATCTATTTCTCAAGTTTGGACATACCACACTTATGATTAACTAGGTCTTGATGAGTTTTTCTTTGTTCTTCTTTCAGTTCATCATAAAGTTTTCTTAAGATTTCTAGTTCTTTAAAAACTTCACAAGTAGCAGAACATTTAGTAATTTGTACCTCAGGATTGGAGAGAGCCATTAAAGCCATTTCATTTGAGGATGACTCTTCTTCACCCATAAAGCTCCAATCAAAACCCAGCCCATCAATAGCTACCATAGCTTTTGTTTCAGTGATGTTCACTTCCTTGCTCTTGTTCTCATTGTTTTCCCTGTTCTTGTTCTCAAAACCTCTTCCCTTATCACCTTGCTTCTTTGGTCTTCTACATTCTCTTGAGTAGTGACCCTTCATGTGGCAGTTGTAGCACTCCACTTTAGATTTGTCATACCCAGCAGGTTCATTGCCATTGATGACAATCTTCTTTCCAGTCCTCATAAAATATTTCTTAGCCCTCATGCTAAGAAGTGAAAGCTGCCATTTTATGTCCATTTCTTCAAGATCATCATCACTGATCTCTTGAAGATCTTCAAAGGTCAATGTGGAACCATTGTGTTATGATATTAGGAAAGCACAACCAATTGTTTCATCTAAAATGGTTTTGGTATTGCTGGAAGTACTGGCAGTACCAAAATTTGTGTTGGTAGTACCTTCTTCTCCACCTTCTTTTTCTTCATCAACTTTCTTGGTAGTACCACGAGATGACATAAATGCCATATTTCCTGAGCTTGAATTAGTAGACTTCTTTAGTTCATGCTCTACTACTTTGAAGTTGCTGTAAAGATCATTGAGACTCATGGAATCAATATCTGGTTTGTTTTTACAGACAATGACATGCATGGCCCGTTCAGAGGGTAGACTTCTAAGAAATTTGGAGTTTAAGGCTTCTTGAGATATTATCACTTCATGAATGGCCAATTGACTAGAAAGCTTTTGTAGTCTATTGAACATGCTGTCCAAAGACTCATTTGGTGTGGCTGAAAAGTTTTCAAACTGTTGTTTTAAAAGTGTTTTCTGGGTTTTCTTGGTGGCATCATTACCACCAAATCTAGCTACAATAGCTTGAAAAAGGGTTTTAGCACACTTGTATTTGTTAAAGACTAGAAGCTGGTCATTTGGAATAGACATGAGAAGCATACTCCTAGCTTTAAGATCATTTCTCTTTTGAATTCTTTCTTCAGCGGTTATTGGGTTTACTTGCACAGTTGTGACAAGTGCATCATTTACTGTGGAGGTGGTGGTTACTGGTTTAAATGAGTTTCCTTCTTCAATAATCTTCCAAAGTGCATAGTCTTGCACTTGGAAGTATTGTTCAACCCTCACTCTCCACATCTCAAACTCATTCTGTTTGAGTAATGGAAGTTTTGCAGCCACATTGGTTTGAATGTGCTCAACATCCATTTTTGCTTTGTTCTTTCATGTCGTAAATATCAGCCTTGCTCTGATACCACTTGTGGAAGGATTCTGTATTGATTTGTGCAAACACTTGGGATGTTAATCTCAGTAATGTGTTTAGGATATTTACGAATGAATGTGAGTTAGCACGTGGAATTTACTAAAACACACTAAAGGAACAAAGATGGTGAATAAGTAAATGAGAATGAACACAACATGAATAACACAAAACGATTCAATATTATTGATGAAATAATACGGGTGATCTAAACTATCACCAGGATTACAAGTGTAACCTTGAATCTTTTATACGTGAAAGGGTTTAAAGATGGAAGTTATGCATGGGAAAGATGAGTGTAAGAGATATCTAAGAAGGTGTCTTAAGGGTTCCTTTTATAGTATAAGGAGCCCTTATTACAAGTGGTCAAGTTGCTTAATATAATATATTAGAGGTTTATCTTATCTTAATATTACACCTTTCAAGGTAAAACACTCCATTATATCTACTAAGACTTCTGTACTACTTCTACTTAACGTATAACTTTGTACAAAGACTAATAATACAACTAAATATCTCTAAATAAAATATAACAACTTGTCGTGAAAACTGGCAGGACCTTCTTTAACTAGCAGTACCTTCTTACCCAGAAGGTACTGTTTACTTTGTGCATTTTATTCCCAACACAGGTGATACCTAATATCTTGTATCTAGAAAAGTGATACCTCTTTGGGCCAATCACTAAGCCCAAATTATATTTAATTATTGGACTGTTAAAGCGATAAACATTTAGCCCATATTAAAGCAATCACTAAGCCTAATTTTTTAACATATCACCAGTGATGAAAAAAAATTACTATACATAATAAATTAGACATAAATAAATAAATAAATGAATAAAAAATAAAAAATAATCATATCTCCAGTGATTGATAAAAATTATAGACATAAATTAGAATAAATAAAAATACAAGGACCGAAACTGTAAAATTGCACAAAAAAATACCCAAATTGCTTAACCGATCATTATGACCTAGATCTGCAACATAAACCATTAGTTAAAAAACTCATACACCCTATCTATAAGTCTAACAATCAAATCACACACACTATCTCTAGTGATTTGATCTCTGAAAAGCATAAAAATGAATCAATCGGAAGCTGAAAAACAAGATAAGGGAAAGAACATTGAAGAAAATTTGGTTAATGGTATGACATTCATTTCAATATTATTTGTTTCCTTTTGCTTATTTTCGTGCTTAAACTTTTGTCAATCTAAACCCTAGTTTATTATTGTATTTTTTAGCTTATTATTGTCTTTTTTTAGTTCTTTAATATATTTATTGTTATTGTTAAACTTTTTTAGCTTATTTTTTGTTAGTTCTTTAATAGATGTACAAGTTGTGTTTTATAGTTTTTAAGTTAGAATAAATAAATAATGTAATGAGCTGATTATTTGAAGATTAGTGTATTAGACTAAGTTATCTACTGAATTATAAGTTAATGTGCTTTAGGCAATAGGTTAATTAAGTAATGTAATTTAGGCAAGAGGTTATTCTGTCAAATTATATGTTAAGCTGTTATAAAGATGTACTCTGTAATTAATATATGTACATTTCTCACAATATTAAAATTCAAAGAATGATAACTTATATTTCGCTTGTTATATAAAAAAAATGCAGATAATGTAAGAATAACAAAAAGAAAAAAACAGTTACCAAGATTAGGATGTAAGAAAAAAATGTTGTAAAATTTTGCATCCACTATTAGCAGCACAACAAGCGAAGAGAATGAAAAAGCTGATGAAAGAAAAAAATTTAGAGGAAGAAGCAGGAAAATTAGACGAAGAAGCACCGAAAGCCGATGAACAGGTTAGTTTTTGTAAAAATTCATTACTATGTTAATTTTAGATGACTAGTATCACTAGTGATATCAAAAGTATCTCTAGTGATATTACAATATCACTAGTGATATAACAAGTATCTCTAGTGATATTACAAGTATCACTAGTGATATAACAAGTATCACTAGTGATATCACAAGTATCTCTAGTGATATAAATAACTTTCATTGACCTATAACCTTGTTTACATAAAATATCAGGCTGAAAAAGAAGCTTTTATAAAAAGAAAAGAAGCTGATGCTAAGAGAAGAGAAACTGAAAAAGATAAAAAGAAAGTAGTTGAAGACAAGAAGCGTGAAAAATAAAAAAGGAAAAAGAAAAATAGATGAATCTGAGAATGCTGATATGGATGAAAATGATATAAAGAAGAAAAGAAAGGTGTATACTATATTGAGGGCAATGGCAACAGTTAAGCCTCTTTTTGAAGCGATGCATGGGTTAAGTAAAGAAAGGAAGAAAGAAATAAGAAAAATGGGGTTCGGAGACTTGATTGATTTTCCAATTAATGAATTACCAACAAGGCTAGCATTTTATGTAGTAGACAGCCTCGATGTAGAAGGAATGAACCTTAGGCTTCCAACGGGTAACTTAAAAATTTCTCCACAAACAGTGAAGTTTGTTCTTGGGTTACCAAAGGGTTCAAGGAGGTTGGAAAGGAATGAAGGAGAAATAGAAAAGAATGACTAATTTGAGCAAGAATGGAAGGATCAATACAAAGATGAAAAGAAGTTGACTATAAATTCAATATCAAAGCAGATATTAAAGACAACAAACACAGATTTCATCTTCAGAATGAACTTTTTGATGCTAGTTGCAAATACATTTGGAGAATGTGATTACAACCATGTTGTAAAAACCATGGTATTGGAAAACATTCTTGAAGAAGATGACGTGACAGAAATAGAGTGGTGCAGCTATGTGTATGAATGTGCGAAATCATAAAAAAAAATTTGGGCAATAAGAAAGAGGGATAGGACGGAGGTTGTCTATTTTGGGCCAGTAACATTCTTGATGGTAACTCCGAAATTTTTATTTGTTTTTTACTTTTAATAAACAAGTTATGATTGAAAAAATATATATATACATGCATTTATTTTTTGTGTTCAAATGTTTATATGAGGTATCACCTGTGATACCTCATATGAATGTTTTTTATTTATGTTTCATCTGATACATTGGTTGGTGAAATAGCTTGCATATTTACAATATACAAAGTTTGATGCAATGAATGTGCTAAGAAGATACCCAGCTTTCAAAAGCTTGAACGCAAACCTGCTGAAAAGCAGGGAGACTCTAGAAATGGATGTAAGTAAATACTTTGGGATGGTGGAGATAATAGGAGATCTAGGAGGTCTAAATAAAAAAGAAATAACTGCTCAAAAACAGACGAGTGTATGATATCTCTTGTGATATTATATTATAATATGAATAATATTATTTTATGACTTTAAAAGTATAACTAATGATTTCTTCAACATTAAATTGATTTTCAGGAAATTTATCTGATGTTAGAAGATAAAATAGAAAGCATTGTGAGTGATAAAGAATGGTTTGAAGAAACAATCATAGATACTATATACAAGTTTGGAAATGATCAGAGGCTTAATCAATATAGAGAGAGATTGAATGAGATTTTCATAAACCCAAATGGAAAATTCAATCAAAGAAGTCCGTTGTATTCATCATCAACAGAATCAAGCTCTATCAAATTTTCAACGAGCGATGATGAAGATGACAACAATGGAGAATCTATGATAGTCGATGATGATGAAGCTGACAAACAAGATGATGTGCAAGGGAATGGAAATGATGAAGATACGGCAAACAACGAGAGTAATATAAGGGAAGAGGCTTCAGTGAACAATGACGGGACATGTAATATAATGGATGAAGCTGCAGGAAACAAAGATGTAAGTAGTAGCAAAAATGGTGTAGTTCCGGAAAACAACGATGTCAGCAGTCGACACAAGGTACGTTTATTTTCTTTTTGCTTTTACATGTATTTTTGGTTTAAGTATCACAGGTGATATGAGGTATCACTAGTGATATAGTGTTAGTTATCACTTGTTATATTATGTTTTTAATTTTTAAGTTTTTGTTTTTTGTTATTTAACATCCCTTGTGATATTATGTGTTTTTAATGTTTTTTTTATTATTTTTTATTATTTTTATTTTAGGATGAAAAAATGAATGAAGCAGAAAATATCCAAGATGATCTATCAATTTTTGACGAATTACTGGATAAAACTGATGAAGAACTTAAAAAAGAATTCAGAGAAATGAAAGAGAAAGAAGCCAAATTGGGTTCAAAAAAGCTTGAAGACTTAACTGATGAAGAATTTTTCGAAGTTATCCAAGACGCTGAATGGCAGAATTTTTTGAATCAGAAAAACGTTGAAGAGAAACAGACGAAACAAGCAGGTGAATCTTCAAAAAAAGAACAATAAAATGAACAAGCAGGTCCATCTAGTTGTAAAAGTAGTGTTGGGATTCTTGATTTGATGTGACAAAATAGATAAAAGAATGAAACAAAGGGACTATAATGCAAAGCTGGAATTCTACAAAAGATGAAGATTGAAACAAGAAGGACTTGCTTGATAAAGAAGATTTTATATTTAGTCCTTCGTAGTCTTTTGTAAACCCTAATATCTCTCTATATAAAGAGACATAGGGTACAAGTTTTATATATGTCTTTCACAATGTAGTCGACTAGAAAAGTGTGTGTGTGTGTCTAGGGCGTGGTTCATTGTAAACGCCTAGACTAGAGTTAGTTTGTGTTCATATTCCTCCAAGGTCTGAGAGTTCTTAGATCCCTATTACACTTAGGTAATACGTTGTATTCTGATCAAATACATATTGGAGGTGATGAGGAAAAACCTTGTGTCAATAACTTTGATTCATTCTATTCCGCTGCATATTGTTATTATCATTGTTATTGTTTGCCCTAGATCCTATGAGGTCTAAACAACCTCGAGCTACAACGATCCAACAAGTAGGGAGCACGTGTTTGAGTTCACACCAGGATCTCAGCCGACATTTAATCTAGGATTTGACAGCCCATTAGTAGGGTCAAAACCATCCAAAGAAAAAGAGCCAAATGATGAAGAAAAGGAGTATCGGTGCCTGCAATCACCGTATATGTATGAAAAAGTCAGCACAACAGAAGAGCTAACAGATGATGAAATGCTATTGGCCAGAAGCATCTTCTGTATGCAAGGAAACGAAGCGTAAGATTAACTTTAATTTTTTATGAACTTTATTTGAATGTAACACAGGTGATACGTAAGATGTTATCTTTAAATAATAAAATAAGTAAGTAGTATCACCTGTGATACATAAAAGAAATTAGTAATATGTGTAGTTTCTTATAGAAATCACCTATGATATTGTGAAAAAAGAGAGCAAGTTTTCAGGGATCAGTCTGTAGAATTAATGAGAATGAACGTGCAATCATTAGCACTAGGATTGAAGATTGAAACTCCTGTGATTGATACTTTTGCTTCTATCCTAAATCACGAGGAACGGGAGTTAGAGAAAGATATCAAAAGACATTACTTTTATACATCAATGATGGTAAGATAAATTTAATTTAAATTTAATGTATTTATAATTGAATGTAACTATGAATTAACTAAATTTAACTTGTTTTTAATTATCAATCAGCTGCCCGGAATAATACAGGATAAACCAGAGAGCATGGAAACCAAGATTGAAAAACAATACGAAGAGTTTTCAAAGATGGTTTTAATTCAAACGGAAGACGATATAAGCAAGCTACAATTTGAAGATGTTGATTTGGTATATCATATAACTTTTATAAATTAATAAATGAATTTAGTATATTCTTTTAAAACTAACATCATTTTTAAAATTTTATGATAACAGGTTTTCTTCCCAGTCATAGCATATGAGCATTATTACTTAATAGTTTTCAACATCTTGAAAGGAACATCTGTGATAATTGATAACAGTGATTCCGTTGCAACATATAAAGAAAGTACAAAGGAAACTATGAGTTTGTGGTAAGAAACTCTTTGTTTTTAATTTACTGAATATCAGTTGTGATATTCATAGTATCACTTGTGATATTCGTAGTATCACTTAGGATATTCATAGTATCACTTGTGATATTTAGAATATCACTTGTGATATTCATATTATCAAATTTGACATTCTGAATATCACTTGTGATATTAATCTATAAATGACACTTTGTATTTTCAATTTTTCAGAGTGGTGTTTTTGCAAAACATTTGTCAACATATCTACATCCAAAAGCAGAAGATTATATGAATGAAAAAAAGAAACCAACAATCTTAAACATGAAGTGGAAGACAAAGAAAGAAAAAATAGATTGTGGTTTGTACATGATGATGCATATGGAAAATTATGAAGGAAAGAAAAAATGGGAAACAGGCATGCTAGAAGAAACAAACAAAAACCATCGAATTTAGACGAACAATTTGAGAGCAAAGTATGCAGCAAAGATGATGCTTCATGAAGTAAATGAAAAGCAAAAAATTATGTCAGACTATGCGTTGAAGTTTGCAGCTAAGAACCTAGACAAAAAAAAATCAGAAAAGATTGTAAATGAAGCAATAATGAAAAAGATTGCAGAACAAGATGAACAAGATAAAAAAGGAAAATAGTTCCAAGTGGTCAATGATTAGAGATTTAGGTTTTACGACAGTTATTTTGTTATGGTTTATCACAAGAGATACAAAGTGATAACTTTATGTTTATGTTTTAGTTTTTTTATAATTTCTATGCTTTTATTATATTTTATGCTAGAGAAACTCATAGGAAAATAGTGAATATCACAAGTGATTTTCAACTAAGGTTTTGTAACATGAAAATCACAAGTGATATTCAGAAAATCATAAGTAAATATCACTTGTGATATTCAGAAAATCATAGAGAAACTCATAGGAAAATAGTGATATTCTGAATATCACAAGTGATTTGCAACTAAGGTTTTGTAACATGAAAATCCCTTGTGATATTCAGAAAATCATAAGTGATATTCAGAAAATCAGAAGTGATATTTTAAGTATCACAAGTGATATTCAACTAATGTTTTGTAACATGAAAATCACAAGTGATAATCTAAATATTACAATTGATTTTCAAATAATGTTTTGTAACATGAATATCACTTGTAATTTTTTGAATATCACTTGTGATATTCAGAATATCACTTGTGATTTTCATGTTACAAAGTATTAATTGAAAATCACTTGTGATATTTTGAATATTACAAGTGATAATCTGAATATTATAAGTGATATTACAAGTGATATTCTAAATATCACAAGTGATATTCAGAAAATAATAATAATAACAATTATAGGCTAGCTTCTAAAGAAGTTACAGTTGGCTTAACCTCTGACATTGTCCGTAACATTTTGCCTGGTCTGTTAGCACTAAAATAATCTAATCAACCTACTTCTAAACAAGTTAACAAAGCAAAGTTGCGTACTATTTACATTAAATAAAAATACATAATTAGCTTCCACTTGGTCCTATGTTCTTTTGTTCTGCCTTCTTTTTGTTAATTGCTTCATTGACGACCTTGTTCATTGTTTCTTCCCCTGGGTATTCTGCAGCAAATTGGTATGCATATTCTGTCATCTTTTTTTTATTTCGTCTTCATTTTCCTCATGAAGAACAATCTTTGTTGCATACTTTGATCTTAAGTTATCTATCTGCACCCTGTGTCCTTTGTCTTTTTCATCAAGCAATCCTGTTTTCCATTTTGTTGCAACTGTTTCTCCCTCATAGTTCTCCATATGTGCCATCATGTATACTCCACAGTCTATTCTCTCTTGTTTAGTTCTCCATTTCATTTTCAATATATTTGGTTTTAAATTTTCCTTCATGATATCTTCCTTTATATGTCCATAAGTTGTTAGATGCATTAAGAAAACACCTTTCTGAAAGAAAAAAAGATAAAAGAAAATGACAATTAGAGACCAATATACCTTTTTTATCACTTGTTATATAAAATTGTTCTTACCACTAAATCATAGATGTCTTTGTACTTCCCATCATATGTTGCATCTGAGTCGCTCTTGTCAATGATAACAGCGTTTCCTTTCTGTATGTTGAAAACTATGAGATGTAATGTTCACTTGATATTATTGGGAAGAACACCTGACAGAAAGAAAAAATCATGTAAATAAATTTAATAGTATAGAGTATTTGACAGATAAATTAGTCATATAACAAGTGATATACCTGGTCAACATCTTCCATTTGCATCTTTTGCAAATCTTCTTTCATTTGTAGCTTCAAAAGATCTTGAAACATATCATACTGTTTACTTATCAGTTTTTCTTTTTGTTTTACTTTCTCTTTTTCATTTATTTTCTTGATTTCTATTAGCCCCGACAACTGTTAATTAAAAGTAATAATAATTAATCTAAGACATAAATATATTTAATTATATTGCTATAATTGGGAATTAAACAGTTCATACCATCATCCCTGTGTAAAAATAGTGACGTTTGAAAGGCTTTGTTGAAAATCGTTCCTCGTTATTAAGGATTGAAGAAAATATGTCAATCACCGGACTTTCAACTTCTAAGCCTGGTGCTAGCGATTGTATGCTCATTCTAATAATCATATTTCCATCTTTGTCATTGAAAACTGTTTCTCTGTATAAAAAAACAGCATTTTTCAATATTTTAAGTTGTACCCATAAGAATAAGAAACAAAATATATTACTTGTGATATTTTAACAACAAAATTATATTTCATGTTAATCTTACGCTTGATCCCCATGCTTTGAAAAGATGCTTCTTCCAAGGAGTTTTTCATCTTTTGTCAGCTTATGTTCTACCTTCACCTTTGTTTTTCCATAGGGGGATTGTAGGTAGATAGATGGCTTTATTTTTCTTTTTTTTCATTTTTTTATCTTCATCCTCTGAATGTTGTCGCTTTAATGCTTTTAGCTGCTCTGATTAGTGCTCAAACACTCATCATTTTTGTCGTATTTAAATTGCCAAAACATACAAAAACAATCAAAAAGTTATCAAAATACTTAAATTATCCCAGGGAATGTGTTTTAAATGCAAAATGAGCACAAACAAATGAAAAATGATCAAAGTTTGCAATATTGGCAGTTTCAGTCCCCCAAGTTTCAAAAATTTTCAAAAATAGTCCCTATGCATTTATTTTTGAAAGAAAAGTCAACCCTACCATTTTGAATGTCAAATATCACAAAATAAAATACTTGTGTCTTAAGTTTCAAAAATTACATCTTTGGTCCCTCAAATTTCAAATTTGACAAATTTGGTCACTGGGAATTTTGGAAAATGAAAAAAATAAATTTGGTCCTTGGAATGAGAAAACTTGGCAATATTGGTCCTTGGTGATACTTTGGGAGAATTACAACTCAGGTCCCTTATGTTTGGTTGAATTACAAAATTGGTCCTTGTCATTACAAATACCAAACCGGACCCTTTCTATTATTTTAACCCAAGCCAAATAACCAAATCTAATTCCCATCCAATCCAAAACACCACCCCCAGCCCATCACCATTTACCCTTGGCCCAACAAACATCCAAGCCCACTCCTCAAAAATATACTCCCCCGTTTCAAATAAAACCACCTAAGTCAAACATTTGACTTCCACCCTCTTCCCCCCCCCCCCCACTTGTAAGCCTGCCACACTCAACCTCCCCCTCCTCCACCTCAGCAAACCCACTCCATGTCTCCCCCAACTCTCAGAAGCTTACAAAAAGCATTAATTGTTCTCAAAACCCTCCAAGCAACTCCAACTGCCACATTTGACAAAATGGCGCCAAAATCATTTTCAATGGCTAAGATCATTCCCACCCAATCCAATGGTTGGGATTCACTCAAGAAGGTGCAAGGAGGTCAGAGAAAGCATTATATAGAGAAGGGAAGCATTGGAGATAGCTATCTAGTATAATTTAGCAATAATTAGGTCGAATGTATAATTTTTAGGTTTGTCATTGTATTTTTAAGCTTTCTAGTATTAAATTCAGTAAATTCAGTGTATGTTGAATCTTTTTATGTAATGAAATTCAGTATCTCAGTTTGATTCCATTTTTATGCAATTTTCATTCAAAATTTTAATTAAGGTTTAAAGCTAGTTTTAGTTGTTGTTATGGATTAGAATAGAACATATAAGCTCCCAGGAAGCTTTTATAAGCTTCTGGTAACCTTAAAATTCAGTGTAGCTAAAAAATTCAAAAATTACAAAAATTGGTCAACAAAAGTCAACTATGAGTTTGGATTTGATTTCTGGAATTCAGGGAGGAATTGGAGCAAGGAAGCTGTGGATATTGGGTTTAGATCCTCAAGGGAGGAGTTAGGAATCCTTTGGTTCTTTTGGTTCTTGGTTTTTGATGCTCATAGGCTTAATTGTAAGCATTATATCCATTTTAAGTTTCTCTGCTATAAACATGTTGTTACTGCTTAAATTTGTTTCCTTTGTGTTTATTTAAAGTTTTCTAGTGATAATTTAACTTAAAATCTCATTGTTGTATACCAAAATCAATAGTTGCTTAGCATTTCCATTTTCAGTCAATTTTAGCATATTATTGATTTTCAAGTTGTTGTTATTATTTTTGAGATATTTGTGCTTAAATAAGTTTAGGTGATCATAATTTATGCTTCTGAGATTAGTAGTTTGGCTGTAATCCTTTGTTTACTTTGAAAATCTTCACAACTGTCAAGTAAAGGGGTGTTTGCTTCCAGGGTAACCACTGTGTTCCCATAGGTTTTTGTTGTTGCTTATGTTCAAAACATACTTACCTAGGTTAAATCAGGTAAATGTAGCCAAGAAACTAAGTCCACATTAATCAATAAGTCAAAATCATACTCAACTCCCCCTCACAGTTAACTGTGAGGGAATTGAGGTTCACAAACCCTCCAAATTGGTTTATAATTAGTATCTTTAGCTTAAAATAGCTTTAACTTTGCTTATTACATGCTTCTTAACCAGTAATGATCAACCAAACCTCATAAAAGTCAACATTCAAGTTATTCCATAAAAGTCAAATTGCATGTTTTCAGTTTTTCCATTTCTTGCAAGATTTTTATAGAATTTTGTGAAGAGCTTTAGGGTTTGATCTTTTCAGAACTTGAAGTCTACCAGCTAAACTTGAGTTTCCTGCAATTTTTATATTTTCGTGATTGTTTGTTGTGGACTAAATTGCCCCTCAAACTGACCTGTAGGGGAAGTGAATCCCCTGTGCACAGATCAGTCCTCCACCACCACCACTTTGGTGGTTGATTGTGGCTACCTCAGTGGGTCCCACTGACCCACTTTGGGTTCTTTCAACCCCCCTGGCCACCTTCAAGTTTTGGCCAAAGTTTTGAGCTTAGGCTCAGTGGACCCCACTTGAAATCGCTCCAAAAGCTTGTCCCATTTCTGTCTCAGTTTCCGAATAAGCAAGTGCTAATTGTGGTTTCCTGGCTTTTTCCAATGGCTTAATTGTTTGAACTTAGCTAAAACTTGTCCAAATAACTTAAGTGAAGCAGAATCCACCAGTGTGGACCCCACATAAGCTCATTTGAGTTTAATCTCTCAACTGGTCAAAGAAAGTCAACTGCTTAGGCTAATAAGCACTCAAGTGCTTATTTTCTGAGTTCTAGTGAAAGTGTTTTTGTAAAAGTTTTTAGTTTTAGTGTAAAAACTAGTTTGGAAAATGAAAAAACACAAAAAACCAATTTTAATTATAGTGATAGCTTCTATTTAATAGAAATTATCTTTTTAATTTTCTTTTTAGCTTATTTATAAGCACTGTAGCATTTTTATGTTTTTATTAATTCTCTTTTATATTAAAGTAATTTTAGAAATTTTTCTAGATTTTTCTTTTTTCATTTGGTGGTTTTTTGAATTAATATTAGTTTAATTAATTATTAATTAATAATTAAGAATTAAATAGCATAATTAGATTTTATTAAGTAACACCTAGTTTTTATAATTTTCCTAGCTTTTATATAAGTTAAAACATTTTTAAGAATTTTTCTAGAATTTCTACTGTTCATTTTCTATTTTTTCGAATATAATTAGTTTAATTAGTAATTTATTAATTATTAGAATAATAATTAGTAAATTAGTTTAAAAATACATAAAATCAACTTTTTATAATTTTTTTAGATTCCTGTGATGGTTAATTAGATTTATAAAAATCTTCTTAATTATCTAAGTCTTTTTAGTAATTTTTAATAATTTAAATCAATATAATTAGTTAATAAATAAATAAATAGTAATTAATTAATAATAAATAATTAAATAGTGTAAAAATAATTTTTCTTTTTCTAAAAATTTTCTTTGCTCATTAGGATTGTAAAAATAATAATTTCACACTCGTAGCCTTTTTAGTTCATCAGTTGTACTTTCTGTTACGTTCGTCAGTGTAAGTTTTTAATTAAAACGTACATTTTTAGGTTTTAAATCAAATCTTCTTAATCTTAATTCCAGTAATTAATCACATAGCTTTTCTAAGCTATTTCTATTCATAATTTCCAAATAATTCTCATTACCACCCTTTTCTGTGAATAATCACCCGATCACAAGCACGCTAAAGCACAATCCACACCTTGTCGGGACATAACGACCTGGTGATACTATATATTACCCGGAAGCATTGGTCTAGGTACTTTGACCTTGTTGACCATATACTTGGTCAATTTAGGTTGACTGTTTAGTATCAATCAAATTTTGGCGCCGCTGCCGGGGAGGTGTGCGCGTTTCTATAGCGTCATTTGAGATTAGTGTTATTTCACCATCATCAGTGTACAAAAACCACCACTTTTGTAAATTTTAAATCAAAACATAAAAAAGTCATTAACACTTTTCCTAAAGTGTTAAAACACCAAAAAAAAAAAAAAAAAAAAAAAAAAAAAAAAAAAAAAAAACAAAAACAAAAACAAAAACAAAAACAAAACAGATCGTTACATTTTCTATATTGTGTTTTTTTTAAGGTGATTCTTAAAGAAATACGATTTTGGTAAACGAAACGATATCAAAAATATTTTCCAAAGTTTTTAACCCATACACAAAAACCCAAAAACATTCGTCTTTTCTTGTGAATAATAATAAATACATAAAAACCAACCGTCGCAAACCAAGACAGAACACCTACCAACTAGGGGTGTGAACATAATAAGTTCCCAAACCAAAGATTTAAAACTTGCCTTTGTATCCCTGTGAGTGGTGTACCTTTCTTAAAGAAGCCACTTGCTTGTGATTATTGGTTTAAGTTCACTGTGGATTTGCCTCAATTTTGTTTTGATTGGTTTTTATCTCTAGTGCATGCGCACTCGTTCTTCAAGGTCCACGAGCCCATTACGTGAGCTTGTCAGGAAACCTCGGAGACCTCGTAGACGTTCAGTACCAACAGTCGAATCTGAGATCCGTACTGTTGCTACACCCACTATCACCATGGCGGAAGACCGCCCCATGTGTGAGCTTCTCCAAGCACCCATCGAGGGTTACGGAGATGCCATTGTTGTTCCAGCCATCGTGGCTGATAATTTTGAGCTCAAAACCAGGTTACTTAATCTTGTAACCTCAAGTCAATTCTACAGTTTTGAGAGGGACGATCCTCATGCTCACATTTGATGGTTCAATAAAATCACATCAACCATCAAGTACAAGAATGTCCCTTGTGAAGCAATAAAACTTCTTCTCTTCCCATTCTCCCTGGAGGGACAAGCCCGGATTTGGCTTGAAAAACAACCTCCTCGATCTATTGAGACATGGGAAGATCTTGTGAAAAAATTTGTGAATGAATTCTTCCCACCTTCCAAGACCACGAGTCTTAAGAACAAAATCAACAAGTTCACTCAGAAATATGATGAATCTTTTGGTGAAGCGTGGGATCGTTTCAAAGAATTACTTCGCATGTGTCCACATCATGGTTTCTCAGAGTTAATGCAACTCGATACTTTTTACAATGGCGTGAGCAAAGCTGATCAGGATTCTCTCAATGCCTCCGCGGGAGGTAATTTCTTGAGTAGAACCACAAAAGAAGCTTTACAAATCATAGAAAACAAGTCCAAGGTCCGCTCGACACGAAGCAAACCGATTGTTTCTCAAATCAATGCGGGTCCTTCCACTTCATTTTCTGTGAGTCAATCTAGCACAGATGCTAAGATTGACAAGCTCACTAAAGCGATTCAAGCTTTGGTTCTCGCCCAGACAAAGAAAGTTTCATTTCCACAACATCCTGGTGCTGATGTTAAAAAAGTGGAAGTCTGTGTGACTTGTGGTGGGCCGCATGCCTACTACAATTGCACAGCTACTGATGGTACTCCATATGAAGCTCATGCTGTATCCGGGTCCCAAAATCAAGGAGGCAATCAATACCGCCCTCCTATGGACCCGAACTATCGTCCTCATCATCACTACCCTGGACCTCCTGGTTTTAATCAAAACGAAAATGTCCAAAACCGTGGCCAAAATCAAAATAGAGTGAACCAAGGTTTTCAAAACCAAGGTAACTTCAATCAGGGTCACGGTTTTCACAATCAAAACCAAGGTCAGGGTAATTTCAATCCGGGATATTTTCATGGAAACAACAACCCTAATCAGGGTAATTTTCAAAATCAAGGTCCCAATCCGAACAATCGAGCTCCAAATTTTCCTAATCCGAATCAAGCCATTGTTCCAACTGGGCCTTCATCTGACGAGTTATTAAAGCAATTCATGAAGTCCCAAGAAGAGTTGAACAAGATGTTGGTCAGCCAGATTTCTGATATCAAGAAGTCTTTAAATGATCGACCCTCGGGCTCAGGTACTACTTTACCAAGCAACACGATCGCTAACTCGAGGGGTGATGCTAAGGCGATCACAACACGAAGTGGTGCTTCATATGATGAACCCGCGATTCCTACTACCTCTTCTTCCTCTCCTCCAAAGGTAGTGGAGCGTGAACCTGAGGTGACAAAGGACAAGGTGCAACCTACTTGCTCACGAAGTACAGCACACGTCCAACCTCAGGTTATTCCAGAAACCAGATGTAAGCCTGGAGTTGTCTTTGAACCAACAGAAACTCCAGAGGACAACCCTAAATCCAAAACTTCTATTCCTTACCCATCACGTCTCAGTGAACAAAAGCTCCGCGAAAAAGCTAATCACCAAATGGATAAATTCTTCCAAATCTTCCAAGATTTGCACTTTGATATTAGCTTCGCGGACGCTATTCTCTTGATGCCCAAGTTTGCATCAACAATCAAAAATCTGTTAAGTAATAAGGAAAAACTCTTTGAGATGGCAAGAACTCCTCTGAATGAGAACTGCTCAGCAGTTCTTTTGAAAAAGCTTCCTGAAAAGCTTGGAGACCCCGGGAAATTTCTCATTCCTTGTTCTTTTCTGGGTATGGTTGAATGCTTCGCCTTGGCCGATCTAGGTGCTAGCATTAACCTAATGCCATATTCAGTGTGGAAGAAACTCTCTCTTCCCGAACTTACTCCCACGTGCATGACTTTAGAGCTTGCCGACCGTTCAATTTCTCGTCCACTTGGCATTGCCGAGGACGTGTTCGTTAGAGTGGGAAAGTACCATTTTTCGGCAGATTTTGTGATTGTTGACTTTGATGCCGATTCAAGGGTCCCTCTCATTCTTGGAAAGGGATTCCTTAGAACTGGGTGTGCTCTCATCGATGTATTTGAGCAAGAGATGACATTGCGTGTTGGAACTGAAGCCATCACCTTCAACCTAAATCAAACCTTGAGATACTCCTCCAATTATGACTCAGAATCGGTGAATCAAATAGATGTCATTGCTGTTGCTGTTGAGGAGTATGCTCAAGAGATTTTAGGTTTCATTGATGATTCTTCGAGTGAAAACCTCACTCAATCTTCTCATCCCATCATAGCCAATTCTTCTCCTTCCCTCACTCCGTTTGAGGGAAGTGACTTCATCTTAGAAGAAATTGAGGCCTTCCTCAAAAGTGATTCGATTCCCGATGGAATTGATAACCAAGAGATTGACCCCGAGAGGGATATTCTCATACTTGAGAGATTATTAAACGAAGATCCCTCTCCTCTTCTTGTTCCACCACAAACACTTCATAAAGAGGAAGTCAAAAATGTTGAGAAAACTGATGACTTCCCTAAGGTTGAACTTAAGGACTTGCCGCCTCATCTTGAATATGCATTTCTGGAGGGTGATGATAAATTACCCGTCATAATTGCTAAAGACTTAAGTGTTGAGGAAAAGGCTGCTCTCATAAAGGTTTTGAAGTCACATAAACAAGCAATTACTTGGCGACTCTCCGACATCAAGGGCATTGATCCAGAATTTTGTACTAACAAGATTTTAATGGAGGACGACTTCAAACCTGCAGTCCAACAACAATGAAGGGTGAATCCAAAAATTCATCAGGTAATCAAAAAAGAAGTTTTAAAACTTCTTGATGCCGGATTGATTTACCCTATCTCGGACAGTCCTTGGGTTAGCCCAATTCATTGTGTTCCAAAAAAGGGTGGCATTACTGTTGTCACAAATGATGAGAATGAGTTGATTCCAACTCGATTGGTTACGGGATGGCGTGTCTGCATTGACTATCGTAAGTTAAATGACGCCACCCGTAAAGATCATTTTCCTCTGCCCTTTATGGATCAGATGCTCGAGAGATTAGCGGGGAATGAGTACTATTGCTTCATCGATGGTTTCTCGGGTTACTTTCAGATTCCCATTGATCCACAAGATCAGGAAAAGACCACTTTCACGTGCCCCTACGGAACTTTTGCTTACAAACGTATGCCATTTGGCTTATGTAATGCTCCGTGCATGTTTCAAAGATGTATGATGGCCATATTTTGCGACATGATCGGGAAAACTATGGAGGTCTTTATGGACGATTTTTCGGTCATTGGGGATTCGTTTCAATCATGTCTCTCCCATTTAGACAACATGCTCAAACGTTGTGAAGACACAAGGTTATGTCTAAATTGGGAGAAGAGACACTTTATGGTCAAAGAGGGCATTGTCCTCGGTCATAAAATTTCAAAGAACGGGATTGAGGTTGACAAAGCCAAAGTGGATGTCATTGCAAAATTACCTCATCCCACTACCGTCAAAGGTATTAGGAGCTTTTTGGGTCATGCCGGTTTCTATCGTATTTTTATTCAAGATTTTTCTAAAATCGCCCGGCCTATGACCCATCTCCTCGAAAAGGATGCTCCTTTTATCTTCTCCCCCGAGTGCATCGAAGCTTTTGAAACATTAAATAAAAAGCTTACTGAGGCACCGATTCTGGTTGGCCCCGATTGGGACTTGCCCTTCGGGCTCATGTGTGATGCTAGTGATTATGCGATAGGGGCAGTCTTGGGGCAACGAAAAACAAAACGTTTTCAGCCTATACACTATGCCAACAAAACTATGACCGTGGCTCAAAGTCATTACACCACCACTGAAAAAGAATTATTAGCTGTGGTGTATGCCTTTGAAAAATTCCGGCCATACTTGATATTGACCAAAAGCATAGTGTATACGGATCACTCGGCTTTGAAGTACCTCTTTGCAAAACAAGATGCAAAGCCGAGACTACTCCGTTGGGTTCTCCTCCTACAAGAATTTGATATCATTATTCGTGATAAAAAATGAGCTGAGAACCTAGCTGCTGATCATCTCTCCCGATTGGAAAACCCTCACCAAGATGTCTTCAAGATGAAAGAAATTAATGAAACATTCCCTCTCGAGACACTCAATTCGGTTACCTTTCGTGGAGACTCTATTACCCCATGGTTTGCCGACTTTGCACACTACCTTCCGGGTAACTTTGTGGTGAAAGGGATGTCGTCCCAATAGAAAAATAAATTCTTCAAAGATGTAAAACATTACTTCTGGGACGAACCCTATCTTTTCAAAATCTGTGCGGATCAAGTCATCCGGCGGCGTGTTTTTGGCCAAGAAGCCACTGAAATTCTTAAGGCTTGCCATGCTGGTCCCATGGGGGGCCACCACAATCCAAACTACACCGCCAAAAAGGTGTTTGACTCCGGTTTCTATTGGCCCTCGATTTACAAGGATGCCCAGGAATTAGTCAAATCCTGTGACGCTTGTCAATGTCACGGGAATATTTCACAAACGAATGAAACGCCTCAAAATGCAATTCAAGTTTGTAAAATCTTTGACGTTTGGGGCATCGATTTTATGGGGCCATTTCCGTCTTCTCATGGCAACAAATACATACTCGTGGCTGTTGACTACTTGTCAAAATGGGTTGAAGCGAAAGCTTTACCCACTAATGATGCCCGAGTTGTTGTGAAATTCTTGAAAGCTCTTTTCGCTCGATTTGGAACTCCACGTGCTATTATCAGTGATCGTGGTACGTATTTTTGCAATGACAAATTCGATAAAGTCATGCAAAAGTATGGTGTAACTCACCGTCTTTCTACTGTGTACCACCCACAAACAAGTGGACAAGTAGAAGTTTCCAATCGAGGAATTAAGAGAATTTTGGAAAGAACTGTAGGTGAAAATCGTGCATCGTGGTCGGATAAATTAGATGATGCATTTTGGGCTTTCCGTACAGCTTACAAAACACCCATCGGGTGTACGCCTTACAAGCTTGTGTACGGGAAAGCGTGCCATCTTTCGATCGAGCTTGAGCATAAAGCCTATTGGGCCCTCAATCTTGCAAATTTTGACCTCAAAAATGCGGGTGATCATAGGAAAGTTCAACTGAATGAATTAAATGAACTTCGTGATCAAGCTTACGAGAACTCTTTGATCTATAAAGAAAAGACAAAGAAGATTCATGACTCAAAAATCAAGAACCGCGTTTTTAACGTTGGTGATCGAGTCCTTCTTTTCAACTCTAGACTCAAGATCTTCTCGGGAAAGCTAAAAGCCCGTTGGACTGGTCCATTCACTATTGCAAAGGTTTATCCTTATGGCACCGTCGAATTATCTCAAAATGACGGTCCAAATTTCAAAGTGAATGGACATCGATTGAAACATTACTTTGGAGAGGACATACCATCAATGGTTGTCCCGGATCTCCAAACTTTCCCCAAGGACAATTGAACTCGGGGATCGAGTCAAGCTAGCGACTCGATGAACAAAAACAATAGCACAATACGGGTTCTCACCCGTATCTCTGATTTCTTTCTACTTTCTACCATCTTAGAAAGGGGGAATGGCTAACCCCCCGCCGTTTGAAAATGTATATATGTATATAAGTTCCAAAAAAAATATGTATAGAAATAAAGTGAAATATGGTATTTCCACAGTTAGATTCAAATATTGGTTTCTTCCGTTCAAAGAGTCGGCATAATAGCCGGGACTTTGAATATTGAGGACAATATTCATTTCTAAGTGTGGGGGGAAATTCTAGCGAATTTTATCAAAATATATCTTCTAGTACCCCCGTTTTTGGCCAAAATTTTCAAAATTTTTTTTCACTTTATTTCAAAATTTTTGTGGTTATCAGTCTGTCATGTCTAACCGACAAAGGGATTGGCTAATTTGCCCAAAATTGTATGGTATCTCAACTCGTCATATCCTAAAAAGTGAATGAGTTGGCTAGCCCACAAGATTATGGCTTGTGGTAAAGGCAGTGGAAAAACCATAATTGGTAATTGGCTCACCAAGATGTTGACTAGGTCCATCAAGAGTTGGCTAGTCCAGGAGCAAACGGCTCTTGGTAAAGACAAATCAAAACCGTTGAAAGCTGGTGGTTTGCTCAAAATCACATGGTTATCAAGTGGATTATAGTTCTTACTTGAACTGATACACTTGGCTACTCCAGAAGTGATGGCTTTTGGTAAAGAGATTTCAAATCCATCAAGTTTTCTAAAAAGATTGCTAGGGACTAGCAATAGTTTAGTGTGGGGGATTGATGAGTGCTCAAACACTCATCATTTTTGTTGTATTTAAACTGCCAAAACATACAAAAACAATCAAAAATTTATCAAAATACTTAAATTATCCCAGGGATTGTGTTTTATGTATTTTAAATGCAAAATGAGCAAAAACAAATGAAAAATGATCAAAGTTTGCAATATTGGCAGTTTCAGTCCCCCAAGTTTCAAAACTTTTCAAAAATAGTCCCTATGCATTTATTATTGAAAGAAAAGTCAACCCTAGCATTTTCAAAGTCAAATATCACAAAATAAAATACTTGGGTCTTAAGTTTCAAAAATTACATCTTTGGTCCCTCAAATTTCAAATCTAACAAATTTGGTCCTTGGGAATTTTGAAAAATGAAAAAAATAAAATTTGGTCCTTGGAATGAGAAAACTTGGCAATATTGGTCCTTGGTGATACTTTGGGAGAATTACAACTCAGGTCCTTTATGTTTGGTTGAATTACAAAATTGGTCCTTGTCATCACAAATACCAAACCGGACCCTTTCTATTATTTTAACCCAAGCCAAATAACCAAATCTAAATCCCATCAAATCCAAAACACCACCCCAGCCCATCACCATTTACCCTTGGTCCAACAAACATCCAAGCCCACTCCTCAAAAATATACTCCCCCGTTTCAAATAAAACCACCCAAGTCAAACATTTGACTTCCACCCTCTTCCCCCCCCCCCACTTGTAAGCCTGCCACACTCAACCTCCCCCCTTCTCTACCTCAGCACACCCATTCCATGTCTCCCCCAACTCCCAGAAGCTTACAAGAAGCATTAATTGTTCTCAAAACCCTCCAAGCAACTCCAACTACCACATTTGACAAAATGGCGCCAAAATCATTTTCAATGGCTAAGATCATTCCCACCCAATCCAATGGCTGGGATTCACTCAAGAAGGTGCAGGGAGGTCAGAGAAAGCATTATATAGAGAAGGGAAGCATTGGAGATAGCTACCTAGTATAATTTATCAATATTTAGGTCGAATGTATAATTTTTAGGTTTGTCATTGTATTTTCAAGCTTTCAAGTATTAAATTCAGTAAATTCAGTGTATGTTGAATCTTTTTAAGTAATGAAATTCAGTATATCAGTTTGATTCCATTTTTATGCAATTTTCATTCAAAATTTTAATTAAGGTTTAAAGTTAGTTTTAGTTTTTGTTATGGATTAGAATAGAACATATAAGCTCCTAGGAAGCTTTTATAAGCTTCTAGCAACCTTAAAATTCAGTGTAGTTAAAAAATTCAAAATATACAAAAATTGGTCAACAAAAGTCAACTATGAGTTGGGATTTGATTTCTGGAATTCAGGGAAGAATTGGAGCAAGGAAGCTGTGGATATTGGGTTTAGATCCTCAAGGGAGGAGTTAGGAATCCTTTGGTTCTTTTGGTTCTTGGTTTTTGATGCTCACAGGCATAATTGTAAGCATTATATCCATTTTAAGTTTCTCTGCTATAAACATGTTGTTACTGCTTAAATTTGTTTCCTTTGTGTTTATTTAAAGTTTTCTAGTGATAATTTAACTTAAAATCTCATTGTTGTTTACCAAAATCAATAGTTGCTTAGCATTTCCATTTTCAGTCAATTTTAGCATATTATTGATTTTCAAGTTGTTGTTGTTATTTTTGAGATATTTGTGCTTAAATAAGTTTAGGTGATCATAATTTATGCTTCTGAGATTAGTAGTTTGGCTATAATCCTTTGTTTACTTTGAAAATCTTCACAACTGTCAAGTAAAGGGGTGTTTGGTTCTAGGGTAACCACTGTGTTCCCATAGGTTTTTGTTGTTGCTTGTGTTCAAAACATACTTACCTAGGTTAAATCAGGTAAATGTAACCAAGAAACTAAGTCCACATTAATCAATAAGTCAAAATCATACTCAACTCCCCCTCACAGTTAACTGTGAGGGAATTGAGGTTCACAAACCCTCTAAATTGGTTTATAATTAGTATCTTTAGCTTAAAATAGCTTTAACTTTGCTTATTACACTACAAGAATCTGATGGAATACCCACGAAAATTACCCACACACATCCTTTGGAGGGAATTTACTCACCTAATACCCACCCGTTACCCACGATTAGTGACCTTCAAAGTCGATTTTATTTTCCCTCGAATTTCCCACGGATTTACCCACATAAATAGCCACATTAATATATTTGTGGATAATTTAGTGGGAAAATAATTGGTGCCAAAACATTCCCCACATATTACCCACATCGTGAGTTCTTGTGGCAATACTTGTAGGTAATTTAGTGGGTAAATGTTATTTACTTACGAAACACAAATATCTTTTTATCGGTGGGTGAGTTAATGTGGGTATTTTGTGGGTGAATATATACCCATGACTTTACCCATCTTATTATTTGTGTGGGTATTTTGTAATGAGCAATTGCCTAAGGACAAGTTGTCGGTAGGGGTGTCAGTCGGGTCGGGTTGGTCGTGTTCGGATTCGATCGAGTCGGGTCAACTCGAGTTGAGGGTAAAAAAATATACCTGAATCCTTCCCTCTTTAATGGTCGGATTTGGGTCAAATCGGGTCGGGTTCATTCAATTCCAGTTTAGGTCTAGGCCATTTAAGAATCATTTACTTTTAAGGTGTTTACTATTTAAGCATGAAAGTTTAAATGATAAAACCATAAAAAGATACAAATTTGTAGCATCATCTTTGTTGCAAACTAGCCAAATGATAAAAATGTTCAACTTGCTAAGTGCGTTGCAAAATGAAACAAAAACATTCATTTAGTTAATTAGCATACATTATATATTTATGAAATATGATATACTATTAATAAAGGACAAGTGACCATAGATAAAATAGGTAAACTTAGTTAATTAGCATATATAGGAATTTATTAATTTATTCTTAACTGAAACATGTTACATGTTGCTCCAAACAATGTTCGACCTACACGATATTAAATAACGACTATTATTACTTATATGAGCCTATAAATTTGGCTCCACATTAACATAATTCTAATTACAAAAGGATAGAAAATATTTTAGAAAGGCAACCTTAAAATAAAACCACAAAAACAAGATACAAAATAAGGCATCCCTCCTCTATCAACAAGCTAATTAAAAGAGGAGAGGACCCAAAAGAAAAAAATCAAGAAACAAAAAAGAAACCATTACTCTACCGAAAACTAATAAGAAGTGGCACACTATAACAAAACTCGAGACTTGACCAAAAACTTGAGACCACATACTGACTTTTATAAGCAAAATGCCCATGTGGGAATAAATGAATCCCAAATGAAACCATAACCACCAATGCCACTAGCAGCCAAGAGACTAAAAAATAATCTCATGTAAAGTTTTTGACCAAATTAACTGAACTTGCAGACCAAAAAAGATGCCACTTCTAGGCTTGAATCTCAAAGACAGCACAAAAAAAAACATCTGACCCACTGTAGATTTGGCATGCCAATGTAGCAGACACTTGAATCAGTGCAGACCAGGATGTGCCAAACAGCCAGATATCATAAAAATCAGTGGACCTGTGCACTGAAACTCGAACAGAAGCAGACTCTATTGCTGTCACACAATCTAAACGGCAAAACTGAATTTACAGTAGCACCTGAAACGCGACCAGAAGCATCATCAAATATAACTGGAGCCGATCATATATCACTATCACAGTTGCGGACATAACTTTAATCATATGCAGATGCCCACTTGCAACAAAAAGATCGTAGAAAACTTGTTCCTGAACACGATCCCAAAACTGAAAAATGCTTACTGAAATCGACTCTTTGTGGGGTCCCGAAACCATTGTTGCCAATCTAACTCTTTATATTTATTTGATCTTCGAGTAATCCACTCGTAGCTTTTTCATTAGTCAAATACAAGTTAAATATCAAAGACCCGTGGAACTCAATACCAAACTCAGTACAAGTAGCCAAGTTGTCACTAAATTAAACCAATACGAGTAGCCAAGTTGGTGCTAAATAAAACAAATAAGGATGCTAATTTCTAAAGTACTAGTGACTACATAATCTGATCAGAATTCCACATACATAAAGAACAATTGAATTCCATAAAGTTCTTTCAGTTTTGGATATGATTGACAAATCCTCGTCTTATACTTCAAGCGATTCTATCCGATTGACCCGAGTTGGATTTTGAACCCGAGTAACCCGACCATATGAACTTTATTCGGGTTCGGGTTTGGTCGGGATTTATGACACCCCTAATTGAAACCATAAAAGTGCCCATGTACTGGCCATGAAAAGATGTAGTTTGAAGAAACAATGACCAGACCAGAGACCCATCACACTTTCACTCATTTACACATTCCATTGTCGAAAACTCAGAATATCAATCATGGGCTGCAGTAGAGTACCAAAAAGAATCTATGCTTAAGATTGGACATACCCACTAATCTAAGCATAAGCCTTTTAATACCCACCATAACCCAAGACCCAAACAATGCTTTTGTAGTTGATAAAAACTGAATCCCCCCCAAAAAATGAATACCTGGACCACATTGTATTATCTGAACCTCACTGTACTGTGTGAGAATTATGCTGCTGAATATCACAAAATACATCTTGCACAACCGAGTTACTATAACTACTTGAAACAAACCAACTGTTTAATGTAAATGAATATTACGAGGGTCTCGACGCCATTGTTTGAGCTTGCAGTAGCTAAGGGGTTGTTTGACTTAGCTTATTTTGCCCCTTATGGACTTATATGATTATTGAAAAGCTCACAAGTCACACGCACACTTTTTCAGCTTATGAGCGTATCAAATTCAGCTTATGGTTTATATTAGTCCCCACTTGATAAGCTTATAAGCCCAAAAAATAGGGGTCTTATTTGCTTTTCAAAATTTAAATAACCCCATAAGCTAGACAAACTAAGCTACATTAGACATCCCCAAAACATAAAATTTAGCACCTGGTATATACCCGTAGTTGTCATTGTCTAAAATATCATTTTGACCCCAATAAAATCAAGTTAATTTGTTACAAAAGGATGTTTATTCATCACTACAGGTCTACAGCTCATGTTCCCTACGGGCAACACTTCAGGGTTCTAAAGGAGAGAGCTAAAGTGAAACTTGAAGGAACCAAACACCCACATTAAGAGTAAGCATATTCCATGAACTTATAACATGAAAAAATCAAACCACTAAAGATGCTAAAGTACGAGTTGATTAAATTGATTAAGCTTTAAGTTAATCTTGAGCTCGCTCGAACACTATTTAAGTTTTAAGTTAAAATTCATGCTCGGGTTGAGCTCATTTAACTAGAGCTTAAGTGGACCTTAAGTCAAAATTTTCACAAGCAGAGTTCATTTATCTCACAAATAGCTTCCTTCATTTACAACTTTACTTTTATTGAATATTATTATGCATATGCTTATACGAAACTTGAAGTTAAGCTATTCAAGACATAACATTTTGGATTTGGTTATGCTGTAAAAAAAAAGTAGATTAGTCAGTAAGAGTATTAAAACCTAACGAGACAACCCATTTGCAAAAGAATAAAATCGATATGCAACTCATGTTTGTTGATAAACCCAACCTAATGAATAAGTTTCCTTGTAGGGTCGGTTGCGAGTGCAAAAGTAATCGAAAAACTTAAAGATAACATGTTTATTTAATAACTGACATTGATAATAAAGTACTGATAATAATAACGGATAGTTGTATGAAGCTCGAGCTCGGTCAAGTTAAATCAATTAGCCTTGAGTTAAAAGTCAAGCTCTGATTGAGCTCAAGTTGAGCTTAAGTCGACTTTCTCAAAAATGAGTTCAATTAGCTCACAAATAGATTCTTTCATTTACAACTTTACTTGTACCGATTATTATAATGTCTATACTTACACGAAACTTGAAGTTAAGCTATTTAAGACATACCTTTTTGGATTTGCTTATGTTGTACAAAATGTAAAAAAGAGTTGGTAAATGTATAAGAACCTAACTAGATAACCCATTTGCAAAAGGAGAAAGATCTATACACATCTATTGTTTGTATGTTAGTAAGTACCCTAATAACCTGATTGACCCGAACCCGACAAATCCGTTTAATATAGGTCTGCTTGCGAGTTAATTTCTTTCCTATGAACATCCAATAGCATGACTAATTCTAATTCATAATAACTAAAGTACTAATGAAGATGTAAATAACAATAATAGTAATAATAAGTAGGGGTGTTACCGGGTTGACTCGGTCGGGTTCAGGTCAATTCAGGTAGAGGTTAAAAGAACATACTCAAACCCGACTCTATTTAGAAATCGGGTTAATCGGATTCGAGTTAATTTGGGTCGGGTCAAATTGGGTGGGTCAACCCGAATAAAAGTAAAATGATTAAAAAAATTGCTTACTTCAATATGTTTATAATGTAAAAATGTTAGTCGAGTCAGGTTGATCTGGTTCGGGGTCAATTTGAGTCGGGTCAATAAAGGATTGAGGCTAAAAAAATATAACCAAACTTGATCCTATTTAGAACTCGGTTTAAATGGGTTGAACCAAATTAACCGACCCAATTAACCCGACCCGAATAAGCTTAATCGGGTTCGGTTCGGATATGTGTTTCACCCCTAATAATAATGATAATATATATAGTATTTACTTATTCATCAAACTATATTTTATATAAAATACTAATGAATATAGTGAATAATAAAACTATAGGTTTAGTCATTCTCATCAGATTTTTAACCTTCCACACTACAAACACCATATGGTTACTGACTTGTGAAAAGATTTTGGCGCCGCTTTGGGAAATTATTTGGCGCCCCTAGTTATGTAGGGATCGTGGAGCAGCAGTCACTCTTTCCACATAAGGTTTATCTTGCGGTTTATCAGATGCAGTAAACTTTCAGGAAGCAGTAGAACAAGGTATGTTCATATACCATTCGCTATATTATATCATAATTTGTGGTAATTAGTTTTAATTTACCTTTTAATTTAATGTTAGGGTGCTTGATTCATTGAGTTTTATTGCATGATTAGAGTTGATTAGGTTTATTTTTACTTTACACTTTCATGTAAAAAACCTAGGGTTCTTTGAATTAGTATTGATAATTGTAATTGCGTGGGTTAATGAACCACATATTCGACTGTGTTTACAATTAATTTCAATTGTTAGTGTATTTGTTGGGCGATAGTATGTTGGGATGATTGGCTTGACTGCCATAGTATCCGATGATCTTATGGCTAGTTAGGCCTTTTGTCCTTGTATTTTGGCTCTTGTCATTTAGTTGTTTTGGTTATTCTCACAAAATGGTTTATCTTTGTTTATTGGGACTCCCCTTTTAATTGTCTTGTTAAGGGTTGTTATATGATGAACTAGTAGACGCAATTATCAACAAAGAACTGTGAAACTTGGGGCACATACAGCTGCTGCAATTTCAGTCAGGCTCATAATGATTCTATGATGATAGCAAGAGTCATTCTGAGCATCTGTCACATTGGAATGGGTTGAGTACTTGTGTTCATTTGTTCATGTTCTGTGCGTGCAATTAGATCTATAGAGTCAGTCATTATAGGTTGGTATCTTGCCTCCCACATTTCTAATCAACATTGAATCTCTCAAATCCCAACAAAATGATTTCATTTTTGTCAAAGAAGATAAAATAGCATATCTGGCATTCTTAAAATAACTATATAACAGGTAAAATGAACCATACATTGTGATTTAAACTAAGAACTTAACAAAAAGTTTGAGATCATTCAGGCAAAAAGTGTGATTTAAACTAAGAACTCTATAACATGCAAAATGAACCACATCACGTATGTTTCACCACACTAGTATTTCTATTGTACGAAGAAGATGACCTTGAGTTTGCGGTTTAAATAGAAATAATGAGTAATAAACTAATCTATTTGTTGCTTCAAACCAATATATTAAGGACTGCTGCATTCTGATTGTAACAAAGGTCTATTAATAACAGAACTAGGCACTTAAACAGGTTTAAATAGAAATAATGAGTAATAAACTAATCCATCTGTTGCTTCAAACCAATACATTAAGGACTGTTGCATTCTGATTGTAACAAAGGTCTATTAATAACAGAACTAGGCACTTAAATAGTAAAGAAACTGTTGTAACTGATCATGCATCAGAGTAATAGACACACAACGTTATAAAATACATCATGGAAGAGAAATGTTAATAAGACAATTAATCATGTGGCTACCCATTGGTTACACAGTTACACTTCTCACTTCTTTAGGACCATAAACAATACCGTAATAATGACAACTTTTACCTAATACTTGGATGTGAAGGCTATTAGCAATCATTTATATAATGTGTAGGCTGTAATGTCAGTTTTAGTGTAACAATTGGTGAAAAATAAGACATATCTTTGAAAATGGAATAGAAGTTTTCAAAAGTCTGCTGAAGGAAGGGGTGAATAAGAAATTATTTTTACTAATGGATTGCCAGTTTTGCGACAAACTGATATGAAACTTATCTATAGTCACATAATTAGCATAATTTTTTTTACCCAAACACTATGAACTAATAATATAAAACCTTGCGTTCGAGTAATCATATAACCAGATAATTAGCATAATTTAGCCTGTTTAATAGTCTTGGTGCCATACCAGGTATCATGAGCCAGTACCGTTTTAGACTTTCGGTTCTGGTGTACTCCCATTTTTCCGATACCATTATTCATCCCTAACATATACATGTGTTAAAACTGGTATGTGTTACTTTGATGATCGTTTAAAGAACATAGACCAATCCCCTTGATTCATTATAGACTCCACACAGTTTAACTTAATATGTACTGCTTTCTGTAGTTTTGCTTGTCTTATGCTTGTGTTGATTGGTCCAACATTGTCATCATCTACTTAACACAAGCATTTTCTAATATGCATATATCAGGTGACAAATTTTTTTAATGTCTAATGTTGGATATAATTGTCATAAGTTAATAGGAACATAGGATATCATTTAGAATTTACTTGTGTTGAGTTACTGATGTTGTGTTAGGATTTACATATGCCAAGTTGATAGGAACGTATATATTATGTTAGTTACTCATTTATAAAAGTACATATATCTTGCTTTAAACTACGTATATCTTCTTTTAAGTCTGTTTTAAAGTCTAATTTTGGATATCATTATCTCAGAGATATTTAAGAAATTTCTCACATTTCTTTATACTTGAAAAAATTCTCCTTGTAGACATGGCTAGACGAAGGAAAAGGCTTAGATCAGGAGAGAGTAGGCCTCATGCAAGTGAAGGACAATCAAATGATATCCCTGACAATTCAACGAGGGAAAGGCTTGGAGTAGGAGAGAGTAGGCCTTATGCCAGTGAAGGACAATCAAATGATATCCCTAATAATTCAACGAGGCAAAGGCTTGGAGCAGGTGGGACTAGGCCTGAAGGACAATCAAATGATATCCCTAATAATTCAATGAGTCAAAGGCTTGGAGCAGGAGAGAGTAGGCCTCATGCAAGTGAAGGACAATCAAATGATATTCCTAATAATTCAATTATCAATGACGGTACCAATCAAACGACGCCTGAAAACATCATTCAGAACTTAGATAATCCGTCAAATGGAAGAAAACAAGTGCAAGTTGTGAATGGATTGTAAGTACTGTAAATTTATAATTTGAGCATCACAATTTTATTTATTTATTTATTTCCCTATGTTATTTCATTCTATTTTTCATCACTATAACAGATTCGACAAATCAAGTGCGTGTTCGCGAGAGATTACAAAGATATTTAAAGAAAAAATTGATGATACCGGGTATTCTTGGACAAAGGTGTCTCAACCTACAAAAGACTTTATTTTGGAGAATTTAAGGTTAGATTTTAATTGTTTTTCAGATTTATATTTCTTTTATAAATACTAATTATTTGAATTTATAGCGTGAGGGTAGCATGGGATGCAAAAGCTGCTGTACGTTATACTGATTTCTTCAGAGACATAAGAGCTAAAATGGCGAAACCTGTATTCATGAGTGACAATGCATGGACAAATTTCACATCTTACTGGGGAACATTAAAGTATAAGGAGATCCAAGAAAAAAATATACAAAATCGTCTAAAAGGAGAAGGTTCCTCAACTCATACTGGAGGGTCAATCTCATTTCGTGAGCACGCAATAAATCTAGTAAGTATATTAATAAGTATTGAAGTCATTGGGATTTTGCTCTACATACGACAGTAGCACATAATTGTATCTAGTTACTTGTATGTGTAGCTAGATATTACTTAAAATTTCCCATAGTTATTCCAGTTTGATGCGTAGATTTGATAAGAAGATTGTTAATTCTATTAGGAATTTTGAAGGTTGTAAAAGAGTAGTAAAGCATAGTTTGATGGGCATATGCATGTGTGAAACACCTTAAGTTTATTTCAAGTTATGATCAAGATCAGGTTAAAGTTTTCACTGAGATGTCTGTCATTACTTACTCTGCATAATAGTCTGTCATGTCGTGTCTGCAAGATCAGTGTTCTCTGCAATTATCTGTCAAGTTGTGTCTGCATGATCAGGTATACATAAGCTATATCGAAATGCTCCTGGTAGTATTTTTTTTGTTTTCCAGGTTTCATAAGAGAATTTTGTTCTTTCGTGGGATTGGTACTTCATATGTCAGTAGTGGTCTTTTAGTTTGTTTGGTCATATGTTATAGTGTCAGTTTGCGATCATTACTATCAGAGCAATATGTGTCCAAATAATTTTTAATCTCTTCTTTATGCATATGTGATGTAGGAATCTGAGTACAAGCGTCCACCTACTGGATTTGAGCTTTTTTTGCATACTCATACTAGCGGCAATGACAAGAAAACATTTATTAATGAGAAGTCAAAAAAAATCAATGTAAGTTCTGACATTCTGATTATACAATATTATTGTTAGTTCTATCATTACTCACGATTAAATCTACATACTTATAGGATAGCGTGTTGCGTCTAAGGCAAGAAAGGGAGGAAAATCCGGCTTCTGCAGAAAGTCAGGTAGACGAAACAACACTTTACATTGAAGCAGCAAGTGGTGCAAAGAAAAGAAACCTGTATGGTGCTGGATCAAAAAGAGTTGATTATATTACAAATTCTGAAAACAAAACAACTGTAGTTACTAAGGTAAACGACGGGCAAGAGAAAAAGTCTAAGAAAATGGAGAGAAAGATCAACAAATTAAGTAAAACTCTTGAGATTGTGTGCAATCGTTTCAATATAGCCCTTCCAGATTGTGATTCTGATGGTGAAAGTTCTGATGAAGGAGATGCTCGTGTAGGTCCCACTACTAGTCAATCCCGAGCAGGTGGAAGTGAGGAAGATGACCATGATAACCGCATGATTATGAGTTGATGAGTCATATTTATCTTTATATTAGTTGTTTTGAGACATCTTTGTGATGATGGCTTGTTCTTTTCAGTTTATTTTATTTGTTTTGAGACATCATTAGAATGATGGTTTGTGCTAATTAGCAGACTTAATACTTATGTAAGAATGATCTATTTATTATCGTACTGTGTTTTATATTTCAAGAATATTTCTGTTAAATGTGTGGTTTTTATATTAGATGCTATAGATTTGTCACATTTTAAATATTAAAATAAAATCATAATTTACCCATATATTTACCCATGCATTATTCACAATGTGACGTAAATATTTAGCCACGATTTACTCAGAAACAATAATGGGTAAGTTAGCTACGAATATACCCACAGAATATTCATGGCAAAGATGTCATGTTTGCCCATGACATTTACACACGGTCAATTGCGTGGGTAATTTTTCCCACGGATTATCATGGACAAGATTTTCCACGCTTTTTACACACGACTATATACGTCGTTAATTCTATTCAAGGATTGTGATGGGGGAGTTGACTTTTACACACGAATAGTTTTGTGGGCAATGTTACCCACACAATACCCACAAGTACATCTATGGGTGTTTCATGGTGAGATAGAAAATCCCGCAAACAATTTACCCATGAATGCCAAACAATCACCCACCAAGAATGACATGGGTAAACTTACCCACAATATGAAAATCTCGTGGGCAAAAAATTAGCATCGGAGGTTTTACCCATCTATAGAGAGTTGTAGGTAATCCGCGGGTACTGCCCAGTTACCCACGAAAATATGGCTTTTACCCACCAATTCTGTACGCGGCTATTTGCCTGAATTCTTGTAGTGTTACATGCTTCTTAACCATTAATGATCAACCAAACCTCATAAAAGTCAACATTCAAGTTTTTCCATAAAAGTCAAATTGCATGTTTTCAGTTTTTCCATTTCTTGCAAGATTTTTATAGAATTTTGTGAAGAGCTTTAGGGTTTGATCTTTTCAGAACTTGAAGTCTACCAGCTGAACTTGAGTTTCCTGCAATTTTTATATTTTTGTAATTTTTTGTTGTGGACTAAATTGCCCCTCAAAATGACCTGCAGGGGAAGTGAATCCCTGTGCACAGATCAGTCCTCCACCACCACCACTTTGGTGGTTGATTGTGGCCACCTCAGTGGGTCCCACTGACCCACTTTTGAGCTTAGGCCAAAGTTTTGAGCTTAGGCTCAGTGGACCCCACTTGAAATCACTCCAAAAGCTTGTCCTATTTCTGTCTCAGTTTCCAAATAAGCAAGTGCTTATTGTGGTTTCCTGGCTTATTCCAATGGCTTAATTGTTTGAACTTAGCTTAAACTTGTCCAAATAACTTAAGTGAAGCAGAATCCACTAGTGTGGACCCCACATAAGCTCATTTGAGTTTAATCTCTCAACTAGTCAAAGAAAGTCAACTGCTTAGGCTAATAAGCACTCAAGTGCTTATTTTCTGAGTTCTAGTGAAAGTGTTTTTGTAAAAGTTTTTAGTTTTTAGTGTAAAAATAGTTTGGAAAAAGAAAAAAACACAAAAAACCAATTTTAATTATAGTGATAGCTTCTATTTAATAGAAATTAACTTTTTAATTTTCTTTTTAGCTTATTTTTAAGCACTGTAGAATTTTGATATTTTTATTAATTCTCTTTTATATTAAAGTACTTTTAGAAATTTTTTCAGATTTTTCTTTTGTCATTTAGTGGTTTTTAGAATTAATATTAGTTTAATTAATTATTAATTAATAATTAAGAATTAAATAGCATAATTTGATTTTATTAAGTAACACCTAGTTTTTATAATTTTCCTAGCTTTTATATAAGTTAAAACATTTTTAGGAATTTTTCTAGAATTTCTACTATTCATTTTCTAATTTTTAGAATATAATTAGTTTAATTAGTAATTAATTAATTATTAGAATAATAATTAGTAAATTAGTTTAAAAATACATAAAATCAACTTTTTATAATTTTTAGATTCCTGTGATGGTTAATTAGATTTATAAAAATCTTCTTAATTATCTAAGTCTTTTTAGTAATTTTTAATAATTTAAATCAATATAATTAGTTAATAAATAAATAAATAGTAATTTATTAATAATAAATAATTAAATAGTGTAAAAATAATTTTTCTTTTTCTAAAAATTTTCTTTGTTCATTAGGATTTTAAAAATAATAATTTCACACTCGTAGCCTTTTTAGTTCATCAGTTGTACTTTCTGTTACGTTCGTCAGTGTACGTTTTTAGTTAAAACGTACATTTTTAGGTTTTAAATCAATTCTTCTTAATCTTAATTCCAGTAATTAATCACATAGCTTTTCTAAGCTATTTCTGTTCATAATTTCCAAATAATTCTCATTACCACCTTTTTCTGTGAATAATCACCCAATCACAAGCATGCTAAAGCACAATCCACACCTCATCGGGACATAACGACCTGGTGATACTCTATATTTCCCGGAAGCATTGGTCTAGGTAGTTTGACCTTGTTGACCATATACTTGGTCAATTTAGGTTGACTGTTTAGTATCAATCATGCTCTTCTGGGCTTTTTGTATCATTGATGTTCTCAGCTTCATCTTTGTTTTCGCTGCAATAAATTTAATTTTCTTGCAAAATTTAATCGAATATCACTTGTGATAAATAACTTTCTATAATTTTTAAAGCAATATCACTTGTGATAAATAACTTTCAATATTTTTTTAAAGCAATATCACCTGTGATAAATAACTTTCTATAATTTTTATTGCAATATCACTTGTGATATTTCAGTATAAATATTTTTTTTTTTAGTTTTTAATGTAATATCACTTGTGATATTCTAGTATAAATAAACAAATTTTAGTTTTTACCTCTTGTTTCCATCTTTGTTATTGTTTCCATCATCTTTATTTTTTTGCACTATCCTTTTGTCCACCAGTTTCTCCAGCTTCATTTTTTTGATTTGTCACCTCTTTTATTATTTTGTCTTCATTATCATCTTTGTTTTCACTACAATAAGTTTAATATTATTTCACAATTTAATAACGAACAAGTAATTTTATATAATTTAATTGAATATCACTTGTGATAAATTACTTTTTATAATTTGTATTGCAATATCACTTGTGATATTCCAGTATAAATAAACAAATATTAGTTTTTAATGTAATATCACTTGTGATATTCTAGTATAAATTAACAAATTTTAGTAACTGTTACCTCTTTTTTCCAATTTTGTTATCGTTTCCAGCATCTTTATTTTTTGTACTATCCTCTTGTTCACCAGTTTCTCCAGCTTCTTGTATTTTATTTTCATCTTCATCGTCCTTTCGCTGTTGGTGACTACTTTCTACAGCATCATTTGCATTGTTGTTTTCTTCTTCACTTTGACATTCAAAATGATCAATTGGTTGCTTGAAGATACGCCACATTGTCTCTTTGTATTTCTTCAGTGTGTCATCATCTTTAAAGCTTTTGAGATTCTCATCAATTGTCTGTTCCAATATTTCTTTCTCATTCAAAATGTTATCAATTCTCTCTTGTATCATATGATATACTTCCTGTAATGTAATTTAAAAAAAACTACCATTATTAACATACTATAGCTTGTGATATAAAACTTTGTATTATCACAAGTGATTTTGCATTATAAATATACTAAGTTGCATATGTTACCTCCTTATTTATTTGTTCTTATTCATTCATCTCTTCAAGTATCCCCCCCTGTCCAAAATTTCTTTGATCGACTTCAATTGTCTCTCTTTGTTTCATGAGATTTGAGTTCCAGCTTTTGAAGGCTGGAACTTTACGCCTCACCTCCATACCAACAATCCTTGTGTAATGTAGATACACCAACTGTTTCATAAAAATGTGGGTTATTGTCACAACTCACCATTTCAGGTCATTTCCCGAACTTCGGAAAAACACTATTCATCAAACACTATTCATCAAACACTATTCATCAAAACACTATTCATCAGTTTACTATTCATCATTTTTGGGGTCAGTTTGACATTCTGAGAAACATTTGAGAATTTTACTATTCACTAAACACTATTCATTTCCGGAAAAGTTTTCATCATTCACTTTCATTACACATTTCATCGTAAATTTAGTTTACGGGTATTCAAATTCGCGTAACCGTATTGGTTTAGGTGCGAATTCACTTCATTAGTACTAAGGACATCTCATACAGACTAGGAATAGTCTGCATATCATCAGTAGGTCATTTACATGTTATACCACTCTTAGGATTTTCAAATTTCTATATTCAGTATATTTAACGTTTTACGTATTACGATTTCTAAATAAACGTTAACACCCGATTAATATATATATGACGAATATATCTAAATATTCCCACAATGGTCCCGACATATTTCTATACCTATTATATCATCATAAAAGTCATAAAATTCATTTACCTAGTATTTTGGTAATTTATTTTATTTATAACGTAAGTTTAAGAATATTACGACGGTTTTCGTGAAAACTAAATAATAATCACCCGATCACTCAATATTTGTACCCAACATAATTTTAACATTTTTATAACTTTATTTTGACAAGTTTAGTCATTATTTCAAGTTTCATATTTTTACGATAACCAGAATTACGCTTCGCAACTTAACAGTTTACGGTTTGCGATTAACGGAACCAAAACCGACTCCGTGAACTAGATAATACCCAAACTTTCTACATAGTCTTCACTAAATAACCATGTGCCGCCCCTCCCCATCCCATGTTACTTCATATTGACTTATTAATTACCAAAATGCCATTCTTAGAAAAATATCTAACCTTAAACAACAAAAACACTACACATTTTATTTTTGAGAATCAAAAACCCATTTCTTCATCTTTTTCACCGTAACCACGACCCAAATACATGCTCCATGATCAAGTGATGATTTTCCAAAGTACAAAGCATCAAAGTTGTTCATTTCATCATCCTAATCAAGAATCATAACACAAAAACACAAGTAATCCAAGGTTTCTCATCATTTCACCACCTATTATTTCAAAGTGAGTTATCAAATTTATTTTCATGTTTTCATCTAATTAACATATGTATCTCATGGTATTCATGCTTAATTTCATGCACAAACTAGTTATACCACTTTATTTTTGTTAACTTCTTGAACATACAAACCCTAGATTTTGATTTAGGTGTTTCTTTGTTAAATTAACTTGATTACTAGTCATTAGAAACCCATGGCACCCTAAGAAGGTGTATGGTAGGATTAGTATAGATTTGTGGTGTTTGCAAGAGATTTGGTTGAAGTTAAAACTAGTTTTGAACCTTGAAAATGGATTTCTAACAACTAAATATACCTACTGTCCCATTTTGGTAAATCCTGGAAAATCAGTACAAACAAAGGAAACTTTGGAAAAATTTTTAGAAAATCCTTTCAAAAACGAATCCGTAGGCGAAAGAACGGATTAAAACGAGTTTATAACGAAGAAGTTATGATTTTTGCAAGTTTATTGACGAAAACTATTTTCCGGAAAAATTGTTGCTGTTGGACATTTTTCGTCGGACAAAAAGAGGCTTTAGACGTAACCCGGAGGAGCCAAGCTTTCCAAAATATATTACTACATGCTAAGACGTAACCGTGGATATAAAGAACAAGTAAAACGGGCTTATAACGACAAAGATATTCACGTTTCAATATCGGCAAAAACCCTCTATAATTGGCAGCTTTTAGAAATAATAATAACACTACGTACTAAATTCTAGATTTTCTAGAAATATTAACCAAGTACCCAAATTCATAACTAATGAAGTATTAGTGATTACAAGTATATTTTATCACTACGAGGCGTTATTTCAAGGATTTCAACCCGAGGATTTCAACACGAACATTGATACATACGATATATATATAAGTATATATATTGCAACTAGCTTTATTTTTCTAATAGCCATATTTTCCCTATGTCTTGGAAATGTATATTTTTGATAACAACAAGTATTTTTCAAAGAGTAGAGTGGTATAGGAAACATGTGCATGGACATTCATAACATCATTTCATGATCTAAAGTAGATCGTTCATCATTCATATTAGGTTGCGGCTAGTGTGCGCGCCTTGTTTTTCAGCTCATTACATGTTCATGGTACCATCATATCAGGTGAGTCATAGCCCCACTTTTACTGGTTTAATTACTTTACAAACTCTTTGGGGGAGATACATGCTTAAATACTCGTGTTATACTTTTATACGATTTCAAATCCCATGGGGGAGAATACATTGCAACAACTATTTTTGTACATGCCCAAGTATTACAAATTCCATACATTGCTTAAGTTGCCTTACTACCACTTCACGACAAGTCCCCTTTCAATATCATGGACCGTTAATTTTAGTACTAAGCGAGAGTGAGTGAATAGATCTATTGAGGGTGACGCCTCCATTCGTGTTTGGGTTGCTCCAACGGGACGAATGCATTTCATGTCTTATCAAGTGAGTGCCTGGTAGACACTCTGTTGGGGCATTACAAAGTCTAGCTTCGGGGTCATGAGCTTAAGAGACAATGTAGCATTTTTGACATTTATGTCGGTTCACTTTATACTTGTGGCTATTGTACATACGGAAATTACTTATGGAATTACGATACTTTTCCACCACTATTACTACGGAATTACGATGCCTTTGCATCAATCTTATGACTGATTTATTGCAAACATATTACATTTGGCAGTGGGTTGTAAACACACAGGTTACAAGTCTCTTATGGCGGGACTTGGAACTGAGTGGATTTACGATGCCTTTGCTGGGAAATCTTCATTTCAATGCATTACACTCTTTTTCACAAGACTCTATGAACTCACCAACCATTGTGTTGACACTTTAGCATGTATTTTCAGGTTTTAACCAATGGCACGCTACTGGGGGTTTTGGCAGGGCATGGCATGGTCATAGAAGACTCTGATTATTCATATGGGGACCGTTTTAAACTATTTTAAAGGCCTACTTCCGCACTACTTTTAACAATGTAAATTCAACATTTTGATTTAACTATTTTATTTTAAATGATTCAATTGCAAACCATTTTTGAACTAGTGTTGTGATATCAATTGAGTTACACCCCAGCTACACGTATGCTTCCGCTGGACCCGATTTTGGGGGTGTGACAGTTATAAATACATAAATTGTTACTTGTGATAAATTATTACTTGTATAATTAGATAATAATTGAGGATTTACCATTAAGAATGTTATAGTCCCATAATACATAACCTCCTTATTTTTTATGCTTTTTTTCCATTCTGTCTTTGAATCTTTCGCACATTCCCAGATGTAAGTGCACCAGTTGATGTCCTGGACATTATCATTTTCTAAAACATTCTTTAACAGTGTGTACTTCAGCTCTGAACTATTGTCACAGCTTCCCAATGTGTTTGCAAACAACATAAGAAAGTTCATCTTGAACATGTAATCTGCGTTTGTTGTTTCAGCTATCACTTGTGATAAATTATTTGTTGTGATCTTCTTTAACTTTTCAGGGAACTGTGATTTCCATTGTTCAAAGAATGGGTCATCAGACTCTCATTCTCCTTCTTGCCTTTCCAGCATTCTCTCCCCCATTGGTATTCCAAAAATTTCCTTCACAGTTTTAGGTAAAATTGTGATATCTTCCGTTGGAAGCTTTAAACTCATAGTGTTTGTTTGAAGGGAGTTGATCACGAAGAATGCTAATTTTGTTGGTATTTTCCCTATTGGAAAATCTATCAGTTCTCCAAATCCCATCACGTTATCACTTTTTTCTTTTCGGATTCAAACATCTCATTATTTCAAACAGTGGTACTGAAGTTGCCCTTCGCCTCAATGGTTGGTACTTTTTTGTATTTTTGCTTGTTGTGATATCTTCAATTGGCTCTTCCTCATCTGGAATGTGTATATCCTCATCAATTTTCCTTTTCCAGCCACCTTCTTCCTTTTATATGCTTTTTCCTCTTCTTCCTCAGAAACCTCTATATACTCCTTATCAACTAGTTCGCCTTCATTAACTTTGCCTTTTCCAGCCTCCTTCATCTTTTTGTAAGCTTCATCAAACTTCTTTTGATTTCCACTCCTAGTCCTTTTTGATGGCGAGTCACTTTTCTCAGATTTTTCTAATCTTTTTTTTTTTGCATTATGTAGTTCTCGACCCACTGATTTTTTCCTCATCTTTCGTATAACTTGTGGTTCTTCAGTTTTTATCTTTGTATCACCTGAGATATTATATATAAGTTAGAGTTGTATGCATGCCTGTTAACTTTTTTTGAGAATATCACAGGTGATAATATTATATTTTTAGAATCTACCTTTAGTAGATGTTGTAGCATCTTCAACCTCTGTTTGGTTAGTTTCATTTGCATCATCACAAAGTATAATAAACAAGTCATTTCTCATCACAAAAAACTGCCGTAAACCAAGTAGAAACATCTTATATGCACGTTATCACTTGTGATTAGTTAAACCTATCATTTAAAATTGTAAAATTGTGATATCACTAGAGATAGTTGTGATATCAATGGCAGTTTTTTATATCATGAGAGATACTTGTGATATCACTAGTGATATTTTTTATATCACTAGAGAGAAAACTGTTTTATTCACATTATTACTTGTGATTACCTAAACATATCATCTAATCTTTCATATTTTCTCGCCACAATAACTGTCATTTTATCACATGTGATTACTTAAACATAGCATCATAAAGTATAACAAACAAGTCGTTTCTCATCACAAAAACTGCCGAAAACCTAGAAGAAACATCTTATATGTACATTATCACTTGTGATTACTTAAACCTATCATCTAATCTTTCATATTTTCACGAAAATCAACAAACAAACCATTTCTCATCACAATAACTGCCATAAACTTAGTAGGAACATCTTATATGCACATTATCACTTGTGATTACTCAAACCTATCTTCTATTCTGTCGTATTATCTTCACAGCATCAGAAAGAATTACAAAAAAGCCATTTCTCATCTCAAAAACTAGCCAGAACTTGATATATGCACATTATCACTTGTGTTCACAAAATCACTAACAGTATTTTAACTAACATCGAAATGAGTGTCATACCATTAATCGGATTTTGAGTCGATTCATTTTACACCGTTTTTTTTGCTGTATCGGTTTCTTCAGACTTCGAAACATCCATTTTTATGATTTCTACTTGATTTTGATGGTTAAATCACTACTGATTTTTGATTTTTTTTTTTAATTTTGATAGTAGAGAGAGAGAGAGAGAGAAAGAAAAACTGTTTTTGGTGGTTTTGAGAAGGACATGTGGATAATGACGTTTGATTTGGTGGGGTAAGTTTGTTATATTTACAGTTTTAGTCCCTCCGTTTTTTTTAATCATATGATCTGTGTTTTTAATTCAATGAAATGGACGGCCCAGATTAGTCCGTCAGAATGTATGTTTTTTGGAGTCCGCAAAATAACTCGCCTCTTTATTAAACAATATATTCATAACTTTTTATTTAAAAAATACAATTATACAATAATAATTTTTATTAAACAATATAATTATACAACTAAAAAAATACAATCATAACTTTTATTTAAACAATAAAATTATACAACTAAAAAAATACAATCATAACTTTTATTTAAACAATACAATTATACAATTAAAAATATATAAATACTAATACATTTCGAGCTTTACATGACCATCACCCAAAAACATATTAGTCTACTCAAGTATATCGAGCTTCGGCATTGCCATCAACCATTATACTCAAGTCATTAATCGTCCAAAAAATCTTTTACATCTACGTCTTCAACATCAAATTCTTCAAACTCACCTTCATCTAATTCGGTATTCGAAGGTGAAATCCCCATTTCATCTTCTTCTCTTGCTATAGTTTCTTCACCCTCTTTATCTAATATCAAATCTTCTAACGATGTTTCATGTTGTATCCTCTCTACTCCGTCCAAATAATCTTTCAAACATACATATATTTCCACGGATTCGTGGGTTAGTCTTGACCTTCTTTCCGTTATAATTCTACCGCTAGTAGAAAAGGCCGATTCGGAAGCTACCGTCGAAGCTTGGACTGCTAATAAGTCACGAGCCATTGCGTATAAAATTGGAAATTGGATTTCTCTTTCTTTCCACCAAGCCAAAATGTCAAAGTTTGCAAACTCTTCAGGACTTAAAGTTATTAAAAAGTTTGTAGCCATATATTGTCCCAATTCGCGTGTTGGGGCCGATGCTCGTTGACGCTTTGTAGCGTCTTCAAATAAACAATTATAAAGGTTTATATTAATGTCACTTGTCATTCGGGATGATCCGGCCCGCATTTAGTCAACAATTGAGTTTTGTGGTGACCATATTTTGTTGCATAAATTTCAAATATATTTTTTAATATTATCATTAAATTTAAAATTTTGAGATCTTATATAGTCGGGGTCGTCATAGTCTAACCCAAATGTTAAGTCTAAAATTTCCATTATTCTTGTTATTAAAATTTCTACGCCTCCAACATTTAAACATGAATTAAGTGTGGTGGAACAAGTAAAAACCAAAGGTAAACTAGAAAAATATTTTATAAATTTCTTTTTTATAACTTTAACCATTTTTCTAAACATTTGAGTAGGTGAGTTTTTTCATTCATCTAATTTTTCCATCGTAGTATAAACTTGTTTTAAAACTAATGGGCTAGTAGGGTAATAAACACCCGATAATATAGTTGTTGCCTTTTTAAAAACTTGTAAAAACATAGTTAAATTATTTAATTGTTCCCTCTCTTGGTCGTCTATCGAAACAGACATATTTTTATTAACAAGTCTTTCATTAAAACCATGTAAAGTCACACATTGTCGTAATATATTTTCAAACATCATGCATGTAGAATTCCACCTAGTATTATTACTAAAGCAAGGTCCTAGGAGTGGTTCCTTACACATAATACGAAAACGTCTATAGTTAATTTGTCGTTCGTTGCTGAAACTATATATAGTTACTTATAAATTCCTAAATTTCATCTTTAAACTATCATATATTTTTAATGCCGCTTGCACGGATAAATTTATACCATGAGCAACACAACATGAATAAAAAAAAGCACCATCTAAAATGGGTTTTACATGTAATTTTAACAAGTCCACAGCTCTATTATTATTTGATGCATTATCTACTAAAATTGTAAAAAATTTATCATCTAAATTATATTCAATTAAAGTGTCATGTAAAATTTTTCCTAAATTAGATCCTGTATGAGGATAACCAAATAGTTTAAAAGCAATTATCTGTTTCATTAATAACCAAGATTCGGGATTAAACCAATGAGGTGTAACGGAGAGATAATAATTTGCCGTACCATATGGTGCGGTCCAAGTATCCGTACTTATAGAAACACCATATTTATACTCACGAAAACCATCAATAATATCTTTTTTAGCCATTTTCCATAAATTGAAAGCATCACTTCTAAGAGTAGTACGACTTACATGTTGATACCGTGGTTGTAGCCTCCTTTTGATGATCTCCGTAAGCTTGACATTCTCGAAGCGGTTGAATGGAAGCGCTTGTTGAATGACAAACTTCGTAAAATCAAGTCGAAGCGCATCATTATCATATATAAAAACTTGACCATCCGCACCAATAGTACCCTTGCGACGTATCACTTTGGACCGCCTTACAACCGCTCGTATGAGTCTTAAGTGTAGAGTTAGGCCTTGGGTTATAAAATTTCCCACACTTCTTGCAACGCACCCTTTCCAAATTATCACTCATAATACACAAATCGAAATTAGACCAAACATCACCTTCTCGGTTAGTTGGTTTAATTTTAACAATATCTATATTTGTGTAAACTTTTCGTGCATTGCTAGTAGAAACGGAGGAAGTAGTGGAAGCTTGTTGTGATTGTGAGTTTTGCAATGTAGTGGGATTAGAGAGTCTTTTGAGAGATTAGAGTATATACATGTATTTATATTACCTATCATGAAGAAAAAAAATAATACTAAAAAAAAACGGTTAAAACCGGTTTTTTCCCTCACGGCTTGTTTGACCAATCGGTTTTTTCCCAACGGCTAAAAAAAGTTTAAAAGATAAAAAACTGGTTAAAATCAGAATTATAACCGGTAAAAAACTGGTCGGCTATTAAAACCAAAAACCGGTCTAAACGGTTTGGTTAAAAAAAACCAGTCTGGTTTTAAAAAACCGGGTTTGGTTTTTTCGGCCGGTTAAAAAAAACCGATTCTTAATTTGCACCTCTAGCTCGGACAGCTTTGCATAGATCCAAGAGTAGCCGACCTAATACCCACATTAACCGGAAACCGAAACTGAAATAAACCGAATAAAATCGAACCAAACCGAACTAAATATTTGATTTCCAGTTTGAATATGGCTTTGATAAAATGTAAATCAAACCGAACTTAAAACCGAATTCAAATATATATATATATATATATATATATATATATATATATATATATATATATATACCATTAAAACTTACTAGTATAAATATAACACTTTTTTAAGCCTGAAAATATTGTTTTTGCTAAAAAGCTATATTATTAAATGAAAAAATTATATGCATTATGCAATTCGGATTTTTCGGATCAACTCGAATATCGAACAGAATTTAGATTCGGTTTAATTCAATTTGAATTTGGTTAGGTACGGTTTCGGTTTAATTCAATTTCAACGGTGCTGCTGTTGCCATCTCAGATGAGTTAGTCGCTACTATCACCCAGGTGGTGAACCTTTTTCTTGAGGGTAAATGCCTAAGGGAGTTGGGAGAGTATGTTGCTAGTGCTCCTCTCACGCCTTTGGTTAAACCAGGAGGGGGGATCCGTCCTATCGCTGTTGGGACTGTTTGGAGGCGTTTAGTTTCCAAGGTTTGTGCTTCTATGATTGGCCATTCTTTGGATGGTTATTTTGACGGTTTACAATTTGGTGTCGGTGTTTCGGGGGGTGGGGAGGCAATCCTTTATGCTGTGAATCGGTTGATTGAAGATCGTGGGGTGATGTGGGTTTATCTATGTTATTGGTGGACTTTAAAAACGCTTTCAATATGGTGGATCATGCGGTTATGTTACGAGAAGTTCGCCTTCATGTTCCAGCTATTTCACGTTAGGTGGAATTCTGTTACTCCAGTCCTGCTAGATTGTACTATGGTGAGCATACTTTATGGTCGCACCAAGGGGTGCAACAGGGTGATCCGCTTGGGCCTCTTCTTTTTGCTTTAGTGTTACATCCCTTGGCATGTAAGATTCGAGACTCCTTCACTCTTTCTCTTCAAGCCTGGTATCTTGATGATAGTACTATTATTGGGGATACTTTGGTTGTGGGGAAGGTTTTGGAGTTGATTATGATGGATGGACCTAGTTGTGGTTTACACCTTAATGTTGATAAAACTGAGGTCTTTTGGCCGAAGGAAGACCCAAGGAGCAGGTATGTTGGTGTTTCCCCCCCCCCCCTAATATTTCTCGACCTTCGCATGGTGTTAAATTATTAGGGGGCCCCGCCAGTGTGGATTTTGAGTTTAGTAGTAAGCTTGTTATGAAAAGGGTTGCTACAACTATTGAGCCTATGGATGCTGTTGCTAAACTTAATGATCCTCAGTGTGAGTTGTTGCTACTGCGTGCATGTGCCGGTATTTCCAAGTTGTATTTTTCTATGCGCACATGTCCTCCTTGGGTATTTGAGAGTGCTCAGGTTTCTTTTGATGCAGCACTTCGCTCTTCTTTGGAACATATTGTCACTGCTTCTGGACCTGGGTTTGGTGATTGGCAATGGAGACTCGCCACCCTACCTTTTGCTCTCAGGGGACTTGGTGTGTATTCTACAGGTGATGTCTTGAACTATGCCTTCCTTGCTTCTAGACTTCAATCTGCCAGCTTACAGACTAAGCTTCTCCGTAGTTCTGGTATTGTGTCTACTGGTCCCTCTTTTGATGATGCATTGTGTACTTTTAATGTGAATATGGATATTGACCTTATGAGTAACCCTAGTGAGATCGCTGCCCCCAAACTTATAAAGAAATTGGCAGATATACATTTCACACGTGTTGCCCAAACGGTTGAATCCACTTTCCATTTATCCTCTAGACAGATGGCTTTATGGAACTCATTAAAAGAGGATTATACGTCAGATTGGCTTAGGGTGGCACCAATATCCGGATTGGGACAGACTATGAATGCCAGGACTTACCGATGTGTCTTGTGTTACTGGTTGGGTATTCCTCTTTTAACTGTCCAGATGCCATGTTCAGCTTGTTCTAAGGTTTTTCCTGGAGATATTTTTGGAGATCATGTTGTATCGTGCGCAGGCTTAGTTGGTATTAAACATCGGCACAATGTTGTGCGTGATGTTCTTGTTGATATATGTTCTCGGTCTGGAATTTCAGTTCGTAAGGAGGTGGATATTGGGCTTCGTGGAGAGAGGGATAAAACCTTACGTCCGGCTGATGTGTTACTTTACTCTTGGGATGGTGGCCTTGATGTTTGTGTTGATCTTACAGGATCGTCACCTTTGATGCGTGCGTGTATGGTTAATTTTATGCCCGGTCGGGCGGTTATTGAAGCCGCACAACGTAAACATGTCAAGTATGCAGCTAAATGCGCTGATATCGGATATGGGTTCCTCCCCTTTTCATTCTCTTCTCTTGGAGAACTTGAAAAGGATTCAGTAACCTTATTAAAGCACATTAGACGATTCTCTATGACCCAAGACATTGGAGCACGTGCTGCTCCACATATTTTTAGTAGGATTGGTTTTGCTGTAGCTAGAGGTGTGGGGGCTCAGTTGGTATCTCGGCTCCCCACTAATTTCTTGTAAAATCCTATTTGTTTTTCAATAAAGTGATGATTATAATAATAATAATAATAATTATTATTATTATAATAATAATAATAATAATAATAATAATAATAATAATAATAATAATAATAATAATAATAATAATAATAAAAACCGAACTGAATAAACCTAGTAGTCGAGTACAAATGAGTTAAAGGATATGATTGTCTTAACTATCACTCTAGCACTGGTTATAAACAGTGGGAATTAGCATATGTCAATAGCTTTTTAGTTTATAAAGATATTTGGTAAGATAGTTTTATATAAAGAGTTGAGTTATTTTAAAAACCATACATCTCTCACATACCAAGGGATAAATATGGACCCTTGATTTAACTTTGATCAATGGCTGAGATCAAAACATTTGAAACTTAAAAAAAACACGGAGGGGCACTTTCGTAAAATCCCATCACCAAAATAATACCACCATCTGTCTTATTTCATTTCATTAACGCTCCAACCGAACACACACTAAAAACACAACCAACACACACAAAAAAACCGTTCAATATCCAAGCCCTAATTACTCACCGGAAACACAAGATCTAACCGGAAAATGGCGGAAAGTGACGACAATAATATTGTTCTGAAACCCTACCTATCTTCCGGCTAATAAGAAGGAAATAAAATCTGCTAAAAAACCGATTTCAGGTATACTCATACGATTTAAACAACTATTTTACTATCTCTTACTATCATATATGATTGAAATATTCATGCGTACTGTTTATAGAGATTATATTGAAGACGTTATGAATTTACACTGATTATTGAATGTTTATGCAATTTATTGTGATTTTGTGGAGAAATAGTAAACTAGAAATTAGATTTTCAAAGTTAATAATTAGATTCAGTAGAAGTTGAAATAAAAAAGACACAATAGAAGAATTTATTGAAGGCGACTTATGCGTTCGGCTTAGCTGCAGAAGACGCCTTCGGCTTAGCCGAAGGCGTCGGCTGCGGCTAAGCAGCAGAAGATGCCTTCGGCTTCGCCGAAGGCATTCGGCTTCGGCTTGGCAAAAAGCATCGGTTGCGGCTAAGCCGCATAAGATGTGGCCAAAAGTGGGTATTTAGTCACATACAATGTGGCCAAAAGTGTTAATAAGTATGACCATATGCTGTTTAAAGTGAATAAATGTTTATTTTGTGTGACTATTAATCATCTAATTGCCACATGAATTTTGTTTTTGTGTCGCATTTTGTAACATTTAATCACACACACCATGTTTTTTTGGTGTATTTAGTCACATACAACTAAGCATAAAGTAACCAAAAGTGTTAATAAGTGTGACCATATGCTGTTTAAAGTGAATAAATATTTATTTTGTGTGACTATTGATTATCCAATTGCCACATGAATTTTGTTTTTGTGTAGCCTTTGGTAACATTTAGTCACACATAGCATGTTTTTGAGGTGTATTTAGTCACATACAACTAACAATAAAGTGATCGGTGTCAATAAGTGTGAACTTATGTTGTTTAAAGTGAAGGAATGTATATTTTGTGTGACTATTAATCATCCAATTGCCACATGAATTTTGTTTTTGTGTAGCCTTTGGTAACATTTAGTCGCACATAACATGGTTTTGGGGTGTATTTAGTCACATACAACTAACCATAAAGTGACCAAAAGTGTTAGTAAGTTTGACCATATGCTGTTTTAAGTGAAGGATGTTTGTTTTGTGTGACTATTGATCATCCAATTGTCACATGATTTTTGTTTTTGTGTGGCCTTTGGTAACATTTAGTCACACAAAACATGCTTTTGGGGTGTCATTAGTCACATACACCTAAGCATAAAGTGACCAAAACTCTGAATAAGTGTGACCATATGATGTTTAAAAAGAAGTAATGTGTATTTTGTGTGACTATTGATCATCCAATGGCCACATGAATTTTGTTTTTGTGTGGCCTTTGGTAGCATTTTTTCACACAAAGCATGCTTTTAGGGGTGTATTTAGTCACATACAAGTACACATAAAGTGACCAAAGGTGTGAATAAGTGTGACCATATGATGTTTAAAGTGAAGGAATGTGTATCTTGTGTGGCTATTGATCATCCAATGGCCATATGAATTTCGTTTTTGTGTGGCCTTTGGTAGCATTTAGTTACACAAAGCATGATTTTGGGAGTGTATTTAGTCACATACAACTAACCATCAAGTGACCAAAAGTGTTAATAAGTGTGACCATATGGTGTTGAAAGTGAAGGAATGTATGGTTTGTGTGACTATAGATCATCCAATTGCTACATAAATTTGGTTTTTGTGTGGCCTTTACTAACATTTAGTCACACAAAGCATGTTTTTGGGAGTGTATTTAGTCACATACAACTAACCATCAAGTGACCAAAAGTGTGAATATGTGTGACCATATGGTGTTTAAAGTGAAGAAATGTGTGTTTTGTGTGACTATTGATCATCCAATGGCCACATGAATTTGGTTTTTGTGTGGCCTTTGGTAACATTTAGTCACACAAAGCATGTTTTTGGGAGTGAATTTAGTCACATACAACTAACCATCAAGTGACCAAAACTGTTAATAAGTGTGACGATATGCTGTTTAAAGTGAAGGAATGTGTATTTTGTGTGACTATTGATCATCCACTTGCCACATGAATTTGGTTTTTGTGTGGCCTTTGGTAACATTTAGTCACACAAAGCATGTTTTTAGGAGTGAATTTAGTCACATACAACTAACCATCAAGTGACCAAAAGTGTTAATAAGTGTGACCATATGCTGTTTAAAGTGAAGGAATGTGTAGTTTGTGTGACTATTGAGCATCCACTTGCCACATGAATTTGGTTTTTGTGTGGCCTTTAGTAACATTTAGTCACACAAAGCATGATTTTGGGAGTGTATTTAGTCACATACAACTAACCATCAAGTGACCAAAAGTGTTAATAAGTGTGACCATATGCTCTTTAAAGTGAATGAATGTGTATTTTGTGTAACTATTGATCATCCACTTGCCATATGAATTGGGTTTTTGTGTGGCCTTTGTTAACATTTAGTCACACAAATCATGTTTTGGCTACACTTAAATAATGTGTGACAAACTGTTTAGTATGACTATATGTACTGGATTTTGGCTACACTTAAATAATGTGTGACAAACTGTTTTGTGTGACCGTATATGGCATTTGGTCATACTATTAGAAGCAAATGTGACTGTAAGTTTAGTTTGACCATATATGACATCAAGGTTACTTGTATTTGTCACACGTTTCAAAAGCATATGTGACTATATGATCTGGAACAAAATCACCAGTTACGTTTAGTCACATAAGGGTCGATTGTGTGGCAATAGAGGTCTTATGGTCACACATTCGAAATTCTCATGTGTAACTAATTCGTAAATGCTGTCAATTTTCCTACCTTCAGCCACACAAATATTTCAATGTGTGGCTGTTCCAAATCGAGCATGTGTGACTATAGGTCGTTTTTGGCCTAGTTTTTGTTGTGTAACAATGATTCTATTTTTTTTTCTTAATATTTATACAGGCATTCTTCCCAATAATCGCACATGAACACTTTTACCTGGTTGTCTTCAACATAAGGAAAGGCACATCTGTCATCATAGACAACTCACCGAAGACATATGATGCAAAATACAGCAAGGAATGTGATGTTCTGGTAAGTAATTAGACAAAAATGGGTTTGGGTAATAGTTGGGGGTTTTAATTAAACACTCATGCCCATTATCATATATGATAAAATAATAAAAAATTTAAACAGAATAAGCTATCACATGTGATAAAATAATGTGATGTTCTAGAATGTAACTAAATATTAAAAAGTTATATTTTAGACTCTTATGCAGGTAAGCCTTCGGCTTGGACGTAGGCATAGGATGCGACTAAGCCTTTCGGCTTTGCATATGAGATAAAGAATTATCTTTAATAAAATAAAATTTCTATTTTGTGTAGAAAAAACTGTTGTCAAGATATCTGGCATCCCACAACCATGAAAAGGCAGCTGATATAGAATCAAAAAAGACAACGGTGATGAAAATGAAGTGGGCAACAAAAGAGAATGTCATTGACTGTGGAAATTTTGTGATGATGCATATAGAGCATTATGGTGGAGAAAATCAGAAGAACTGGAATTTGGATTTTCCGAAAGAAGGAAGAGATCAGGAAATACAAATAATAAAGCTGAGAATGAAATATGCAACCAAGATGCTCATGCATGAACTCAACATTCACCGACAAAAAATGAGCGAGGAAACATTTGAGTTTACACGAAAATACACTGAAAAGGCAATGAAGGAGGAAATGATAAGGGCAGAGATAGTGAAGAAGAAGAAAGAACAGGCTGAAGAACATGTTACAAGTGCAATATGATGGAAAAGAAATGGAAGATTCAAAAGTAGGACTAACGAAGGATAGGAGGGCGTAAAACAACTTTTTGGGGCAACTGACGCAAATTAAAAAACTAATTTCTGTTTAATCTCTTATGAAATGTCTAAATTCGTATGCTACAATATCACTTTGAATTTTTAAGTAGGATGATGGTTTAACATTGTAAGTACTATGATGCAATGTTTTATTAATTGAATGGCGAAACATCTCTGGATGTTACTTTGGATAATAAGTCTTGTTTAAATTTCATTAGACCAATTGATAATCACTTGTTATAGCTATTGATATTGGATAATCGCCTCTGCGATTTATGACGCATTGCATAACACAAAAAAAAAAAAAAAAAAAAAAAAAAAAAAAAAAAAAAAAAAAAAAAAGGTAAAAGGCTTGAAAGTAATACATTATCATATATGATAAAGTAAATAGTAATTAGCCTAGAGTAAAATCATATTTGATTTTAGATAAATATAACATATGATATACTCTTGTTCATAACGTATCATATATGATAAATCAAAAAGTAATAAAACAAGTATAAAATCATATATGATTTCAGAGAAATATCATATATGATAATACACTTAAAAAATTTTCTTCAGAATTATCATATGTGATAACTAAAATGAAAGTAACCAAAACACTTGAACACAATCATAATACTCTTGTTTATAAGTTATCATATATGATAAATCAAAAAGGAAAAAACCAAGTGTAAAATCATATATGATTTTGGAGAATTATCATATATGATAATAAACCTAAAAAATTGCTTCTGAATTATCATATGTGATAACTGAAATGAAAGTAACCAAAACTCTTGAAAACAATCAGCAACTATCTGTTTCATATAAAAACTCAGTAATAATCAAACAATCATGTCTAGGTCTGTTACTCAAATTTCTTCAACACAATCCGACAAAACAAATAATAATCAAAGAAATTAAAATATATATATATATATATATATATATATATATATATATATATATATATATATATATATATATGCGAACGATTTATGTTGAAATTCATGGTTGATCCAAGACCTCTCCTCTTGTAACTTCTGATTGATCCAAATCCCCTTCCCTTGTAACTTCAACTTGATGCAACTCGGCCTCTTCGACAAACTTTTTTGGGCACGTCGTCCTGTTGTGACCATCTGTCTCTCCACATAACGAACATGCATTCCTGTTCTTCGAATTCTTATCAAGAGCTTGCTCTTTCCCTCCTTTTATGCGCAACTTTTTACGGCCTTTAGGATTACCAAGAGCTGGATTGTTAATGGTTTTTTCAGCTGGCTTCGGGACTCCAACAAGTTCCTCCAAATTATCAGCCTTGTTCTTAGAAGGAGGATTTGGGCAATCAGCCTCGACATCAATCTTTAGCAACCTCAACTTTTCAACAAAAGAAGACAACCTCGCCTCATCTTTACTCAACATATGGATACAGTGATCAACAATGGAACTTACCTCATTTGCATAATTCTCAACAATCTCATTCTTCTCACCATATTTGTTCCTTTTGTTCCTCAAAGCAGCAGGTATAAGGTTCTTTGTCCAACGCCTCAATATGTATTGACTTGGAATCACTTCAATATTGGCGTTCTTAAACACACAAAAAACATGCCTGCATAATATTCCAACTCGAAGAAAAAGCTGACAGGAACATACAACTAATCCATCCTCTTGGTTACGCAACACCTTAATGGACAAAAAAGAAAGAAGATAGTAAAAAATCATATATGATAAAACAAAAGAAATAAGGTAGTAAAAAATCATATATGATAAAAAAAAATAAACAGTATTTTTTAGGTAGCTAACATACCTTATATAATCCATCAACTCTATAAAACAGGTTAACTTGCTCTTCTTCTTCTTCAGCTTTATCGTTATCCTTACCTTTATCCTTAACTCTCTTCCTAGCTTTCTCTCTCAACTTAGCTTTCTTCTTCTCCATTAGTGCATCAACAAATTTTGTTTCTCTAATAACAGAGACCTCAGATCCTTCAACCAAGCTTTGGTTTGTATTTGACAATACCCTGTGCCTGCAAAAATCTCTGCTTGAACCAACTCGAACAGAGGACGAGTAAAAACCTTCGAAGCATGACGTTCAATCTTAAGATAGGTTCTAAACTTCAGAACAGAATCAATAGTCTTATGATCAAGCCTCTCTTGTATATGCCTCTGCTTTTCCATTTCCGTCTCAAAACAATTCATAAAATTCATAAGAGTGGAACCTTGATTCGTAGAATGAGAAAAAAAGGAGTTCTCACTCTCAGGTCTAGACGTCGTCCTCATCAAACCACACAAGGGGGAATCAGTAAAATAAGCAGGAATCCAACACGAACGTACATTAAACATCTTTGTTAACCACTTATGATTCTGCAAACTAAACTCCTCCAATAACTTTGAATATCTATCCTCAAACTCCTCCGGACCGATATACATATTCCATACAATTTGATTAAACTTCTTTTTAAAGTCAGTCTCATCGTAGATTTTTGAACATATCTGTAAGCAAAACAAATAACATTTGATTTAACAAATGATTTGAAAAAAGATATGTGTTATCATATGTGATAAACCAATAATAAATACAAATAAAATCAAGTATCACATATGATTTAACATATTATTTGAAAAAAGGTACAAATTATCATATGTGATAAATCAATAAGAAATACACAGAGAATCAAGTATCACATATGATAAACAAAAAGGCAAAAAAATACCTTTCCAGGGAGCTTTTGAGTAATATGCCACATGCAAAGTCTGTGTTTAGAACCTGGAAACTCAGCTTCAATGACATTTCTCATAGCCCCATCCTGATCAGTAACTACTATATTTGGAGCCCTACCAAACACCTTTATGAACGCTTTCAGCAACCAAATATACGAAGCTGTAGTTTCGTTCTTTAACAAGCCTGCTGCGACTGTTACACACCTCCGATGATTATCTATGGCTTTAAAGGGAACAAAAACCATTTTGTACCTGAAAAAAAAAAAAAAAAAAAAAAAAAAAAAAAACTTAAAATAACAGATTAAATAGAAAATCATATATTCAAAATATCATACTGAACATACAAATACTTACTTGTTTGTTCTATAAGTAGCATCAAACGAAACAACATCACAAAACTCTCTATAGTTGTACTTAGAAACTTCATCAGCCCAAAAAATAGCCGCAAGCTCAGCGTTTTCAACCAAATAATCAAACAAAAAATCCGGCACATGCTTCTTCCTATTCTCCATCTTAGATATAAGCATCTGTGCATCACTATCGCCTATGTAGCAGTTCACACCCCTAAAAAAGTTCTTAAAATCAATAGTCGTTCCATGAACAAGCAAATAAGAACCTTTCAAACCAGTTAAGACGTGATGAGCTTTCGTTGCGCCTATATTTACGCTAGCAGCTTTAAAAATGAATAATTGCTCAGAATAGGTTAACTGCCTCTCAGTCTTCGACAAATGCTTATACTCTTCACGTTCAAGCTTGTGATTATGAATAATATCAAACACATTCAACCTGTACTTAGAAGTACCAGGAATCAAATCAAATATAACACGTGCTTTGCAGCCTGTGGTATGTAGGTTCGAACTTCTAACCTGCTTGCCACTATTCTCTAAGTCTAACGTGTCCACATGAATTCCCTTGGGACAACCTTCCCAATTACACACTAAATACTTTTGTTTCACAGTACCATTCCTCAACCTTTTCTGGCATGACTTCCTAACCACAAACCCTGCTTTAGCAGCATATTTCATGTACGCAGCAATGTACTCATCAATAGACTTATACACTTTGCCCTTAACTAATAAAACGTCCACAGGAACTTTAGGAATATAATAAACAGTTCCACCAGGAGTATCAAAATTAGAGTGAGTAGGAAATGATTCAGGAGTTTTCAAAGGATTCAAATCTGAAAAAAAATAATTAAACAAAAAATAAAAACAGTGATTTACTAAAAATGAAATCACAGACACATGTTCTAATTATATCATATATGACATATCATATATGACATATCATATATGATATAATATCCAAAATGCCTTATTCAGAGCTTAAATCTACTTACTAACAGCTTAAAAACTGACTAACTCAATCAAAACCTAAATAAATGGCATATTCAGAGCTTATAATAGCTTAATAACGTAGCTTACTCTTAATTGCTTCAGATAAATCACCGTGTTCATAAGCAACAATCTCTATAGCATACTTAGCTGAAACATCTTCACTAACAACAATCTCTTCAAAAGCAGTAGAAGAATCACTAACAGCAATCTCTTCAGAAGTAGTAGAAGAATCCATAAAATCTACATATAAGATGAAAAAAAAATAAATAAGTTAGCTTATAATTAAGCTTATAGAAACAGAGAGCCATAATTAAGCTTAGAAATAAGCTTAAATAAAAATAAACGATAAAAAATTAGGGTTAGCTGATGTACGGGATGAAGAATGAGCTAAAATAATGAATTGAGAAGCAAAAATTAGGGTTTGTTGAAGAACGAGAAGAAGGAGGTGGTTGGTTAAAGGAATCGGTTAGATGAGAGAGAAGAAAGAATCACACACTTTGTGTGTGTGAAAAAAAATGACGCATTAATTGAGATGTGAGTAAAAAATATAATTTATATAGTGTAAAAATACCCTTGTAGTGTAAATGTAAAATCTAATTTCAGCCACTAGATCAAAACGAATGAAAGGTGGGAATTGATCCCTTGGTATGTAAATAATGTTTAGTCCTCAAATGATCTTATATCTTATATAAATTAGAAAAGTATAGTTAAAATAAAAAAATAAATACTCGTATAAAGCGTAATAATTAGAAAAATAAAAAATTATTAAAAAATTTCCGCATGATAAGGGCCATTGTTGGATAAATTAAAGTTGTGAAGTAAGGTTCTCTAAAAATATATAGTTTTGATTAAAAATTTATAAAATAAGTTTGAACATTATAATTTTTTTAATCGGCATTTTGTATATCAAAAAGTCGTTTATGCCATCCAACTCATTCGGGTGGGCTATGGATATCATCGGAAATATCTTAAGAAACACTTTTCATTTTATCATAGGCCACAGTAAGACGACCTAATCCTCTTCTTTTTCTTTGTCATGTCAGCTTTTTCTTTACAGCGATTTACAGGTGATTCAGTGTCCAGTAAAGGCGACCAATTTCATTTTTTTCTTCAACTTTTTAAACTAAAAAAATTTAATTTTAAAACATTACAAAAATAATTTTTGTAAAAGGGTAAACTTCATCTTCTGTCGTCATATATGCACACTCAGTAGCAAAAAAAAAAAAAAAAAAAAAAAAAAAAAGGAAAAAGGCAAACTTCATCTTCAAACACTAAAAACACACACTAAACACACAATCATAAAACACATAAGAGGGTAACATGGATCCAAAAGTCAAACAAAATGGAAATGGGAATCGGTCATGACCCCGACCCATTTCGTGTTTTGTCATCGACCGAGTAACCACAGGAAGAACGATCGACTTCGACCGAGTCGGTTGACCTCCTTACTGTGGCCAGCCTTATAGTTCCGCTTTTTGCTCTAAAAGTATTTTGCATCTAAACTTCATTAAAATATAAAAACTTAAAAAATTTTATGTATCAAAAAATATAGTGTATTAAAATTTTGTTTTTTGCATTGAAAAATGTATAAAACATCAAAATTAGAAAAACTTTCTTTCATAATTTTTTATGGACCAACATCCTCTACTTTAAGAAAAACTTTCATAATTTTTTGAGAAGTTTTGTATTCTCAAGCTTTTGCAGGCTTCTTCTCATTGTAAAAGCTGTTCTTATTTTACCTCTTCCCCACAATGTGTTAAATGGAGTGAAAGTAGCCTTAAGGATTTAAGGATTATTTTTGTAATGTTAACACGCTATAATTTTAATACTTGTTTCATTATTTGTTGCCAAACAAGCTTCGTATCTTAAATGTTAAAAGTTAACTCAACAACTCGGTGTTTTTTGGTAGAGTGAAATGAAGCAAGAGAAATGGAAATGACTTGGTTTCCATTATCTGGTAGCGTTGATGAATTTGATTTTCACTCCAATGTATTATACACTAGCTTATAGACCCGTCAAATTGACGGGCTTTTAGATGAGATCGTGCAAAAAAAAAGTTCGTGTGTGTAAACAAAGTAAGGAAAAACCACATCAGAAACAACAACCTTCAAACTTTTTTTGCTTTTGACACGCGAAAGAGCCACATATAGTTGTCCATGTGTGAAACCAGACGTGACAGGTACAAACCAACTTTTGAAACTGATTGCCCTCGGCTCTTGAAGGTGATTCACGGGGTTTTTAAAGAAATTATTCATCAAGGATATACGTATGTGACTAAATTAATAAACAACAAAGAACTTAAATATGTTACGTTATTAAAGAATAATAAATAATGTGTCAATGGTACGATAAACAATTTGGTTTGTAAGTATGAAAATAATAAACATGCATGTATCGTCTTCTTCAACTGTTCAAAAAAGTTTTGAAGAGCAAAAGTATCCGGCCAACGTCAAACACTTGAGTAGTCTGTGTTCCAAACTACAATAATACGTGAGATATCTCAAACATTTAAGTAGTTCTTGTTCCAAATTACAATAATATGTAAAATATGATCGGAAAAAATTATGCATTATTTAATATCAACAAATTGAATAGATACTTAGTGCTACTTACAATGGATATGAAGTCACATTATCAAATTGTCTATCATGAGCTTTAGGTAATGTGGGTGCATTTTATACACATTTAGGAAAAACTAATGTTTTTTTTCCTTCAAAAATTAACACTTAATTGAAATATCCATAGGTGTCCCGGCACATACGAAACCCCTTGGTTCTGTTCCTGGTTGTAAGAAATACCTTAATGGAGAGATGATTTTTATAAGTTGGGTAGTTGATATTTTTAGTGATAATAAATATGGATAGACACTTCTACATATCAAAAAATGAAAACTTTATAGCAAAATCTCAAACAAATACAAATACAGAAACAAATAAATTGTATAAGGTTTCTCAAAATTGATTAATGGATGTACTCTCAAATGAAACACATACGAATACAGAAACAAATAAATTGTATATTCTCAAAATTGATTAATGGATGTACTCTCAAATGAAACACAACCTTGTGTACAAAACATTTAACCCAAACTAATGAGGTGACCTTGTGATAAGGGCTTAGGCTCTTAGGACAAAAGTGCTTAGAGGTCTTGGGTTCGAACCCTGAGGAGAAAATTAAACTCTCATTGGACACGGAGGTTCACCTGTGCCGACTTTTGGCTATCCAAAAAGGGTAGTCGCCCTGGGATTAGTCGGTTCGCAATGTCTAGTCGAAAAAGAAAAATTCACCGAATGTGCAAAACCTGATTTTTAATGATGAAAATAAGAAGATTATGACCAACAGATATTAAATAAGATGATAACATGAACTTTTATTTTCGTTTCCTTTGTATGTTTTTTAAAAGTTCATACAAGAACTAAACAGTAAACATAATTCAATTTAGAAACAATAAAGACCAAAAAGATCACATACATACTTGCGCTAAAATTAAAAAGCCGGATACGGGCTTCCCACAGTTGGCCTCCCATAACACTCGACATATTACTCCCATTATCATATCCTTAATAATCCCTTCCTGGTCGGACCCTCCAACACACACCCCAGGTGAAAACTTTATCTTAACATGAGCTCCACCAGTCGGAATGTTATGGCAATCTGAATTCTTCATAACAACCATAACGAAGACGGTGCACACGCATTCACCCCGCAACACCAGTCTCAGCAGCAGTCACTTGGATGGGTCAACTGGCCCTATAGTGTATTCAACGTAAACCTCATAAATCTTTATAATAAAACACATTAGATTGATACTGCAATGATCTAACATTGAATATTCATTTTCGGTTAGCAAAAACCTAACCAACCCATATTTTAGATGAAAACGGGTCAAAGACGCCCAAAGTGTATTCAATGTAAACCTCATAAATCTTTATATTAATACAAATTAGATTGATACTGCAATGATTTAACATTGAATTTTCGTATTCGGTTAGCAAAAACCTAACCAAACCATATGTTAGATGAAACTGGGTCAAAGTCGTGCAAAGTGTATTTTACATAAACCTCATAAAAAAATTTTATTAAAACAAAATAAACACTTTGCTGCAATGATTTAACATTGAATATTTATTAAAACTCAATAAAAAAGCTAAAAAACTATTTATAGGTCTGACCCGGTTCAACATGTACTAAAATTTACCCGCTATCAAATCGGCCCCACCCTCCCATTTTTCCACCTCTACATATATACTACATAATAGACCATACGACTTCTTAAGAGCTCGGTGAAACAAAATGAGTCTGTTTCAAGGTAACATATGCACAAAAAATTGAATAAGGCAAGATAGTCTGAGGAAAATAAGGTACCTTTAAAGTTGAACCTATAAGGTCATTGTAGTTCAAATCTCCGTCCGGCGTAGGGTTTGTAACCACAGGTCCCATAGAGTCCTAAATTCAAAAACGGCAGATATGTTTCGGATCAAATGATTAAAGAAGGCAGTTGAACTGCATAACGTAAAGATGTAAAAGTTTTCTGTTGGAAATTGTGGTTCTTTTGTTGCTACGGGTTGGTACAATTGAAAAGAAAATCACACCTCAATCAGATCCTGTACATACAATGCACTCCCTAGCAAAGTGTTTGCTAAAAAAACTGTCTAGTGCCGCATGCAAAGATTTTTTTCCTTCAAGAGCATCATCACATAAAGCTGAAAAAAAGATGACAAACCTGAAACATAAAGTAAATGGAGATATGTTAGCTGTGCCAACCAAACATATTATTAAATACAAAACGTTATATATGGCTAAACGGGTGGGTCAGATCAACACGTGTATTGATTGTATGATTTGGATCAGGTGGAATTTTTCTAGCCTTAAAGATACAATTTTCATTGATGTGGCTGACCTATTCCTTTATAAGCTATCTTTTAATGTACACATGTGACCCAGTAGAGATAAAACTATTTAAAAACAGAGGTTATCTGACAGGACGTACATAAAGACACCCTTTGACAGCAGCACGGCGGCAAAAGACTTGTGGCAGTTCTTCTTGGTCGTAAAGGGGGTAGAACAATGCACCAAGTGCAGTAAGAAACCTAGATAGCCATATACAACACATCATATGTTCAGGGAAAGTGGTAGATGATCACCAATTCACCATAAGGTTCATAGTTTTCAGTTTTGTAATCGCCAAATACAGTAACTTCAAAGGCCGCCTTTGCTGCTACATCTTTCAGAGCTTCGCTTTTGATTTTTTTTTTTTTTTGTTTCTTCTACTTCCTTCACCCATAATGGCTTTACCGCCGATTAGCCATACAAACCCCAACCAATAATTCTACAAATTGGCAATCTTACTAACCTCAATTCTATTAAAATATCAGCAAACCAATTAACAACCAATAAGCTAGTCATCAAAACACCCCTTAAACATGTTACATTTTACAATGTAACAGTAATTTAAGCAATTTATAAGTGCAACACAAATAAGCCTTGCGCAACAACTTCTGTTTGTGGAGTTTTTGTGTTTCAAAACGAAATAAGCTGATCCAAAAACCCCTTAAACATTTACTCAAAAGGATTTTTTTTTTTTCATAAAGGGTTCCAGAAAGGTGTTTGGTATTGCACATTTAAGACCTCAACGCCATTATAATTGCATCTAAAAAATCAAATGTGCACATTTACATTACATGGGCACACCCAAAAAGCTTACGTCATATGCCCTTCATCTCATAATAATGAGCTGCTAATCCCACAAGCCAAACTCGCGTTTTACTCCACTAACCTGCATATACGACATTTACATTAGTATAACATGAGACAATTGTCCATCCCTACAATTAGAGCAAGATAGACGAATCTGAGGGTCTGGCAATGGGTCAAAAGTCAAAATGGCTTCAGGCTTAAATGGACCATAATGAGGGTCAATAAACGTAGGGTTGGTTTGACCAGTCTACACTTCTTGTCCAATTTTCAAGCACAATATATACATAGTAAACGTGATAATTATGATTATAGAAATAACATTATTAAGTTAATAATAAGTAACTAATAAAACTGAACGATATCAGCCCATTTGAAACATTTAACCCACTTGATCAATTTCGCTTCTAATATAACCAAAATCAACCCGTTCATTAGTATATGGGTCAAAATTACCAACTCCACCCACACAACTACAACAGCACTTTATATAGACAAAATCAACCCGTTCATTGCTTATGTATCTGTCCAAACAATCCCTAAATAATTGTTGTCCAAACAGCACTTATAATAAATTGAAAACTTACTACAATTTTAAACATCACATTAAAGAATTTTTATAATGTATCTTGTCACCAAGATCAATAGAGGTGGCAACATGGCCAAGTCAGATGGGTCAATTTCAAAGACTGAAAATATCTTAAATGGAGTAACACTTTAAGAGGACTTTCAACACATTTAACCTACTCAAACCGTTGCATTAAAATCAATTTTTTAATTTACCCGCTATAGATAAAACTGAAACCAAGCCGACGTATTTTATGTAGGTAGATTGGAATTTGCAACTCTATATGTAACAAAACTTAATTGAAATACGTTAATTCAAGATGTCAAAAGGGAATTATTTGAGATATCAAGTTGGTTTATTTTAAAACATGTCAAAAGAGTAATTTAAGAAAATTGGTTAACTAAAATAGTGTAAAATGGGTCAAAAGTGATCGAAAGTGTACGTTTTGTTCATACCAATTCCCAAATTCTCTGCATTCAAATAAATATAATAACTATGCAACCATATAGATTTTGTAGTCATATTTAAAGCACTAACTTGTTTAAAATATTTTTTGGGCATAGAAAAAAGGTTTTTCACACTTTCAGCTGTACCAACATTTACCCGTTTTGAGTTTTAACCCGAACATGTATTGGCCACTTTCCAAGCATGGCCAATACATGTACACTTTACGGTATATCCATCATTGGAAAGCGATGAACAGATACTTGTGCTGATCTATATGTTTAAGTAACATGATACAAAAGAGAAAGCATGAAGTACCTTAAGCAGAGACTCATGTGTGCGTTCTATAATTGGCAAAGCATCAATCAATGAATTATAAGCTTAAACGTTCTTTTTCTTTCACTTCTTTAAGCTCAATTGATCTGAACAAAATAATTTCTTTTTCTTTTACACATCTCCAAATAGCTTTCACTTGGCACCTATTACAAAGAAACAAAAACTTGAGGCTTAAGTACACTATTAGTTACTACACACGACTTGAAATAAGTCAAACCCAATCCCTTTCGGGCCAGGTTAGGGCCATTCTTTTTTTTATCCAAAACTCAAATCAACCCGACACGATTAACCCAAAGTGAAGATCAGCACAACAGAATCTCAAATAAGATTTATAATGAATGACTGTAGATTTAAATTAAATATCCATGACGTTATGAAAATTATGATCAAACAGTACATCAGTATATAAAAATTGTTGGGATATAAAATATCAAAGTACTTCTGGATGTCAAAGTACTGCTGCATGAAGAATAAAGTCAAAGTACTGCTGAAGGAAAAAGTCAAAGTACTGCTGTTATTGAAGAATGTTTAAAGTACTTCGAAGGAAACAAGGACTGGTGTGCAATATTAGATAAGGATTAATGTGTAATATTGAACGAATATTCTAGAGTTAGTTAGGGATAATGACTTTTCGTTCAAGGATTATATGTTGTAAACCGACTTAAGGTTATCTATATAAAGAGCCTTAAGAGGTATTAGTCGATACAAGTTTTAGAGAAGTTCTCATAAGTTTTAGAGTCGATCTAAGTTGATAAATAGTTAGGGATTGTTAGTGAATCTGTGTAACAAATCAGGTTCAAAGTTTGGTTAATATAAAAGTTCTTCTTAAGCTTTGTGTTAGTAGATTCCGCATACTTTACAAGGTAAAACAGTGTTTCAATATTAATAGTGTTGAGTTTACTCAATATTGTTAAACCCTTACAAGCTACAAAGTAGTTTGGTCAGAGTATATCGATCCAACAAAAATACCCGAAGCTTTCCACTGATAATTACCGGATAATGATGAAGAATATTAGAAATAATAACACAAGCTATCACACAGGACTAAAGAGAAATAAGTACCTATCATAACATACCTCACAACCCTTTGCTCCATTCACCATAACAAACCTCAAAAATCAAGACTTTACCTTTATCTCATCCAGTAAACCCACTTATCATTCCAAATGAACCGGTTACAACTTAAAATGCAAACAAAGTAGATAAATGATTAAAGATACAAATTAAAACAATCCTGCTTAAACATACTCAATTAATCGTCCTTGATAATAATTACCTAAACAAAAAAAAAAAAAAATTGAGAAAGTGTAGTGTTAGAATTAAAATATTTATATATAGAAGTGATGGTCATTCTCATATTGTGACTTTGTGTCGTTTCTTAAGATTAGTAATAGTTTAGTCATTGGGCCTTGGACTTGGTAAGCTAATATGTTATTAGTTATGTTTCATAAGCCTTTATAATCCAACCATGTAACCAAGTCCAAGCCCAAGCCCATTAAAGCCTATGTATAGAACTATAAAAGGCACCTTACCTCTCATTTGTAAGGTGTGCTTGTGTGTGTATTGTGTGTGTTTTTCTTAATAATATTCTCTCATTTTCCATCTCTCTAGTTAACACATATACAATCCATATAAGTCACCAAGTCACCATCTTTCTTCTTCTAATCTTCTATATTTGTCATAAAGTTGATATGGAAAAGATTGTTGAAAAACAAAATTTGTTTGTTGAAAGAAACAAAAATGTGATTTCACCTGGCTCTTCTAAGTATAGCACACCAAATAAGACACCAAAAACTGTTAATGAGTCTGTTGGTTCTAATGACATGGTCCTCAATCATCATCTAGAAGAAGCTAGAAAAAAGGCACAACATCGAAAAAACGGAATTTTAGGTGCAAAACCTAGTGTGATGAATTCTACAAGATTCCAAAGCACTACTAGTAGTAGTAAACCATTACCTAGGTACAATCCACAAACTACTAGGGATTAGAGTGCATCTAAGAGTAGTTGCACAAAAGAGAATGCTAGGAACATAGAATGCAACACAAAGAATTCCAAAGTCTCATCGAACAACAAACAATTTCCAAAAGACTGTAGTGACAAAGTTACAGTTGCTGTGTTAAACAAGAATGTTGAATTTGACTGTCCTACATGTCAAAACTGTGTTTTTTCAGCTAATCACGATGCATGTATTGCACAATTTTTCAAGAAAGGAAAATCAAGTGTCAAGACACAATCCACTAAGACACCAAATCGAAACAAACCCGTTGATAAGAAGCAAGAGGTTAAGAAACCTAATAGGTGGATATCTAAAGAATGTAGTTTTTCCAAGACTGAGACTTCCGCTGCATCTGATAAGAAAACTACATCTAGATCTTACCTTAGGTGGATTCCTACCGGGAAAGTTTTTAAAACAGTTGGTCTTAGATGGATTCCCACAGGAAAGATTTTTGATAGTTGCACCAAGACAAATAATAGTGATAATCTTCAGGATAAGGAAGTAGAAAGCATTACAACCGTTGATATTCAACACCCGCTGAGTGATGACTCATGTACTTCTACCACTGTTATTTGTGAAACCTCTTCGTCTTTGGTTGCAGGTGCTTCAACTATCTCAGAACCCAGTTCATCAAAGGGTTCAAATTCTGTAAATTCTATAAAATCATTCTTTCAATCTTCTATTTTTGATTTTCCATTTCTTTTATAAAAACAAAAACAAAATACAAAAATATAAAATTTTCAAAAAATACAAAAACAATATAAAATCAAAAAATCCAAAAATATTCTTCTCACGACATGTCTCTCGTATAAATCAATATTCTGTACGTTTCTAGAAATGTCATTCAACAATGATACGGATATGTACAGATGCTTGAGCGGGAGTTCTTTAAAATGTTTTTCTAAAACATGTCGTTTCTCAAAACTTTCTTCACAATGGCTTTCGTATACTTCAGTACGAAACCCGTACTTAAATGATGACTTCTGATTATTTTCAAATCAAGGACTCGTACGTTCAATGACGAAATCTTTTTCAAAAAGTTCGAGTCTAAACAAACGAAAAGGATTTCAAACATAAACTCGTTTTCAAACAAAATTCTTGAGCACTTTTTCAAGATTGTTCAAAAGATTTCTCAAAATCTCTCAAAATGAGTGCTTAAGATAACTCCCTCAAAACCCTTAATTGATTTTAAATATGCTATCATTAAGGGGGAGTACAAAAACAAAAATGTTCCGATTTCATGCAAAATCAAATCTGTCTTTCTCTCCAAAAAGCTTTTTATTAATCAGTTGATATCAAAAATATCACGATATGCTATTTTTGAGGTGGAGAAGACATGATTAAAATGTGATCAAAGATGTTTAAAGATTGTGGCTGAATCTCAAAAGAGCTCGACTCAGAAAGTACCAATGAATTGACGAAGCTTAAAATGTCAGTAATCGAAAAGACTTGTCCTGGACAGGTAATAATTTCAAGCTAGTCTAACTAGTGATGTAAGCGTGTCTCGAATAGGACTTGTCTGAGTAGAGTGTACCGTATCGAGAGACTTTCTTTGGACTTGACCAGGACGGGTAATAACTTCAAGCTAGTCTAACTAGTGATGTAAGCGTGTCTCGAATCGGTCAAGTTCGCTGAAAGTGGATCAATTCAAAAGTGCAAACTCCTCTCGCATGTGCAAATTTCTTAAATATTCATGAGCACATGTGAAGGGGGAGTCCTTCAAAAGAAATGCAAAAACTCTCAAAGTGTCAACAAAATGTGTTTTATTATCATAAACGCTTTGAGAGATTTTCACAAAAGGTTTTATGGCATGTGATCAATGATAGGATAGTCATGGAGTTATAAGGTGACTAAGGTTAGGAAAAACCGTCCTATGATCCGCCAGAGCCGGAGGGATCTACCCAAGGACAATTCCAATAGAGTAGAATTAGAAGTCCTTAGGTATGATTGAAAAAAGGAGAAAATGAGAAAGGAGAAAGAAGGGGTTGAAGAATTAAAAAGAAAAAGTTATGAAAAAGGGTGAAAAGAAATAGCCCTCCAAATGTTCAACCTTAGGGCAGACACCGGGTACAATTCGTATGCTACTGGTTGTTTCTAAGGTGACACCGGTATTGAAGACAAAGACGTCATGGACCCAGTGACGCACTGCACTAAACCTTCTTAACCACTCAAGTTCTCTTAAAAGAGCTTGTTTCATTCTCACGGGGAACCGATGTAATCTATCGACTTGTCTCTTAGAGATGGTTGATATTGAAGCAGGAGACCTCTCCCTAATCTCCGCATAGGAAACCAAATGTGCACTTATCGAGTCTAGAGCCCCGAGATTCATCAAAAGATCTCATAGGAACACATGATATTTCTACACTGGTTGTTCATCATTAAGGACGCCAGATGTAAACTTTAGAGTCCTACGCAGATCTTAGCAATCTGCCAGAACATTTATGAGAGAATTCACACAAGTGTTTCTCAATGATTGAATGGAAATTCCTGCCAGGGTCAACATCAAGCAGCCCTGACAGCAGGTCACTTCGGTAATTCTTTATGGGTTACGCTTAGTGGTCACGGTGGTTTCAAACGGTCTACAGTCGTGGAGTGATCCCCAGCGACTCACCCAGTCATTGAGCTACTAAGTAGGTCTTGTAAGCTCTCTCGAGAGTATCTGACATGGGAACGGCCTTGGTAAGGGTTAGAAGGAGTCTTCACACTATGCTGTTGACGATCTCTAATTCTTATCTGTAAGTACCGGATGTTTTATTGCTAACTGTTTATATGCAGGGACACTTCATCTCCGTGGCGACAGATTCCACGTGCTCATACATACATCTGGAAGTTAAAGAAAGCTCCCTCAAAGATCTATACAACACAAAGTTCAAAGAAAGATTCTACGCCAAAAAGAGGAGTCTACAAAGTATAAAGACTAAGGATCAAAGTGAAAGAAAGGGAACTACGTGCATATGAATATCAAAGTCCAAAGATGTATGAGCATGTTGGAATGGAAAACAACCACCACAGACGCAGAAGTGACGAAAAGCAGATAACTCCACATCACAAAGGAACAAAGAACAATGAAAAATCAGTTATCAAAGATCACAAAGCATGAAGGAACAAAGACTAAAGACTATTCTACAACGACACACAAAGTTAAAGACAAAGAACACGGAAGACCCACTCACATGGAGCATCATTCGAATGACCACCCCTTAGGGGGAGATTGTTAGAATTAAAATATTTATATATAGAAGTGATGGTCATTCTCATATTGTGACTTTGTGTCGTTTGTTAAGATTAGTAATAGTTTAGTCATTGGGCCTTAGACTTGGTAAGCTAATATGTTATTAGTTATGTTTCATAAGCCTTTATAATCCAACCATGTAACCAAGTCCAAGCCCAAGCCCATCAAAGCCTATGTATAGAACTATAAAAGGCACCTTACCTCTCATTTGTAAGGTGTGCTTGTGTGTGTATTGTGTGTGTTTTTCTTAATAATATTCTCTCATTTTCCATCTCTCTAGTTAACACATATACGATCCATATAAGTCACCAAGTCACCATCTTTCTTCTTCTAATCTTCTATATTTGTGATAAAGTTGATATATCTAAGGTCCTACATGCAGTCTCTCTTGTCGATCCCCTAAACAATTCAATCCGCAAAACACAAAATATTCAAGCAATTAATTTTCCCCCTAATTTTTTCTAGGGTTTTGCTATAACACAAAATAGTTGTAATATGTAACTACATTATCGAAACCCTAAATAAAAGTAACAAAATAACCAAATAACTTACAAATTATGCAGCGATATATAACTAATTTGAGAAGGAATATGCAGTGATTATATAACCAAAAACAGAGATCGGAACTTTTTTTTAATAGACCCTAAACCCTAAACCCGGTGATATGGAATATGGAATCGAATGAATTGAAAACTGCCAATTAAATGGAATTGACATTAAATAGAAAACGCGTTGGATTGTTTGAATATGTCAATGGAAATCAATAATAATTGGTGATTTGTAACTGGTTTTGATTGTTTGAATATCGTATAAAAGAAGTTTTAGAGAGGTGAAGCAGTGTTGTACCTACCAAAAATATCACTGGCCTGAGCGATCAGACACGTCACTTTTTTTAATGCAAGGTATGTTTCAGAGACTTGTATAGAACTCCATTTTATTAGAATACATAGACTAGCTTATAGATCTGTCAAATTGACGGGTTTTTAGAAGAATGTATGCATCAAGAAATTAAGTGTGTGGGTAAAGTAAGAAAAAACAACGAAGGTAAAAATTTTGAATTTTTTTAATGGATAATATATATTAAGTAAATGATACAATAAAGAAATATAGATGTAACTATTATCTAATAAAACATTTTGTGGGACCTTTTTCCCTATGGTCGAAACACTGCAATTTAAAGTGATTACACAAATTTAGAGTTGATATTATTATTGTTGTTCGATTATCTTCGTTCACACGCAAAATTGAAATAGATACCGATCATGTTTAACCTGAAACCGTTGTTATCATAAACTATAAACTCGACTTGTGTAAAACATATTGCAGCATGCAATTGAAATTGCACTTACAAACATAAATACAATCATAAGTGTCGGTGATTCCTTTTGATATTGGTTGTCTGAATCCTTTATCGGCATGCACTGTTTCAGTTATTAAGAAAATATTATACAAAATATCATTTAAGGTTGAGTACGACGTCGTGTAGCCGGTTTAAAAAAATTGCAAAAAGACAATTTGCTAGGAAAAAGAAAGCATAAAACGACCTCGCTTCCACAAAAATGAAAAAAGTGTTAAAAAAATCCCAAATTATGGGACAATTTACAGAACCTACCTTTAACTTTTACATATTTACGACTTTTATAAAACAATTTTTTTTTTGTCAAATATGTAGAAAATATCTAGCAAATTATTTAATAAAATAATATACCAGTGCGAAGAACTCTGGATTACGAACAAGACAAGCCCAATATTATATACTTTTGACCTACAATACGATAGAATCCAATGGCATATGTCTAGATGAAAAATTGTTTCTTTCCATTTTCCATCCATCCTAAAGAACCAACCTTCCCCATACAAATGGAGAAAGACTCATAGAAGAGAAAGGTAAGATAATTCTTTCTGACCTTAACTGAAAGTGGGGGAGGCCCAGGTCTACATACAGGTCTTGGATCAATAGAATCCTCCAATTGCTAGGGAAAGAATATCAGAATTAGTCTCCTTGCCATTGCTACTATCTTTGTCTCAATCACACAACAAACAAAATAAAACCAAAACTTTTCTTATAGGCATTACGTCGAACACCTGACGTCCTTCCAATTAGACAATGAACAAAATCAAATCCAAAACTTTTTTTAACCAATCAACCATAGTGGGATGCATATTCTAAAGTGTTCACAATAGCTTACCTAAATGTATCTCTACTCATACCAATAAAATTGTTACTACCGTTGCTTTCACCGTTAAGCGTCGGTTTCAGTTCATTCTCGATTTCAGTTTTTTCGAGCTTTAGAGTGTTTAGCACCTTGACTGCATCATGGTTTCGGATTTCGGTGCGTGAGAGGATTTTTGGTTGCGGATGATGTCACTGTGGTGGTTGATGGTGGTGAAGATTTGGTTGACATAAAGGTGGTTATTGTGTTGTGGTGACGTAAGTGAGTTTTTGTGAAGATGTGTAACTGTGCGAGAGTAATAAATAACAATCAGCAGTTAACTATATTACAAAACTGCCCTCCAATAATTAATTATATTAAATTAACGTTTAATCTAGACAATTAGATTTGAAATAGATGGAAGGTTGAGATCTCATGATTTGATCTTTAGATAATTATTGTTCTGCATTGAACTTTTGTCATAGACATGATACATTCAAAACACGTAAGACTCATTCAAAAAACAAGTATCATAACCAATCTTCTTTTCATGCGAGAAATGCTTTTCATAATAGAGACAACTCTTACCCAAACAAAAATTTACAAAGACCAAACAATCCTAAGTTCTCTTCTCAAGACACTCATTGGAAAATATTCTCGGGATTCGTACTTAAGATACTTTGTAACTTACTCCAAGACCCAAGAATATATAACATGGAAGTGCTCTATGCTAACCTCAATGGATCCAAAATACAATGGGGACCAAGAGTTTGAGTTTCATATTTGTTTTATAGGGATGTCAAGAATATAAGTTTAAGCCGAGCAAAGCAAGTAAACCACACATTGAAAAGGTTTATAGACATTCCACTACCGAAGCCGATATGTTGTAGCCGGAAAGGATTGTCACAAGCTTTATGGATGAAGCAAGTCTTTAGTGATTATAACATCCACTTACAAGATGTTCTTGTATTGTGTGACAACCAAGGTGCTATCGACCTAAGTAAAAATACAGTCCATCATGATGAGTGCTTAATCACTCATCCTTTTCAGGCCTTATTTCAGACCAAATACACTAAATACTAACCAAAAATGCCAAGAGAATGCATGTTTTTGTATTTGTGTATGTGCAGGTATGGATATGTGAAAAATGGACAAAAACAAAGCAAAACCGACAAAACCGAGCACGAGAATGGAAAAGTGTCTAAAGCCGGAACCGGGAAAGCAAAATGATAAAGAAAAGCTCAAAATGTCAATCGAAGTCTTCAGAGATTCAGAATATTGCATAATCAGTCCCTGCTGAAAGTTTGAAAGATTGGCGATTTCAGTCCTCCAAGTTTCACAAAAGGACAAAAGTGATCCTTTGAAGAATTTTTATGAGAAAAAGTCAATTGTGGTCCTCCGTGAATCAAAGAAAGTCAAAAATGGTCCTTGAAAAATACTTTTGATGAATACCAGATTTGGTCCCTTAGTTTTGAAAAATTACAACATTGGTCCTTTGATAAATATTATTACTACCAAATAAATAAAAACCTGATAACCCAAAATCTAATCCAATATCCCACCTTGGCCCAAAATATACTCAGCCCACTCCCTCACTCTATTATTACCCGATCCATAAAGTTACCCACGGTCAACCAAAACCCACCCGGTCAACAAACCAACACTAATAAAAAGAACCCCCAATCCATTTCCCGCCCCCCAATTCTTTTTTTTCACCCAGAAAAGTACTGTGGATAGAACCCTAGGAATTACCACGCTCCAAATTAACCTCGTTGGGTAATAATTACCCAATCATTGAGTTTCTAGAAGGTGTCAGGGTAAGTCAGGAGTGGTCAGGGACACGTGGACCAGTGAGATTACACACTAAGGATCGGTCACATCACTAGATTTAATCCAACGGCTGAAGATGATGGATTGGGGACCAAGGCTATCCAAGGGCTGATATCAACTCAAACAAACACAACCTTCACAAGGATTGGTGACCTGGCAAACCTTTCAGCAGGCTATATAAAGCCCCCTCCTCATTCATGTATAATTGTCCAATTTTTCATGTTTTTAGAAAGATTTTGATCAATTTAATTTTCTTGTCATTTAAATTTAAGCATTTAATTTCAGTATTATTGTAATTTTCATTTCAAGCCTTGTGTTAAGTTTCCTTTTATCAATATAATTCAAGTTTGTTGTCAGCTTATTGTTCTATTTACTTTAGCTTAATATTTTTTTTTTTACTTTATCAATAATTTTAGTTTGAGTTAATTTCTGTATTAAAATTCTGTTTCTGTTTATCACAAAAAAAAAATAATAAAATAAATAAAAAAAATAAAAAAAATATAGTTTGTAGTGAAAATTGTTTGGATTTTATTCATTGTTCAAAAATCTCAAGTAAGCAAAGGATTAACTGAGAGCTTAGTAAATAAGCCAGCTTATTCATTGGATAAGACAGCCAAAAAAGGAGCGTTTGGCCTGTCTCAAAGACAGGCTGTGTGGGAGTCCCTCTCTGTTGGGCTGAGAGGGTGTTAGTAAGTTTTCATGTTTAATTTTTTTAAAAGCTTAATTTAGATTAGTAGTATAATTCTGTTAGTTATGGCTTATTTTTGTTTTGATTTGAATTTTGCAATCATAGTTTAGCTTGGTGTTCATTTTCAGTTTGAATTGAGTAAGTGTACTACTGTTTCATTGTCTGAGTCGCTATTTTAGATCTGCATTTCTGTGTTCTGTTTGTTAGTTACTGGATATTACTGTTGATACTGCTTCTAGTATTGTAGCTACATCTAATTTGATAATTGGTTCAGTGGTTAACAGCTTCTATTCTCAGTTGGTATTGTTATGTAATGAATTAAGGGGTGTTTGGATAAGTTTGATTCTGCTAGTTCTTGTAGGGTTATTGTTACAGAAATTGCATGTTCTAATCTCTTTAGGTTTATTTGAGCTGAATTGAACATAAAATTTGGTAGGTTTAGAGTAAAAAGTCAAAAGTAGATTTTAGGTGCATTCTAGTTGTAGTACTGTTGCTGCAGCCTTAAATATAAGTCCATCATAATCAAACTTAGATTAATTAATCTTAAAACTAGCTTAGAATTACATTCAGAACAAGTGTTGATCTGTGGTAATTGCGTTAAGTCAAAGTTAGGCTGCAACTAAAAAGTCCAGGTCTTGAGTTGAACCTGCTTGGACAAGGTCTGATCTCTAGGGTAAATTACTAGGTGAATCAAGTTTGGATTATGCATTTGTAATCTTAGGTTGTTAGTTTATTATAATAAAGTGAGTGAGCTCAGTTTAGATTTAATTTGGTCCCCTGAAATTAAGCGTGAAATCTGCTATTGACCTTAAGCATTGCCCTGCTTTCAGATTTATCACTTACAAGCCCAACTTTGGAAGCCTTTATCTAGCTGGATACTTGAGCTTATGATATGATTTTTGGCTTTATGAAAAGCTAGTTGTACTGGCTTGTTGGCTCCTTTCTTCATTTGCCGTTTAGAACCTTCTTAGACAGCTTATTAGGCCAATATAGTTGCATGGTTTGAACAAGTATCTGTTAAGCATTGTAGGGCTGCAAGTTAGTTTAGGTTATCAAAATCTGAGTTTTGTTGTTCATTTGAGTTCCTTAGTGCCTCTAGTAGCTTATTTCATTTAGTAGTATCATTAGCTTATTCTGCTGAGCTTATTGCATTTACATATTGCTTATTTGAAACTGATTTGATGATTGACTGTGTTTCTGAGTTCATTTTGGGTTCAATTCTGTCCATTAAAGCTTCATTTAGCCAAAAAGTTACTTGGTCAAAGTTGGGGTCAATTTGGTCAAGGTTGGCTTATAAATAAGCAATTCCAATAAGCAGTTTTAAGCTAATAAGCACTTTTCTGCAATATTTTCTTTTCAAAATTTTTTCTTAAGTTTATTTTATTATTTTAGATTTTCTGTAATTTTTTCAAAATTTTCTAAGTCCATTCACTATTTTTCTTATTTTATTTTCATTTCAATCATTTTTAAATACATTTTAATTACTAAAAAATCCAAAAAAATCAGAAAAAGCCAAGAAAAATCCAAAAATATTTGAGAAAATTATTTTTAGTTATTTTAGAATTTTAGAAATTTATTTTGCATTTTTTCCATTTATTTTGAATTTCTTTTGAATTTTTAGTTAGATTTAATACTTTTTAATTTCTAAAAATTACACAAAAAGCCAAAAAAATTAGTTTTTAGTTTTAAAATTTTATTTTTAGTTATTTTGTAATTTTCAAAATTTATTTTCTATTTTTCTCACCTTATTTTCATTTTCTTTTAATTTTTAATTAGTTAAATAGTTTTTAATTCATAAAAAATAAATAAAAAGTCAAAAGAATATTTTTCTTTTTCTCAAAATTTTCTTTTATCATTTTTAACTTTTAAAAATTATTTTCAAGTCCGTAGGAGTAGCGTAGCTTAAAAGTCGCGTTTTATTTCGTACGGTTACGTTTATTTTACGTTTTAGCTTACGTTTTCGTTTCTACGTTACGTTTCTAGTTGCCTTAGTTGAATTACGTGTTTAGTTGATTATTTGTGCTTCATTTACTATTTCATTAGTATAATCTCATTCAAATCACTTTTTACCGTTTTCACGACTCGTTTCACGATTCGGGAATTCGAAATTCCATTCACACCTTCGTTGGGACACGACCCGGGGAAATACTTTCCTAAGCATTTCTTCGGTAAAACAAACACTATACTACAAAACGAACACATCAAAAAAAATGGCGCCGCTGCCGGGGAAGGTTTGAAACGAGAGCATCGTACTTGTATCGTTTGTTGGTGATTTGAAGACCCTTCTCCCAAGAAGTTATCGTTTTTTGTAAATATTCTCAAAAAAATAAATAAATAAATAAATAAATAAAACCATTGAAAATATTAAAAATATACAAAAACGCAAAAAGATTTTCCTTTTCTACTTTGATTTTCTTTAATTAAAAACTAAAAATAATCTTCTTCTCCTCTTATCATTTGATTCTTCTTCTTTAACCCTCTAAAACGAAAATCCTTAGGGATCCGACTTGTTTTAATTGTGGTAATTCCTCCGGAGAAGGAGTACTTTGTGAACGGTGTTTTTGCAAAGAATGTGGGTTTACTCGTGGATTTTGTATGTGTTATGCTTCGAAAGCTGAACCCACATTCACATCTGATTATGATCCGAACTTTTCCAATTATTATCACAACGAGTTCAATTCATATGAGCAAGTTCCGTACTTCAACAATGAATCATTTCAAAATGCACCGATTTCACAACAATACGATTGTGAATATTGTGGAGGTCCACACTTTAGCACCGATTGTCAAACAAGGAAACCGTTTCCTTGTGACAATGATTATCACGACCAATCTCCACAATATGAAATGATCACTGCTCAAAATAACTTTACTGAGTTATTAGATCTTTTTAAAGAAGTAATTCGTGTGAAAGAACAAGTTAACATCGTTAAGAGTGACAAAAATGAGCCTTATAAAGAAGAAAATTTTACGATTAATCCTACTCCGTCTTGTGAACCTTTAATTGTTGAAGATTGTTCTATGACATCTCTCGACGACGATTTCTTTAAACGAAAGGTTTTTAAAATAAAAATGGAACAACTTTACGTCTCATCAAAAATTGCAAAAATTCGTGTTGATTATGATGAACCATAGGTTTCTACTCCCTCTCCGGTGAGGGAAATGGAACGGGAAACCGAGGTGGCAAAGGACTCGGTACTTTCCACTAACAATGGAAGTGCTAAATATGTCCAACCTACGGTTGTCCAAGAGTCTAAGCTGACAATTGTTCCTAATCCGTCAAGAATTGATCCGAACCTTTCACGATTTATGGTTAAGAGTTTGTCAAACAAACGTGCTGAGCTTAAAACGGTGTTTAGAAGAAACGACTTACCTAATCTTCACAAACAAGAACCAGAGACCATAACGGAAGTGGTGGAATTTCCTAACTCTGAGAGCACACCACTTGTCCCACCTCCGGATTCTTCAAAATGTTTTTCAAGACTTGAATCAATAATTCCCGACTCTTCTCATCCTTCTCTCACACCGGTTGAAGGAAGTGATCCCGTTTTGGAGAAAGACAATATTTTTCTTGATAACGATGATTCTATTTCAACTGAGATTGTTACACCGTCAGTTCCTTTGGAGCCCGAGCTCCAGGATTCTTTACCCGATTTTGAGAAATATGTTTTTGATACGGCTGAAGAAATTGAGTCATCCCCGATTAAAAATTCGATTGATCCTGATGAGATTTTCTCCGATTCTGACAATGACGATGCTATATCTTGTGGAGACATCGAATATGTTGATGAATTACCTTCTGAGTTCGCCAGCTTAGAAGAAGAGAATGATGAAGATGTTGAAACTGAAATCCAAGATGAAGCTCTTCGTGAAAAATTATTTGACATTAATCTTCTCATTTCTAAGATCGAGGCGTTGAAAGATCCTCCGACATTTTTTTCTCCTACCCCCGATTTGGATAGTGATTTCTTACCCGAGCTTGAAATTTTTCGATTTGAAGAGACGAGTAGTGGCAATCCCACTATTCATGCTGATATCTCTCTTCCGGATTATGAGCGTTTTAATTTTGAGATTGATTTTGTGCTAATTTCCGATAATCCGTTACGTGACCCTCTTTTAGAGGATGTTGATCAATTTCCTGCTACGGATGACTCGATACCACCGGGTATTGAGGATGACCTACGAAGTAATATTCTTTTCGATTTACCATCTTCTCGTCCACCGGCGAAACCACCGGATGTAGTTTTTGAAACCGATACGAATGAAGATAATTTTGGAGTGGTGGACGAGATTTATGAACATAATGTTTCTGTGCTTGATATTTTACCCACCCAACCCACCCGTGATTCTGAACTTGAATTTTCTTTTATCATCTGGGTGTTTTATCCGTTCTTTGTTTATCCCATCATTTCTTTACTTTTCCATTCCACCGGGAGTGAGGACACCGTATTTGACCCCGACATTTCTGCTTTTCATGCCGGTTGTCCGTTCCATCTGCTCTCCCCAAGGACGAATTAATTCGGGGATCGGGTCAAGCTCATGTGACTCGGTAATAAAAAACAAGCACTTCGTGGGAGGCACCCCATGCTTATCCATTTCCTTTTTCTTTATTTTCTATTTTCTTTAATAACGTGACGTGAGAGGGGCGACCCTTTCCAAACTCGTGTTTTCGTGGTTGTTTATGAATGTTCAGGAATTTCCCCGAAGTTTGAGGACTCTCGTGCTCGTGGTTTGTCGTTCTCTCCACTCGAGTCTCATCCTTCGCTGCTCTTTCGGAAATACACCATATCCAAAATCTTTTCGACTAACGTTTATCTCATGGCATACTTAATAAACGGCCTTAGATTTTACGTAGGATTACCTGTACCCTTAAAACATTGAGGACAATGTTTCACTTTAGTCTTGGGGGGGGGGGGGGGGGGTGAATCTTCGATTCGATTTGACCTGTACCATCGTCTGAGCTGTTAACTTACGCAACTCCGTTTTCCAGCAAAAATTTTAAATTTTTGTCACCTTTTTATTAAAAAAAAATGAAAAATAAATGATATGAATAATAAGATTTGACACCTTGTTTTGATTTTCCTACCGGCGAGAGTAGAAATAAATGTTTCGACTTGACCGGGCGTGTTGAGCCCTAGCTTGTTTCCCTTAACCAATATAATCAAAAGATTATGGCTAAGCATCCGCGGATCTCATTATTTGGGATTTTAAATTTGCGGAGATCGAGGAATGATAGAGTTTATTTAGAAGTTTCGTGCTATACACGGATTGCATTACTGGGATTTAAAAAACCCATGAGAGGTACTTGTGGCCTCCTTGTTCCCATCAGAAACGTCACCAATATATATAATAGATGTCTAGGATTAATTAAGGGTATACGGTTTGGGCATTACTTAGTTTTTTCTCGTTCCCAACAAAATCTCTGCATATGGGGGTTTGGTACACATAGGGGTACTGCCAGTGTTACGGTAAAATAGACTATTGCATCTTGCCGATTCGCAGCCGATGTTGTGATCTTAATAAAGGCCGTAGGACTCGGGGTTTGGCATATGATTATGAATATCAATAATAATAGTCCAAAGCCAAATAAAAAGGCAGAGGAATCCAAAGCTACAAAAAGCAGCGGATAGAAATCCAAAGTCATAATAAAGCTCTCACATCTTGGCGGCTCATAAACGGTTGACTGTAAAAGAATAAAGGACTAAGGACCAAAGTATTATTAAAGTGCTTATGATTATGCAAAAATGCCAATCTTCGACTCCGGGGGTTTCCCTAATAAAAAGCTTCAGTTTCGGGTATCAAACATGGTATGTCTCGGTCATAAATAAAAAGGGGGACCTCCACAAATCGTGTTAAATCAGAGACCTTCATGTGGACCCGATTTCTGTATACAGGGGTTTTCGAGGGAAAGTTTGGAAACTACTTAGCGTTCAAATTTTGTGCTCTTATCGAACTAACAAATATCGAAACGAGAAAATATGAAGCAATTCATTTCTCACAATTAAAATCTTGAGATACCAAACTTAGGACCTGGGAACAAGAGGTAATACACAATTAACTTTTGTGGGCAGTGTTAGCATCTAACTTCTGATAAACAATGATCTCGATTTTACGCTTAGTTTGGGAGCTTGTGAAAAATCAAGGATGACGATTTTTATCCGTATGGTCTCTTCTCTGTGAGAAGTGTTTCTACTCGTTAACCCTGAAAGTTATCAACAGATAAGAATTGATAATGAAAGTCAAAGCAAACCGTCACATATATAAAAATGAGAAAAATACAAAAAAAAAAAAAAAAAAAAAAAAAAAAAAAAAAAGGTAGTAGTAGTTGTTATTTATGAAAATCGAAAAATGGAGCGTTTTTGAGAATAAATGATTTTACTATCTCTTTTGAACATCATTGCTACTTTACAACATCAGTAAAGAGAGGTTTTGAAATTATTTATCTCTTAAGCGTGAGGTGATGACATTGCGTGAGGGCACGGTAATACCTTAGTCTGGGGGATTTTGATGTGTGCTTAATCACTCATCCTTTTCAGGCCTTATTTCAGACCAAATACACTAAATACTAACCAAAAATGCCAAGAGAATGCATGTTTTTGTATTTGTGTATGTCCAGGTACGGATATGTGAAAAATGGACAAAAACAAAGCAAAACCGACAAAACCGAGCACGAGAATGGAAAAGTGTCTAAAGCCGGAACCGGGAAAGCAAAATGATAAAGAAAAGCTCAAAATGTCAATCGAAGTCCTCAGAGATTCAGAATATTGCATAATCAGTCCCTGGTGAAACTTTGAAAGATTGGCGATTTCAGTCCTCCAAGTTTCACAAAAGGACAAAAGTGATCCTTTGAAGAATTTTTATGAGAAAAAGTCAATTGTGGTCCTCCGTGAATCAAAGAAAGTCAAAAATGGTCCTTGAAAAATACGTTTGATGAATACCAGATTTGGTCCCTTAGTTTTGAAAAATTACAACATTGGTCCTTTGATAAATATTATTACTACCAAATAAATAAAAACCTGATAACCCAAAATCTAATCCAATAAATAAAAACCTGATAACCCAAAATCTAATCCAATATCCCACCTTGGCCCAAAATATACTCAGCCCACTCCCTCACTCTATTATTACCCGATCCATAAAGTTACCCACGGTCAACCAAAACCCACCCGGTCAACAAACCAACACTAATAAAAAGAACCCCCAATCCATTTCCCGCCCCCCAATTCTTTTTTTTTTTCACCCAGAAAAGTACTGTGGATAGAACCCTAGGAATTACCACGCTCCAAATTAACCTCGTTGGGTAATAATTACCCAATCATTGAGTTTCTAGAAGGTGTCAGGGTAAGTCAGGAGTGGTCAGGGACACGTGGACCAGTGAGATTACACACTAAGGATCGGTCACATCACTAAATTTAATCCAACGGCTGAAGATGATGGATTGGGGACCAAGGCTATCCAAGGGCTGATATCAACTCAAACAAACACAACCTTCACAAGGATTGGTGACCTGGCAAACCTCTCAGCAGACTATATAAAGCCCCCTCCTCATTCATGTATAATTGTCCAATTTTTCATGTTTTTAGAAAGATTTTGATCAATTTAATTTTCTTGTCATTTAAATTTAAGCATTTAATTTCAGTATTATTGTAATTTTCATTTCAAGCCTTGTATTAAGTTTCCTTTTATCAATATAATTCAAGTTTGTTGTCAGCTTATTGTTCTATTTACTTTAGCTTAATATTTTTTCTTACTTTATCAATAATTTTAGTTTGAGTTAGTTTCTGTATTAAAATTCTGTTTCTGTTTATCACATAAAAAAAATAATAAAAAATAAATAAATAAATAAATAAAATATAGTTTGTAGTGAAAATTGTTTGGATTTTATTCATTGTTCAAAAATCTCAAGTAAGCAAAGGATTAACTGAGAGCTTAGTAAATAAGCTAGCTTATTCATTGGATAAGACAGCCAAAAAAGGAGCGTTTGGCCTGTCTGTTAGACAGGCTGTGTGGGAGTCCCTCTCTGTTGGGCTGAGAGGGTGTTAGTAAGTTTTCATGTTTAATTTTTTTAAAAGCTTAATTTAGATTAGTAGTATAATTCTGTTAGTTATGGCTTATTTTTGTTTTGATTTGATTTTTGCAATTATAGTTTAGCTTGGTGTTCATTTTCAGTTTGAATTGAGTAAGTGTACTACTGTTTCATTGTCTGAGTCTCTATTTTAGATCTGCATTTCTGTGTTCTGTTTGTTAGTTGCTGGATATTAGTGTTGATACTGCTTCTAGTATTGTAGCTACATCTAATTTGATAATTGGTTCAGTGGTTAACAGCTTCTATTCTCAGTTGGTATTGTTATGTAATGAATTAAGGGGTGTTTGGATAAGTTTGATTCTGCTAGTTCTTGTAGGGTTATTGTTACAGAAATTGCATGTTCTAATCTCTTTAGGTTTATTTGAGCTGAATTGAACATAAAATTTGGTAGGTTTAGAGTAAAAAGTCAAAAGTAGATTTTAGGTGCATTCTAGTTGTAGTACTGTTGCTGCAGCCTTAAATATAAGTCCATCATAATCAAACTTAGATTAATTAATCTTAAAACTAGCTTAGAATTACATTCGGAACAAGTGTTGATCTATGGTAATTGCGTTAAGTCAAAGTTAGGCTGCAACTAAAAAGTCCAGGTCTTGAGTTGAACCTGCTTGGACAAGGTCTGATCTCTAGGGTAAATTACTAGGTGAATCAAGTTTGGATTATGCATTTGTAATCTTAGGTTGTTAGTTTATTATAATAAAGTGAGTGAGCTCAGTTTAGATTTAATTTGGTCCCCTGAAATTAAGCGTGAAATCTGCTATTGACCTTAAGCATTGCCCTGCTTTCAGATTTATCACTTACAAGCCCAACTTTGGAAGCCTTTATCTAGCTGGATACTTGAGCTTATGATATGATTTTTGGCTTTATGAAAAGCTAGTTGTACTGGCTTGTTGGCTCCTTTCTTCATTTTCCGTTTAGAACCTTCTTAGACAGCTTATTAGGCCAATATAGTTGCATGGTTTGAACAAGTATCTGTTAAGCATTGTAGGGCTGCAAGTTAGTTTAGGTTATCAAAATCTGAGTTTTGTTGTTCATTTGAGTTCCTTTGTGCCTCTAGTAGCTTATTTCATTTAGTAGTATCATTAGCTTATTCTGCTGAGCTTATTGCATTTACATATTGCTTATTTGAAACTGATTTGATGATTGACTGTGTTTCTGAGTTCATTTTGGGTTCAATTCTGTCCATTAAAGCTTCATTTAGCCAAAAAGTTACTTGGTCAAAGTTGGGGTCAATTTGGTCAAGGTTGGCTTATAAATAAGCAATTCCAATAAGCAGTTTTAAGCTAATAAGCACTTTTCTGCAATATTTTCTTTTCAAAATTTTTTCTTAAGTTTATTTTATTATTTTAGATTTTCTGTAATTTTTTCAAAATTTTCTAAGTCGATTCACTATTTTTCTTATTTTATTTTCATTTTTAATCATTTTTAAATACATTTTAATTACTAAAAAAATCCAAAAAAATCAGAAAAAGCGAAGAAAAATCCAAAAATATTTGAGAAAATTATTTTTAGTTATTTTAGAATTTTAGAAATTTATTTTGCATTTTTTCCATTTCTTTTGAATTTTTAGTTAGATTTAATACTTTTTAATTTCCAAAAATTACACAAAAAGCCAAAAAAAATTAGTTTTTAGTTTTAAAATTTCTTTTTAGTTATTTTATAATTTTCAAAATTTATTTTCTATTTTTCTCACCTTATTTTCATTTTCTTTTAATTTTTAATTAGTTAAATAGTTTTTAATTCATAAAAAATAAATAAAAAGTCAAAAAAATATTTTTCTTTTTCTCAAAATTTTCTTTTATCATTTTTAACTTTTAAAAATTATTTTCAAGTCCGTAGGAGTAGCGTAGCTTAAAAGTCGCGTTTTATTTCGTACGGTTACGTTTATTTTACGTTTTAGCTTACGTTTTCGTTTCTACGTTACGTTTCTAGTTGCCTTATTTGAATTATGTGTTTAGTTGATTATTTGTGCTTCATTTACTATTTCATTAGTATAATCTCATTCAAATCACTTTTTACCGTTTTCACGACACGTTTCACGATTCGGGTATTCGAAATTCTATTCACACCTTCGTTGGGACACGATCCGGGGAAATACTTTCCTAAGCATTTCTTCGGTAAAACAAACACTATACTACAAAATGAACACATCACATCACTCTCGAATGAAACACATCGAAGTTCGCCATCACATATTACGTGATAACGTCCAAAAAGGAAATCCCCATGGAAAAGGTCACCTCCGAAGATAACGTTGCCGACATCTTCACGAAACCTTTAAAACACGAAACATTTAACTATCTAAGAGTAGGTCTCGGGATGATAGAGAATCGTCAATAAAGTAGTTTATTCTAATTAGTTGTTTAGAGAGATTGGAAATTTTAGTCCCTGCATTTTCAGAGTTTGGCAAAAATAGTCCCTTGAAGAAATATTCGAAGGAAAATCAAATTTGGTCCTCCATGAATTAGAGATTGACAATTAAGGACCTTGGAATACTATTTGGAAAGATAACAGCAATGGTCCCTATGATTTTACAAATTACAACAATGGTCCTTGTGTAATATTTACTACTATAAATCCAATCCTGATCCTATCCTGTTACTCCCCAAAGCCCACAACACACAAAAGCCCAACACCCTCCCCAAATATTAAACCCGGCCTGCCTATCCCTCAACCCGGTCAAACCTTTACCCAATCCGGTCAATAAAATAAAAACAAAACACCCATTTCACATTTACCCGCCCCCCAATTACAAGCAAACCAAGAAAAACTAGTGTTACTAGAACCCTAATCCTAATTACCCCCAATTACCCCGTGTGGGTAATAATCATTCAATCATTTGGCTTCTAGAAGAACTCTGACGTATGACAGAGAATGTTAGAAGGGTCAGGGATACGTGGACCAATCAGAGAAGACACGGAGGATTCACAAGGCTATTACACATGATCCAAGGGACTATAATTCATGCTTACATTTGAAGCAGAGATCAAGGGACACGATTGAAGGAAAGAAGCACACCTTTAGAAGGCTCCTCATACCCTAGCATGCTCGTACTTCAGCTATAAATACCCCCTCCTCCTTCAGTAGTTTGTGTAGGTTTTTATTGTATTGTTACTCTGTCATTTTTAATTCTCAATTGTACTCAGTTTATAATATCAATGAAATCTTAGTTTTAATTTACTTTCAAATCTGTTTTAGCTTATTGCTTTTAATTTCTGTTTTATTATTGAATTAAGCTTCCTTTACTGTTTCATAGTTTAATAGTTCTTATTTTCAGCTTTATTTAGTTCATTTACCTTATTGTTTGTTTATTAATCATAAAATTCAAAAAAATCAGAAAATCAGAAAAAAAATATATTTGTCTAAATTTCTTATTTAAGTTTCAATCTAGTTTTATTCTGTTTTTATAAGCTTATATAAGCTAATTAATAGCTTTTGTGAGTTTATTTCTGTCATTTATTCTCAAATACACATTGGTCAAAGATAGTCAACTGTTAGTGCTTATTATAATAAGATGTGCTTATTTGTGGAATTAAGGCAGCCAAGAGGAGCCTTGGCCTATCAAAAGACAGGCTAGCATAGTGACCCCCCTCTGTTTGGCTGAGGGGGTATTGGTTTGAAAGTTTCATTCATTTAAATTCAACTCTGCAATAGTAGCTTATAGTAGTTTAACTTAATTACTACTGCTTATTTCTGTTTGTTTTTTATAGTATCCTAGTTTGTGATAGCTTATTTTAATAATTGCTCTTTGATTTGCTTCATTTGGTTTATCTTCTATTACATCATTGGATTTGTGTTCCTATATGGTTTTGTATTTGTGCCTCTGAGATCTGATTTTTGAGTTCATTTGGTAATATTGGATCATATTGGTAACATATTTTGAGGTTTGGATATCAATTGGTTGGATCTGTGGTGACATTTTGTTGGATCAGTCACTTTTGAGGGTGTTTGGAATAGGGAATTTTAGTGTGTTCTAGTGGACATTTAGTGATTGCAGAAGTTTTATTCGGTTATAATAAGTAAATTTCAGTTAATACAAGCATTAGATATAGTGGTCACTTAGATAAAAGTCAAATCATATTTGTTTCGCCTAACTGATTAGGACATTAGTTGCATAAGTAGCATAGTAGTTTCATAAGTAGGAGATTTGACTTATTTTACTTAATTAATAGCCAAATATTTTATTTTCAGTCATACTTTTGCAATCAAAACCAAGTTTAGTCAAAGTTCATTTAAAATTAAAAAAGTCAAAGTCAGAAATTAGACAGATCTTTGTGGAAATTCATAGGTCTTAATTCTCCTTAGAAATACGTTTGGTTTGTTATTATAAAGAGTTTGGCAGCTTAATTAACAATTTCAAAAAGAAATTTGTTGTTCGGATTACATATGCTTATTGAAAAAGTGGAGTTAAGTTGACTGTTGAGCCTTGTTTTTCCCTTGCACCACCAGTGATCAATCAACTATAGGGTATTCATTAGGTAACCAAATCTGTTTAGAAGTGTGTTTAATTAGTGATTTTGGAAACTCAGTTGGTCAGAAGTATTTTTGCCCCCATAAGTTTACCCCCCTGAGCTTATTTGCTCAGGATTAAGTGCTTATTTCTTTGAGTATTTGGAACTAAGATCTGTCATTCAAGTAGGGCTGCAATTGAGTGTTTGTGATTTAAATCTGAGTTTGGTTGTTCATTTAAGTTCATATACACTTGTAGTTGCTGTTTCTATTCATTTTGAACTTCTGCTTAATCTGTTTTGCTTATTTGCATTTCACCTGTGCTTATTGCTACTTGTTTGGCCTTATTCTGAGTTTCTGAGTATCTTTTGATCTAAAATTTGTTTATCTTAGCTTATTTAAGTCTGAAAACCATTTGGTAAAGGTCTGGTCAACTTTTGGTCAAACTGCTTATCAATAAGCAATTTGTTATAAGCTGTTTTCAAAGCAAACCATATTTACAGAGCTTATTTTTAAGTTTTTAAATTTTTCCTATGTTTAGAATATTAAATTAGAATTTCCCTGAATTTTTCATATTTTTCCAAGTTGATTTGCTATTTATCTTATTTAATTTTTATTTTTATTCAATTTTTAATACTTTTTATTTACCAAAAAAATCAGAAAAAGCCAAGAAAAATCCAAAAACATTTTAGAAATTTATTTTCATTTATTTTAGAATTTCAAAAATTTATTTTTCATTTTTCCCATTTATTTTCAATTTAATATGAATTTTTAATTAGATTTAATAGTTTTTAATTCCCAAAAAATTACACAAAAAGCAAAAAAAAAATTATTTTTTAGTTTTAAAATTACTTTTTAGTTATTTTATAATTTTCAAAATTTAATTTTCATTTTTCTCACCTTATTTGCATTTTCTTTTAATTTTTAAATTAGTTAATTAGTTTTTAATTCATAATAAATAAATAAAAAGTAAAAAAATATTTTTCTTTTTCTTAAAATTTTCTTTTATCATTTTTAACTTTTCAAAATTATTTTCAAGTCCGTAGAAGTAGTGTAGCTCAAAATTCGCGTTTTTTTTCGTACGTTTACATTTAATTCGCGTTTAAGCTTACGTTTTCGATTTTTCATTATGTTTTTTGTTTCCTTACCTGAAATACGTGCTTAAGTAATTATTTGTGCTTTATTTGTTATTTTATTAGTATAATATCATCAAAATCACTTTTTAGTACTTTCACGACACGTTTCACAAATCGGGAATTGAGAATTCATTCACCCTTCACACGGACTACGACCTCGGGTTATCCGTATTTCTTTGCGGATCTCTTGAGTAATACTTATACTATATAATATAACTTGATTTTCACGAATCAATTTTGGCACCGCTGCTGGGGAAGGTTGAAGTGAATTTTTTCGTTTTTGTTTTTCGAAATTGTGTTTTGAAACCTTCCTTGTATATATTTTTTATAAAAAAAAAAAAAAAAAAAAAAAAAAAAAAAAAAAAAAAAATGGATAATCAAAAACACTTTTCCTAAAGTGTTTTCAAAAATACAAAAAAATAAATAATAAAGTTACAGCCTCGACTCTCCCGTGGAAGGGAGGGCGTTGTAAACCAAATAAGCTTCACAATATAACAACGCGTGAAATTAGTTGCTAATCGGATTACTTTGGATTCTACGACCGAATAAGCGGAAGATATGGAAGCTTAGACATTAAATTGCAAGCTGAAGAGAGATCCATTCTTCTCTCCCATTCCGTCGTGAGTAGATTTAAAGGAAACGGTTTACAATTGATGTAACATTTGAAAAAGAAAAAGAAAACAAAAGTTTAAGTTTTTGAATTTCGTTTTATAAAAAATAAAAATACAAAAAGTTTTTTCTTTTCAAATTTGATTTTCCTTTTATTTTTCAAAATTTGATTTTTGTGGTGTATGAACACCCGTTCATCTTCTAAACGTCTTATTTCTCCATTATCGAACCCAGAAAGTTTGATACGTCACACACACAAAGTTCATTTCTCAAACGTTACGGAAATGGAACAAAATAACCACAACAATTAACACCCTCCGGTGGGTATTGTTCAAAATGCATCAGCTCCCGATCTCCAAACGATGGAGGAGCTGTGTCAACCGACAATGCACGGTAGAGGCGGTCCGATTGCCCCTCTCAATATCGAGGCTACGGATTTTGGACTTGAGCACCACATGATTCAACAAGTCCAAAATTCATGCCAATTTCACGGATTACCGGGTGACGATGCCAACAAGCATCTCGACAAATTTTTAACCGTCACCCAAAGTATGAAACAACACGGGGTCTCCGATGACGCCCTTCGTCTTTCTCTCTTCCCCTATTCTCTAACGCATCATGCCACCGCTTGGTATTCTTCCCAAGAACTCGATTCATACCATCGAAGAAATGGTATCGAAGTTCTTGGCGAAATATTTTCCACCATCGATGGTGACGAAATTTCGAAACGATATTAGCAATTTCCGTCAGCTTCCCGACGAATCTTTATTCGAAGCTTGGGAACGCTATAAGCTTGCTATTGATCGGTGTCCAAACCATAACATGCTTCTTGTTATGATAATTGATAAGTTTTACAATAGTTTGACTTTGTGACATCGGGACACGATCAATGCAGCTGCGGGTGGAACTTTTATGAAACGAAGTCCTGAAGATTGTTACGAACTTATTGAGAATATGACTGCTCATTAAAATTACTGGGATTCCTCTGCCGAGAGGAATGAGTCAAGAAAAACCGTTGCTCAAAATTCTTTTACGTCTAATTTTGAAATAGCAGCCATTACTAAGAAACTCGATGATTTGTCGACTGATGTTTTACGAATGCACCAAACGTCTCAGAATCAAAATCAAGTCAAAACCCATCAAGTCAATATGGTAAACAATGTTTGTGAGACTTGTGGTGGTCCTCAATCGTATTTTGAGTGCCCAGCCACCGGTGGCTTCACTCACGAGAATGTGTATGCTACTTCAGGAACCTACAATATAGGCGGTAACGGATACCAACCACAAGGTGACCGAAATCTTCTTAGCTACCGTTCAAACCATTATGTTGGACCACCCGGTTTCAATCAACCGACTCAAGTTAATCAAGTCAATCAAGTGAATCAAAACATGCAAAACCGAAACCATCAAGTTAATCAAAATGCTAATCAAAATCGGATGAACGATGGTTTCCAAAATCAAAATCACGGTTTTCAAAATCAAAATCGGGGAAATTATAATCAAGGCCCGAATCAAGGGAATTTTCAAGGAAATTATGGAAATGCTAATCATGAGAATTATAATCATGGAAATCAAAATTTTCAGAATCAAGGTTTCAATAACAACAATTGTGGTTAAAATCTTCAAAATCCAGTTGTGAATCAGTCGTCCTCGGATGAATTGCTTAAACAGTTTATGAAAAGTCAAGAGGAAATGAATAAAATCTTAATTAATCAAATGTCCGAATTGAAGAAGTCTTTAAATGATCGACCCTCGGGCTCGTGAACTCTTCCAAGCAACACGATCGCTAACCCGAGGGGCGATGCTAAGGCGATCACGACTAGGAGTGGAATTACAATCGATGGACCAATGGTTCCGACTACCCCTTCTTCTTCGTCTCCTAAGGTAGTCGCCCATGAAACCGAGGTGACAACGGATACGGGAATTCCTATTAACAATGGAAGGACCGAGAACATCCAGCCTACGGTAATCCTAACGTCTAAAGGAAAAGATAAAGTTGTTAACGAAACTGAGAAAGAAATTCCCGTCAAAACAAATTTTCCTTATCCGTCACACTTAAACGAACAAAAGCACCGTGAGAAAGATAAAAACAAGATGGAAAAGTTTTATCTGATTTTTCAAGAATTACACTTTGACATAAGTCTCGCGGATGCTATACTTTTAATGCCGAAATTTGCTTCAATGTTAAAAGGAATTTTGAATAATAAGGAAAAATTGTTTGAAATATCACGAACCTAGATGAATGAGAATTGCTCGGCGGTTATCCTCAAAAAGCTTCCTGAAAAGCTTGAAGTCCCCGGTCGATTTCTCATTCCATGCAATTTCCCTGGGATGGTTCAATGCTTCGCCTTGGCCGATCTTGGTGCTAGCATTAACCTAATGCCATTATTCATTCGGAAAAAGTTGTCTTTACCCGATTTAACTCCGACTTGCATGACCCTCGAGCTAGCCGAGCGAACTACTTCCCGCCCGATGGGAATAGCCGAGGATGTCTTTGTTAATGTGGGAAAATTTCATTTGCCTGCCGATTTTGTCATTGTCGATTTTGATGCCGATCCACGGGTACCTCTCATTCACGGAAGCGGTTTCTTATGGACCGGCCGTGCTTTAATTGATGTTTTCGATGAAGAAATTACCCTACGCGTTGGTACCGAAGCCGTAACTTTTAATTTGGATCAAACCGCGAGATACTCCTCCAAGTATGATAAATATTCCGTGAACCGAATCGACGTTATAGACGAAGTTACGAAGGAGTATTCTCAAGAGTTATTTGGTTTTACCGAACATGCTTCGAGTGGCAATCCCACTCCTACTTCTGAACCGATTATTTCTGATCCTTCCCCTTCCCTTACTCCATTTGAGGGAAGTGATTTCATCTTGGAAGAGATCGAGGCCTTTCTTGCTAGTGATTCGATTTCACCGGAAATTGATCATTCCGATTGTGACCCGGAGGGGGATGTTCTTTTAATTGAGAAATTATTAAATGAAGATCCCAACCCGTCCCTCCCTCCCTCCGATGGACCTTAAAATGGTCGATGTTAAAGAAGTTAAGCCGTCTACTGAGAATCCTCTAGAGCCCGAGCTCAAGGATTTACCTCCTCATCTCGAATACGCATTTTTAGAAGGAACCGAAAAACTACCCGTCATTATTTCAAAAGAACTTAAAGATGAGGAGAAGAACCGTCTCTTAGATGTGCTGAAGAAGCATAAGAGTGCCATCGCTTGGCAAATTTCCGATATCAAGGGTATCGACCCTCGTTTTTGCACGCATAAGATTTTACTTGAAGACAATTACAAACCGTCCGTTCAGCAACAACGACGGGTTAACCCGAAAATTCATGAGGTTATCAAAAAGGAAGTTACCAAACTCTTCGATGCCGGAATGATTTATCCAATATCAGATAGCTCTTGGGTTAGCCCGGTCCACTGCGTACCGAAGAAAAGTGGAATGACCGTAGTGATGAATGAAGATAATGAATTGATTCCGACACGTCTTGTTACCGGATGGAGAGTTTGTATTGATTATCGAAAATTGAATGATACGACTCGTAAGGACCATTTCCCACTTCCATTTATGGATAAAATGCTAGAACGCCTAGCGGGAAATGAGTTATATTGTTTTCTTGATGGATTTTCTGGTTACTTTCAAATACCGATTGACCCTCCGGACCAGAAAAAGACTACGTTTACTTGCCCTTATGGAACGTTTGCATATCGTCGTATGCCTTTCGGCTTATGCAATGCTCCAGGCACGTTCCAAAAGTGTATGATGTCTATATTCTTGAATATGATCGAGAAAACCATGGAAATTTTCATGGACGATTCTCGGTTTATGGAGATTCTTTCACTTCTTGCCTCTCCCATTTAGACAGTATGCTGAAACGGTGTGAAGACACCAACTTAGTTCTAAATTGGGAGAAGTGCCATTTCATGGTCAAAGAGGGCATTGTCCTCGGCCATAAGATATCTAAATCCGGGATAGAGGTCGATAGAGCAAAAGTCGACGTGATTGCAAAATTACCTCATCCCACCACCGTTAAAGGAATTAGAAGTTTTCTCGGTCATGCCGGCTTTTACCGACATTTCATCCAAGACTTTTCTAAGATAGCCCGGCCCCTGACCCACTTGCTTGAAAAAGATGATCCGTTTATCTTCTCAAATGAATGCATCGAAGCATTTAATATCCTTAAAAAGAAGTTAACGGAGGCTCCTATCTTAGTTTCCCCCGATTGGGACTTGCCTTTTGAGCTAATGTGCGATGCTAGCGATTATGCCATTGGTGCAGTCTTGGGGCAACGCAAGTCTAAACATTTTCAGCCGATAACTATTCTAGTAAAACAATGACCGATGCTCAATACCATTTTACGACTACTGAGAAAGAAATGTTAGCCGTCATTTACGCTTTTGAAAAGTTTCGACCTTATTTGCTCTTGAAGAAATGCATAGTGTATACGGATCATTCGGCTCTCAAATACCTAATGGCAAAGCAAGATGCTAAGTCACGCTTGATGCGGTGGGTTCTACTCCTTCAAGAATTCAATGTTGAAATTCGAGACAAAATGGGAGTTGAGAACCTTGCTGCTGATCACCTATCACGTTTAGAGAATCCCCATCAAAGTGTTTTCGAGAAAAAGGAAATTAACGAATTATTTCCTTTCGAGACACTGGGGAGTTTATCACATTGTGATTCTAGTACCCCATGGTTCGCCGACTTTGCGAATTACCATGCGGAGAATTTTATCCGTAAAGGGATGTCGTTCCAGCAAAAGAAGAAATTCTTTAAAGATGTTATAAGCATTATTTCTGGGATGACCCATACTTGTTTAAGATATGTACGGATCAAGTGATCCGGCGGTGCGTTCACGGCAAAGAAGATGCTGAAATTCTCATGGCATGCCACAATGGACCCACGGGGGGACATCATGGTGCCAATTTCACAGCTAAGAAAGTATTTGATTCCGGCTTCTATTGGCCGGCAATTTACCGGGATGCTCAGAGTTGGTTAAATCATGTGATTCTTGATAGCGTCAAGGAAAAATTTCTCAGAGAGACGAGATGCCTCAAAATGCCATCCAAGTTTGTGAAATATTTGACGTCTGGGGTATCGATTTCATGGGTCCATTCCCGTCTTCTCGTGGTAACAAATATATACTTGTGGCCGTCGATTACTTATCTAAATGGGTTGAAACGAAGGCGCTTCCCACCAATGATGCCCGAGTTGTAGTGAAATTTCTCAAAAGTCTCTTCGCCTGATTTGGTGCACCTCGTGCTATTATAAGTGATCGTGGGACCCATTTCTGTAATGACCAATTCGCAAAAGTTATGCTCAAATATGGTGTCACACATCGTCTTTCTATGGAATATCATCCACAGACAAGTGGACAAGTTGAGGTCTCCAGTCGTGGTTTAAAACGTATTTTAGAAAGGACCGTAGGTGAACATTGTGCTTCATGGGCCGATAAGTTAGATGATGCACTATGGGCCTTCCGTACAGCTTACAAAACACCCATTGGGTGCACTCCTTACAAGCTGGTTTACGGGAAGGCCTGCCATTTTCCCTTTGAACTTGAGCACAAGGCCTACTGGGCCTTGAAACATGCTAATTTTGACCTACAAACCGCGGGTGATCATTGTAAAGTTCAATTGAATGAATTAGTCGAACTTCATGATCAGGCCTATGAGAATTCTTTGATCTACAAAGAGAAGACAAAGAGGATTAATGATGCTAAAATTAAAGATCGCGTCTTCAATGTTGGTGATCGAGTCCTTCTTTTCAATTCCCAATTAAAGATTTTCTCGGGTAAGTTAAAAACCCGTTGGTCTGGACCATTCACCATTACCCAAGTATTTCCTTATGGAACCATTGAGCTAGCTCAATCTAATGGTCCCAACTTTAAGGTGAATGATCATCGTCTCAAACATTACTTCGGAGGGGACGTACCACCCATGGTTGTCCCAGATCTCCAAACTTTCCCTAAGGATAACTAAATTCGGGGATCGAGTCAAGCTCATGCATGTGACTCGATAACAAAAACAAGCGCTTCGTGGGAGGCACCCCATGCTTATCCATTTCATTTTCTTTATTTTCTTATTTTCTTAAGTAACATGACGTGAGGGGGGCGACCCTTTCCAAACTCGTGTTTTCGTGGTTGTTTGTTAATGTTCAGGAATTTCCCCAAAGTTTGAGGACTCTCGTGCTCGTGGTTTGTCGTTCTCTCCACTTGAGTCTCATCCTTCGCTGCTCTTTCGGAAATTCACCATATCCAAAATCTTATCGACTAACGTTTAACTCTTGGCATACTTAATAGACGACCTTAGATATTATGTAGACTACCTTTACCCTTAAAACATTGAGGACAATGTTTCACTTTAGTCTGGGGGGGGGGGGGTGAATCTTCGATTCGATTTGACCTGTTACCTTCATTTGAGCTGTTAACTTACGCAACTCCGTTTTCCACCAAAAATTTAAAATTTTTGTCACCACTTTATAATAAAAAAAATGATATATATGAATAATAAGTTTTGACACCTTGTTTTGACTTTCCTACCGGCGAGAGTAGAAATAAATGTTTTGACTTGACTGGGCGTGTTGAGCCCTAGCTCGTCTCCCTTAACTAATGTAATCAAAAGATTATAGCTAAGCATCCGCGGATCTCATTACTTGGGATTTTAAATTTGCGGAGATCGAGGAATGATAGATTTTATTTAGAAGGTTTGTGCTAAACGTGGAGTAGTTGGATCTCTTTAGAGCCCACGAAAGGTACTTGTGGCCTCCTTGTTCCCATAAGATTGCACACCAATAAAAATAGATCTCTAGAATTAATTAAGTGTATGGGGTTTGGGCAATACTTAGTTTTTTCTAGTTCTGAACAAAATCTCTGCATAAGGAGGTTTGGTACACATAGGGGTACTGCCAATGCTACGGTGAAATAGACTATTGCATCTTGCCGGTTCGCAGCCGATGTTGTGATCTTAGTAAAGGCCGTAGGACTCGGGGTTTGGCATATGATTATGAATATCAATAATAATAGTCCAAAGCCAAATAAAAAGGCAGAGGAATCCAAAGCTATAAAAAGTAGCGGATATAAATCCAAGGTCATAATAAAGCTCTTTCATCTTGGCGGGTAATAAACCGTTGTTGTAAAAGAAATAAAGGACTAAGGACCAAGTATTATTAAAGTGCTTATAATTATGCAAAAATGCCAAGCTTCGACTCCGGGGGTTTCCCTAATAAAAAGCTTCCGTTTCGGGTCTCAGACATGGGATGTCTCAGTCGTAAATAAAAAGGGGGGCCCCTACAAATCGTGTTAAATCAAAGACCTTCATGTGTACCCGATTTCTGTATGTAGGGGTTTTCAAGGGAAAGTTTGGAAACTACTTAGCGTTCAAATTTTGTGCTCTTATGGGACTAACAAAGATCAAAACGAGAAAATATGAAGCAATTCATTTCTCACAAATTAAAATCTTGAGATACCATACTTATGACCTAGGAACAAGCGGTAATTACACAAGTAACTTTTGTGGGTAGTGTTAGCATCTAACTTGTGGATAAACAAGGATCTCGATTTTACGCTTAGTTTGGGAGCTTATGAAAAATCAAGGATGACGATTTTTATCCGTATGGTCTCTTCTCTGTGAGAAGTGTTTCTGCTCGTTGACCCTGAAAGTTATCAACAGATAAGAATTGATAATGAAAGTCAAGGCAAAACGTCCCATATATAAATGAAAAAGAACAAAAAGAGTAGAAGTAGTTGATATTCATGAAAATCAGAAAACGGAGTGTTTTTGAGAATAAATGATTTTGATATCTCTTTTGAACATCATTGCTACTTTACAACGTCAGTAAAGAGAGGTTTTAAAATTATTTATCTCTTAAGCGTGAGGTGATGACATTGCGTGAGGACACGGCAATACCTTAGTCTGGGGGATTTTAATGTGTGCTTTTTCGCACATCTTCTTTAGACCAAAATCAGACCAAATACATCAAATACTAACCAAATATGCCAAGAGAATGTGTGTTTTTGTATTTGTATATGTGCAGGTATGGATATGAGAAAAATGAACAAAAACAAAGCCAAAACCGACAAAAACGAGCACGAGATTGGAAAAAGGTCAAAAGCCAGAGCCGGAGAAGCTTAATGATCAAGGAAAGCTCAAAAAGTCATTAGAAGTCCTCAGGAATTCACAAAGTTACACATTAAGTCCCTAGACAAAGTTTGGAGAGATTGGCAATTTTAGTCCCTGCATTTTCAGAGTTTGGCAAAAATAGTCCCTTGAAGAAATATTCGAAGGAAAATCAAATTTGGTCCTCTATGAATCAGAGATTGAAAATTAAGGACCTTGGAATACTATTTGGAAAGATAACAGCAATGGACCCTATGATTTTACAAATTACAACAATGGTCCTTGTGTAATATTTACTACTATAAATCCAATCCTAATCCTAGCCTGTTACTCCCCAAAGCCCACAACACACAAAAGCCTAACAACCTCCCCAAATATTAAACCCGGTCTACCTATCCCTCAACCCGGTCAAACCTTTACCCAATCCGGTTAATAATAATAAAAAAAACACCCATTTCACTTTTACCAGCCCCCCAATTACAAGCAAACCCAGAAAAACTACTGTTACTAGAAACCTAATCCTAATTACCCTCAATTACACCGTGTGGGTAATAATCATTCAATCATTTGGCTTCTAGAAGAACTCTGACGTATGACAGAGAATGTCAGAAGGGTCAGGGATACGTGGACCAATCAGAGAAGAAACGGAGGATTCACAAGGGTATTACACATGATCCAAGGGACTAATTCTCCTTAGAAATACATTTGGTCTGTTATTATAAAGAGTTCCTTTACTCTTTCATAGTTTAATAGTTCTTATTTTCAGCTTTATTTAGTTCATTTACCTTATTGTTTTTTTATTAATCATAAAATTAAAAAAAAATCAGAAAATCAGAAAAAAAAAATTGTCTAAATTTCTTATTTAAGTTTCAATCTAGTTTTATTCTGTTTTTATAAGCTTATATCAGCTAATTAATAGCTTTTGTGAGTTTATTTCTGTCATTTATTCTCAAATACACATTTGTCAAAGATAGTCAACTGTTAGTGCTTAATATAATAAGCTGTGCTTATTTGTGGAATTAAGGCAGCCAAGAGGAGCCTTGGCCTGTCAAAAGACAGGCTAGCATAGTGACCCCCCTCTGTTTGGCTGAGGAGGTATTGGTTTGTAAGTTTCATTCATTTAAATTCAACTCTGAAATAGTAGCTTATAGTAGTTTAGCTTAATTACCACTGCTTATTTCTGTTTGTTTTTTATAGTATCCTAGTTTGTGATAGCTTATTTTAATAATTGCTCTTTGATTTGCTTCATTTGGTTTGTCTTCTATTACATATCTGTTACATCATTGGATCTGTGTTCCTATATGGTTTTGTATTTGTGCCTCTGAGATCTGATTTCTGAGTTCATTTGGTAATATTGGATCATATTGGTAACATATTTTGAGGTTTGGATAACAATTGGTTGGATCTGTGGTGATATTTCGTTGGATCAGTCACTTTTGAGGGTGTTTGGAATAGGGAATTTTAGTGTGTTCTAGTGGACATTTAGTGATTGCAGACGTTTTATTAGGTTATAATAAGTAAATTTCAGTTAATACAAGCATTAGATATAGTGGTCACTTAGATAAAAGTCAAATCATATCTGTTTTGCTTAACTGATTAGGACATTAGTTGCATAAGTAGCATAGTAGTTTCATAAGTAGGAGATTTGACTTATTTTACTCATTCAATAGCCTAATATTTTATTTTCAGTCATACTTTTTCAATCAAAACCAAGTTTAGTCAAAGTTCATTTCAAATTAAAAAAAGTCAAAGTCAGAAATTGGACAGATCTTTGTGGAAATTCATAGGTCTTAATTCTTCTTAGAAATACATTTGGTTGGTTATTATAAAGAGTTTGGCAGCTTAATTAACAATTTCAAAAAAAATTTGTGGTTTGGATTATATTTGCTTATTGAAAAAGTGGAGTTAAGTTGACTGTTGAGCCTTGTTTTTCCCCTGCACCACCAGTGATCAATCAACTTTAGGTTATTCATTAGGTAACCAAATCTGTTTAGAAGTGTGTTTAATTGGTGATTTTGGAAACTCAGTTGGTCAGAAGTATTTTTGCCCCCATAAGTTTACCCCCTGAGCTTATTTGCTCAGGATTAAGTGCTTATTTCTTTGAGTATTTGGAACTAAGATATGTCATTCGAGTAGGGCTGCAATTGAGTGTTTGTGATTTAAATCTGAGTTTGGTTGTTCATTTAAGTTCATATACACTTGTAGTTGCTGTTTCTATTCATTTTGAACTTCTACTTAATCTGTTTTGCTTATTTGCTTTTCACCTGTGCTTATTGCTACCTGTTTGGCCTTATTCTGAGATTCTGAGTATCTTTTGATCTTAAATCTGTTTATCTGAGCTTATTTAAGTCTGAAAACCATTTGGTAAAGGTCTGGTCAACTTTTGATCAAACTGCTTATCAATAAGCAATTTGTTATAAGCTGTTTTCAAAGCAAACCATAGTTACAGAGCTTATTTTCAAGTTTTCAAATTTTTCCTAAGTTTAGAATATTAAATTAGAATTTCTCTGAATTTTTCATATTTTTCCAAGTTGATTTGCTATTTTTCTTATTTAATTTTCATTTTTATTCAATTTTTAATACCCTTTAATTACCAAAAAAAATCCAAAAAAATCAGAAAAAGCCAAGAAATATCCAAAATATTTTAGAAATTTATTTTCATTTATTTTAGAATTTTAGAAATTTATTTTACATTTTTCCCATTTATTTTCAATTTAATTTGAATTTTTAATTAGATTTAATAGTTTTTAATTCCCAAAAATTACACAAAAAGCAAAAAAAAATTATTTTTCAGTTTTAAAATTACTTTTTAGTTATTTTATAATTTTCAAAATTTAATTTTCATTTTTCTCACCTTATTTGCATTTTCTTTTAATTTTTTAAATTAGTTAATTAGTTTTTAATTCATAAAAAATAAATAAAAAGTAAAAAAATATTTTTCTTTTTGTTAAATTTTTCTTTTATTATTTTTAACTTTTCAAAATTATTTTCAAGTCCGTAGGAGTAGTGTTGCTCAAAATTCGCGTTTTATTTCGTACGTTTACGTTTAATTCGCGTTTAAGCTTACGTTTTCAATTTTTCATTATGTTTTTAGTTTCCTTACTTGAAATACGTGCTTAAGTGATTATTTGTGCTTCATTTGTTATTTCATTAGTATAATCTCATCAAAGTCACTTTTTACTACTTTCACGACACGTTTCACAAATCGGGAATTGAGAATTCCATTCACCCTTCACACGGACTACGACCTCGGGTTATCCGTATTTCTTTGCGGATCTCTTGAGTAATACTTATACTATATAATATAACTTGATTTTCACGAATCACCAGGAATGCTGTGAGAATTTTTTCGTTTTCTGAACTTTTACAGCCATAATATACTAATATATGTAAACATACTTTATGTTATTTTGTTAGGAACAATGGATGATCGCAAGGACACCAAGCAATTCATGAAAAAGGTTCGATGTGCATGATAACACTCAAATTGTACATGTTTTTAGGAGCGTTATCATGAATTTTATGCATATATTTTAATTACTTTTATGAACTTATAGTACTTAATGAAATATAATTTGTATTTTAGGTTCATGGAAGCTCAAGACAAAGAAAACGAAGAAAAAGACAAAGAAATGATCAATAAACGAAGATTCATGCATGAACGAGGAATTCCCGACAAATACAAGTCTCGTCGAGTATATTCGAGAAGATAAAGTCATGAAGATTCACTCCAAAGACTCAAGAATTAAGTATAAGAAGGGAAAAGAGAAAGAAATAAAGAAAAGAAGCTCAAACGAAGAAATATTGGAAGACTCGTTGTTCCCGACAAACCTTCACTATTTTGGCCATATCTTGAGCATACGGACTCCGTTTGACCCCACATTCGCGGCCACGGAAAGCTAAGAGAAAAATCTACAACTTTGCTTCATAACATTTTTGGCCAAATGTAAACACCCGTAAAATCCCATCAACACCATTTCCTCCACAATACTAGTAGTAGGTATTCCCATAGGTAAATTTTTGCTTTTCTATCTTATGCATTGCATGTGATGACACACTAGACCTACTCACGTATCCTCTCAAGCCAAATATCCTTATAAGCATAACACAAGACCTCTTAATCTAAGATCAAAACAACACCACAATAAGTAATCTATCATCACAACACACTAAACCTACCACAATACAAAAACAAACCCTAATCAAACCCTAATTGAGCACTATGTGTTTATAAACCCTAATTACTTATCTAAACTAGTTTGAAAGTGCTCAAGGCTTATGTAGGAGTTACATTGGAAACCTTAGGATATCTTAGACTCCCTAAAACTTAGTAAAACCCTCTAGAAGCTTAGTTACAAGTCCCTTAAGCGTAAAACCCTAACTAGGTCTTACAAGTCTCAAAACTCGGTTAAACCTTCCCAAACCTCTACCATAAGCTACCACCACTTAGTATAAGCTTCTTAAGACTTAATCTTAGTTACTAAGCACCCATAGGAACCTAATATAGGCACTAAACCTTAAGTTAAACCCTAATCTATCACTAAGCAAGATTAGGTCTAAACTAAACCTAAACTAGTTAAAACCTAAATATAAGCACCTCAAGCAACTAGCCTAGAACCTTGGTCACCCTAAGCACTCACCCTAGCACCTCCCAAGCTAGCACACAAGGTGGTGCATCACCACCTTGTCACCTCCTTCAACCTGTGGCATCATCTCCTCCACACCAACCCTACACCGCCCTATAGCCCCTCTTAGTCACCATTATAGCTTGTAATAGTCAGATTGTAGTAGTAGATAGTCACTCCCCCTCCTCACGCCACTACACCACTCCATGCTTACTCATCAACCCAAACCAGCCCTATATAAGGTCTTGTACCCCTCCTACTTTCAACCACACCTTCACTTCTGATCGCCTCACATATGCTGGCCCTAGTAGTATTACAAGAGTCCTAGTAGCCTTTGAAGTTAAGTAGCTAAGCCTTGCATGCTTGTCGAGTTCCATTTTTAAACCTAGAAACCCTAGTTCTCACGTTAATCCTCCCATTGACCAATTAAGCTTCATTTTTGCTTCTAATAGTCTTATTATAGTACTAGGATAGTATTTGGATGTATTAGAACCCTTGCCTAAGCCTTGGTCATTTTCTTTTAGAACTTTTCATTTTAAAACCTTAATTATAGACTAATTGCTAATTATATGCTATAAGCCCTTATCATAAGCTATAAGCTAGTTTAGGCAACTTAGATAAACTAATATTAGTAAACCATAAGCTAGGAAACTCTATTGTTTCATAAAAATATAGTTTGAATGGAATTAGGACCAGTTTTGTAAAGTTTTCCATGCATAGGGGTATATGTGTTAACTTTTTGAAAATAGTAAGTCTAGAGACTCTTTCTGACATTTCTTAGAAGTACTAGGTATAAGGACCCTTTTTGTAATGTTACATAACCTTAGGATAAAAGTAATAAAAATTATAAACTTATACGGAATAGTTTTGCAAATATTAGTAAGTCAAGGGTATAAATGGTAAAATCTGAAAACTAATAAGTCTAAGGGTCATTTCTGTCATTTTCATGAAATATATATGTATAGGGACTAATTGTGTAATGTCTAGATAGTTAGAAACTAAATAACATAAAGTATATAAGTTTAGGGTAGAAAGTGTAAATATGTGAAACTTAAAGGTTGTTAAGTAAAGTATTACCTAAAAACAAAAGCATGACACAATAATAGCGAGCTTCATGTGAGGGGTTTCATTTGGGTATTCGTTTTGACGAGTTTGCTGGGTTTATGAGTTAAAGTGCCCTGGCTCCTCAAACGTGTACTACATGACCTCTGAATTATGATGGCCAGAACGGTGTTATGTTATAACTAAATCTAAAAATACTTAACTCAATAATAGGGAGCTTTGTGTAAGGAGTTATATACTTCTGAATTATGATGGCCCGAATGGTATTATGTTGGCAACATAATACAATAGTAGGGAGCTTTATGTGAGGAGTTATACTTCTGGATTACGATGGCCCGAATGGTATTAAGTTATAAACATAGAAACCCTAGGACTAATTACTTAAGAAACTTAAAAGAACTAAGGAACTTATCTACACAAACACACCTACAAGACCCTCAGGACACGTGAGTAAGCCATCTAGTTTCCGAGTCACTTTTCACATTAATCATATAATCCCGAAGCCTATGTGAGTTTTCATAGCCTTACTTTTAAATGCTTTACAAACCCTGTGAGGGGGTTACATGCTTACTCTTTTCTTTAAACCAAATACAAGTCTTTTTCTCTAGTTATTGCACGAATGTTACTTTCTGCAACCATTACATTACTAAAATTTATGAACCATAATCACTTGCGAGTAAACGCGAGTATAGTTGATAGATCTATTGGAGTTTGACAATTCCCGTTGGTTTGCCTCAGCCAGGCCACCCATAAGTACTATACTTGAAATCTCACAAGGTTTAACTTTGGCAAGTTACCTTATCTCTGTCATATCATGTAAGGGTTTGCAGTGCCCCATGATCTGGACTATTAACGTGCGGTTTCATGAGCTTAATGCAATATCACTTTTCACATCATAATTGTATATGCATAGCAATTAGCAAAAACCCTACATTTTTCCTGGAAGGGTTTAACATCAAAACCCTAGAGAAACTTGTATTCACACTACACCTAAACCTATGACTCTCACTCAACACCTATGTTGACTTTTTAAGCATGTATCCTAGGTATATAGCTGTTACGGATCTATGACACAAGGCGGCACTGAACTTGTAGGACTTTCAACCCCGTTATCATTCAAAACATAACATTTCACAAATTAGATTCATGGGACCTCTTCTTAATAAAACTCTGATAAATTAATGAATGATAAGTTATTTTATAAAAAACATATGTTTTTGAGTCGTTTTCTATTACTGGAACTGTGCTTCCATAAGTTAATACCCCAGATCTAAATCCGCTGTGATCTGACAAAAATGGGGGTGTTACAGATTGGCATCAGAGCTTCAGTTGTAGAGAACAAGCTCAAAACCTAAACTACAACTAATTTTATAAAGTCCAAGAAAGTCCTCAGTGCCATTGCCATCCTCTACAACAATACGTGTTAAAAGGATAGTATAATAGATAGTACCAAATTGCTAAATGCTTTATTTCAATACCTAGTTATGTCTACTCCCCACTATTCTACCGCTACCTCATCTAGTTTACATACGGAGAATGCTCTTCGTTCTCCGAGTGTACTATTGATGAGGCAAAAATGATCCGTTTTTTGGGGGTCATTTAAGCCCGGAATTGAATTTATTTGATCAAATATTGCCCTAAATCGTTCCTTTTGTGATTTTAGGTACTTTTGGAGTGAATTCTGGAAAAGGAAGCATTTTGGACGTTTTTGGAGCATAAAAGTGAAGAAAACGGCAAAGTCTTAATTTTCCTTGCTAGGAACAGTACCTGATGGCGTCACCAATTTCTTAATGACGCCGTCAAGAGGAAAAACAAGAGGTGAAGAGGCTAAATCCATGACGGTCCAAAATTTTTTTGCACTAGGGCATGACGGCGTCACAACAGGCCGTCATGGTCCCTTTACACGTGACGGCCCAGAGAAGAATCACTCTTGACGGCGTCAGATCTGGATCTAGGCAATCCGATTTAATTATGGGCGGTGGGTTGACGGCGTCAGAATTTTCTTCTTGACGCCGTTACCTTAGAAAATCTATATATAGTCTTTGTAATTTTCATTCATAAAACGGAGGACAATTTGAGGGACGACTTGAATAAACCCTAGCACGATTTTATCAGTATTTTCAAGGGTTTTCACCCCTTGAAACCCTTCATGTTCAATTAAGATAAGTATCCTTTCAATTCATTCAATATGTTTATATGTTGTTTGAATATATCTTACTCTTGTCTTGATTTTAACATGCTAGGCTAGATCTTTTGTATGTTTGCTAAGATGTAGTGAAAACTAGATGTTGATTATGGGTTGATTGCTTGTTTATAGTTGTTACGGATGAATGATTTCGATGTTAGGCTTAAGAAAACTGGCAGACTTCCATAGTGTAACTTGCTTGAACGTCTTAAGAAACATGAACCAATGCATACTAGGTTTTTATGGTTGTATTTAATGCATGAGCGGATTCTAATGATCCCATGTTAGGAGCTTCTTGCAGGCTCGACATAGGAGTCAAGTAGGAGCTTATAGAGTTGGGGAAGTACGTACGCCACCCCACGATTGGTATTAAGGAATATAACTCGTCATCCACGCAACTGTAACAAACTATCAACCTGTAAAAGATATCTAGGGAGTAATGAAATCTAAGTAAACACAATTTTCCCATTTATTGTTCAACCACTAGTTTAATTAGCTTTATTTACATTTTTGTTATTTTATTTTGATTGCATCTTTAGTTATTGGATTAGTTGACTAGCAACTAATTCCGCCCACTCTTCCAAAACCCGAGATTTTTACTTGCTTTTATAAAAATATAAAAATACAAAAAGAATCATCCCTCACCTCTAGACCTAGTTTTTAGGCTTTCTAATCCTAGCGACACTTGATTCATGAAAATCAAGTTATATATATAGTATAAGTATTACTCAAGAGATCCGCAAAGAAATACGGATAACCCGAGGTTGTAGTCCATGTGAAGGATGAATGGAATTCTTAATTCCTGATTCGTGAAACGTGTCGTGAAAGTGGTAAAAAGTGATTTTTATGAGATTATACTAATGAAATAGTAAATGAGGCACAAATAACCAATTAAGCACATAATTCAAATAAGGCAACTAGAAACGTAACACAAAATTGAAAACGTAAGCTAAAACGTAAATAAAACGTTAATGTACGTAATAAAACGCGATTTTTAAGCTATACTACTCCTACGGACTTGGAAATAATTTTCAAAAGTTAAAAATGATAAAAGAAAATTTTAAGAAAAAGAAAAATATTTTTTTGACTTTTTATTTATTTTTTATGAATTAAAAACTAATTAACTAATTAAAAATTAAAAGAAAATGCAAATAAGGTGGGAAAAATGAAAATTAAATTTTGAAAATTATAAAATAACTAAAAAGTAATTTTAAAACTAAAAACTAATTTTTTTGGCTTTTTGTGTAATTTTTGGGAATTAAAAACTATTTAATCTAATTAAAAATTCAAATTAAATTCAAAATAAATGGAAAAAGATGTAAAATAAATTTCTAAAATTCAAAAATAAATGAAAATGAATTTCTAAAATATTTTTTGGTTTTTCTTGGCTTTTTCTGATTTTTTTGAATTTTTTAGTAATTAAAAAGTATTTAAAATTGATTAAAATTGAAAATTAAATAAGAAAAATAGTAAAACTATTCAGAAAAAATTGAAAAAATTACAGAAAACCTAAAATATTAAAATAAGCTTGATTAAAAATTTTGAAAATAAAATAAGTTAGAAAAATGCTGATAAGCTGAAAACTGCTTATTTGGAGTGCTTATTAATAAGCAAAACTTGAATAAATTGACCCAAACATTGAACAGAAGTGTTTTTGACTGAAATATGCTCAAATGTAATGAGATAAGACCAGTAGAAGCACATAAACACAGAAATGAGGCAAAATCAGTTCAAATAAGCTATTTGAGATAAGCAGTACACAAAACAGATTAAGAAGAGACTTAGATCTAGTGGAAATAGCAACTACAAACCCAAAATGACTTAAATGATTAAGCAAACTCAAGTAGTAATCACAAACTTACAATTGCAGCCCTATACTAGAAAAACGGATAATGCTTCAGGTAACCTACTTGTAGCTTATTTATAATATCCTAATAAGCAAATCAGACCATACGAAAGGTATATTCTAAAAGTTCACCTAGCAAAATACTTAAAAACCTAAAAAGCCCTAAATCTCATAGTCAATTAAGCCTTTAACAAATTCTGAGATCAGATGGTAGAGAACAAAGGAACTTGCAGTTTTGATTTTTTATTTGCTATCTACCTTGACTAAGGCTAATCTAAATTCCCTAAATCTAATCCTAGATGTTGTATGATGATGTCTAAATGCTAAGTACACAAACACGATCACAATTTGAGTACGTAAAACAATTTGCAGGAACAGACAATGTAATATAATTGCAGAAATTATGATTCAATGCATTGTTGACTTTTAATGTTTAAAGATGCAAATATTATATCCTATCTAAGTTCACTACGACCTATGTGGACTAACAATGTAGAAGATCAAGCAGTAAATCAACAAGGGTACACAGAACCAGGTTACTCCAACCAGCCCTAAACTGAGACAGATCCAATTAAACATTAAGCAATCTCAGTCCAGTATCCTAAACCAACTCAGATAATGAACCAATAGGTGCAAAGAAACATAAACCAACAGGTACCAACACAAAACCAAAAAGAAACACAAATCTGAAAGATGGTGACAGAAACAACTGACTAATAAGCAATTTTATGCAATAAATATCCAAACCACAAGGCAACTAAAATAATGATCAAGCATACTCAACAAAAACAGGTCCAACTTAAAATAACAGATCTAGAAACAGTAAGATAAAATGATAAGCAAGCTATGATATTAAACTACAAATGACTCAAGCAAAGCTGAATTAGGACTTAACTACTAAAAATAAGTAAACAGGTCTAGATTATCGCTACTGATTGTGCAATTTTAGAGAAACTAAATTAGAGAAACTTACAAGTAAACTCCCCCTCAGCATGAAACGAGGGGGTTCACTTAGCTTGCCTGTCTCTTAGACAGGCCAAATGCTCCATATGGCTGCCTTTAACTCTAATGAATAAGCTGAATAAGCAATTGAGCAAATGCCTTGACTGTGTTTGACTATTTATGTGGTAAATAATTTGGATCTTAATTTTACATTACTGATTTTCTAATATAACATTTAGCTATTGAAAATATGAAAATGAAGTGCTGAGAACAGAATTATTAAAAGCTGAAAAAATAAATTGCAAACGAATTAGTTGTAAAACTAGAATTGTATTGAAACTGAACTTTGAGTACAAGGCTTTTGAAAACAGAAAATTACAATAACTAATTAATAGAACTACATTTAAACCTACTCCTACTACTAATCTAAACCTAAAATCTAACAGCCTCCATTGTTGTGAGGAGGGGGGTTTAAATAGGAGTGAGGTGAGCTGCCAAGTTATCAATCCAGGTGAAGGTGTGTTTCTTCTGAGCTCCTATCAGCCCTTGATCATACATCCAGATACTTCCCATCAATGTGAGCCCTTGATTGATTTTGTTGATATGACCAATCCTCCGTGTATCCTCCTATTGGCCCACGTGTCTGACATTCCTGACACCTTCTAGAAACACATATGATGGGGTAATCATTATATAATTGAGGTAATTTTGAGAGAGGGTAATTAGGGTTCTTCAACAGTGAAACTTTCTGGGAATAGTTAAAATTTGGGGGCGGGGTTTATTTAGGTTGTTTTCATTGATAGGTTAGGTTGATCGGGTAGATTTGACCGGGTGTGGGTGAATCGGGTTTAAAAAGGAAGGTGGGTTGTGGGCTTATGGTTTAGGTTTGGGCTTTGGAAAAAATGGGTAAGAGTTTTTTTTTGGGTTTAAATACTTTTGGATCAGGTTTAGTGTTTATTGTAGTAGGAGTAGTAATATTAGATTAAGGATCAATTATGTAAAACTAAAAATCCTGTCACACCCCCAGAAATCGGGTCCAGCGGAAGCATACATGTAGCTGGGGTGTAACTCAATTGGTATTACAACACAAGTTCAAAAATGGTTTTCACTTGAATCATTTAGAATAAAATAGCTTAATCAAAAGTATTGAATTTACATTGTTAAAATTTGTGCGGAAGTAGGCCCTTAAAATAGTTTAAAACGGTCCCCGTATGAATATCAGAGTCTTCTATGACCATGCCATGCCCTGCCAAAACCTCCTGTAGCATGCCATTGCTTAAAACCTAAAAATACATGCTAAAATGTCAACACGAAGTTGGTGAGTTCATAGAGTTTAGTGTAAAATGAAATACATTGCATTAAATGAAGATTTCCCGGCAAAGGCATCGTAAATCCACTCAGTTACAAGTCCCGCCATAAGAGACTTGTAACCTGTGTGTTTACAACCCACTGCCAAAAGTAATATGTTTGGTTTGTGTAAACAAGTATTTCGTGGAACACAAGATTTTCAGTAGGGATAACCATAATAACAAATACAACGTTAACCCAAAAATAAAATACAATGCCATAAGCTCATGACCCCGAAGCTTGACGTAATCGTATGCAATCAAGCATAAAATGCCCCAAGTAAGTGTTTGCCAGACACTCGGATGTAATCCGAATGATATGTGTCCGTTTAACAGGTTAGCGCAACCAACTCGGACGGGGTGTCAACCCAAATAGATCTATCCACAGCATTCGCGCTCACACGCATGTAATTAACGGTTCATGATAAGGGGACTTCAGTGGCAGTAATAGGTAACTCAGGCAATGTAACAGTTTTATACTTATGTCCGCAATAAAGTAATACACTTGTGTCCATAAGAAAGTAATCAAGGATGGAATAGGTAATTCATAATGTATTCAAGTATACAATCAAGTATTTCAACCTACCAGTAATGTTTGAGAAAATGAATCGCGTTCAAGTAAAACAAGCATTGAATTTAAATAGTAAGGAGCATGTATCTTCCCCCAAAACAGTTGTAAAACAAGTAAAAGTAGGGGTTATGAACTCACCTGGTGCGATAGCTACGATGACAAAAGTGAATACACAGAAATGAGGCACGATCTCTAACCGTAACCTAACATGAATGGTATGATCTAATGTAAGAAATGAAATAATGCTACACATGCAAATACGTATGTTATTGATACCACTCGTTAGTTTGAAAATAACGTTTATCATCGAAAAATACATTTTTGACGTCTCGTTAAGTTAATAACCACTTTTCATGTAAATATGTTGAAACGGTACTCCACGATCCTTGTTTGATGTTCTATCGGCAATTATAAGGTTTTCGTCGCAAAACTAACATTTTCATTACTTGAAATTATGCCCAAAATGGCCTCGCAAAACAAGTCGCGAAATGTTGTACGTTAAGAGTTAATGATGAAACTCGGCGTTTTTGAAAACCTTGTAACAATATCTAGAAGTCGTGTCATTTAACTTTTGGCTATACGGGTCTTGATCGATGAGAAAATCGACTCTCATTGTTGTTACTTGAAAATATTATGTTCAACACTTAGAAAAATTCTATTATAGTAAAAGCTGTCAAAAATACATAGAGTTTATCGGGTATATAGATGAGGTCGTAGTTTATTCGTTATAAGTCTATTCGACGAACGGCCAATTGATTTGAAAAGTAGTCTGGGAATACTTGATTTTACTTAACTACGGCTTGGACTCAAACTGATCCGATCATAAAGAAAAACAGCCGTGAAAGTGGTGTCTCGCAAAGACAGTTTTGCGGCAAAAATTGTAATAGAAAAGCTGATGGAAATATATATATATATCGCCGGATTTCAAACACTTGTATCTTTTTCGTTATAAGCCCGTTTTCTATGCTCTTTATATCCCTGCGAAGGTAATCAAGTATACTTTAGGTTTCTCAAGGTCTCGGCTAGTCTAGATATCATTAAATCTCAGTTTTCCTAGCTAGAAAAATCGGGACAGATTCAATATTTTCAGAAAATATAGTTTTCGTCATTAATCTTGAAAATAGAATATCTTTTTCGTCGTAACTCGGATTTCAGTGATTCAAGCGGCCACGATTTCGTATTTGAGAGTATTTTCTGAATATCTAACCCAATATTACCCCGAAACCCCTGAAGTTTCCACGTTTGGCAAAGATGGACAGCAACTATATTTGAAAATATTTTTCGTCGTTAAATTTCGGAAAATCATATCTTCTTCGTTATTAACTCGTTTTTATCCCCGTTTTCGGCCATAGTTTTGTCTCGGAATGTATTTTCTAAATTTTTGGTCCAAAGTTACGCCCTAGACCCTGAGTTCCCCACGTTTTACAAAAATGGACAGATATATATATAGTGTTTAAAACTCATTTTTAAGGATCAAGACTTGTTCAAGGCTTAACCAATCTACTTTAAATCAACTCCACAAATACCCAATCCTACCATACACCTTCTTAGGGTGTCATGGGTTTCTAAACATTACCAATCTTAGTGGATCTAATGAGATTGCTATTAAAAATTATAGATCTATGTTTATAAACAAAAATAAACAATAAGTGGTATGGATCATAGTATATTTGCATGTTTTTGTTACTAGATCATGAAAATATTTATAAAGTAGATGTTTAAAAGAGTAGGAAAGATTGTTAGTAACTTACTTGAAGATTTGATGATTTTTGAGCAAGAAACTTAATAATCTTGAGGTTTTTATTTCAAAACCTTAACAAGATCAATACTATGACTTGATTAAACACTTGATCTTGAAAAGTTTATGGTTTCTTCTTATGGTTGTGTTCTTGGCCGATCCACCCCAATGAGAGAAAAAGAGAAAATTGTTGCTAGTGTGTTTGATGTATAAGTGAAGAAATGTGGTGTAATGGAGTATATATATTTGTAGAAAGTCTTTTTGGTCAACAAAATTAATGGGGTCTTGGTCTTAGGGGTGGGGGTGGGGGGGGGGGGGGGGCAATGGGGCGGCAAAAGGGAGTAAAACATGGGAGGTGTTTGGTGGCTAATTAAATGTTGTTGTCTAACATGTGCAAGTATTAGTTAGATATTTTGTACATTGGGTGTTATCGGGTACCGAGTTATCTTGAATTAAATGTTAACGAGGTGAAATAAAATACGACGAAGTTGTAAAAGTTGTAAAATATTATTCCTGATGATAATCGGGTGTTAAAATAATTATCGGGTTGAAATTTCGCAAACCGACAGAGTTATAAGCTCCGACCGTGAAATATAGTAATTAATTAGGAAACACCGGGTAAATTAATAATATAATTTTTATATCATTATAATAAGTATGAAAATGTGTTAGGATCGTAGTCGGGAGTATCGGGTATACGTTTGTAGTAAAAAATGAGTGGTAACGTTAATTACAAATTAGGCATACATATAAAGAAATAATGCATATCCGTGTAGGGCCTAAAGTACTGATGATGTGTAGACTATTCCAGTCTATATGACGTGTCATTAATGAATGATGCATGAATAGTGATTCCCTCCGGGAATGAATAGTGTCACATGAATAGTAAAATTTCTGAATGCTTCTCGGAATTACAAACTGACTCCGAAAATGATGAATAGTAAAATGATGAATAGTGACTGGTGAATAGTAAATAATGAATAGTAACTGTTGAATAGTGAATAGGAGAAATATCCTGAAAATGCGGGTTGTTACAGTCTCACCCCCTTAAAAGGAACTTCGTCCCGAAGTTCAGTTTGTGTTGGTCTCTGAAGTTGTATTGGTGAAAAGATGATGATTTTTATCGTGTAAGCTATTGAGCTCTAACAAGGTTCAAGTCTGACGGCCACTATGCCTACTATGTCTGAAATATTGAATGGTCCAGTGTATATCGGGTTTAACTTTCTGAAGTTTTCTGAATGGTATTCCTTTCCTAGGCAGAACTTTCAACATAATCATGCCACCAACTTGAAATTCTAAGGGTTTACAACTTATCGAACTTGTAACTGATTCTTGATTTGTAGGAAATTCCTGGTTATTTCGTGAATGCTTACGGGACTAGTGAGTTGGGCTTTTCCAAATTTTGACCCGTCAATGGATGTTGGCACTTCGATCATAGAGTGCATCAAATGGTGTAGTCCCTAAGCTCGTGTGGTAACTATGGTTGTAAAAGAATCCGATTTATGGCAAATGGTTAATCCAACCATTTCCAGAGTCAATCACTCATGCTCTGAGCATATCTTCCTACGTTTGAATCGTTCTCTAATTCTGACCATTAGTCTGTAGATGATAGTTGGTGTGGTTCCAAAGGAGTCTTAATGTAATCGCTAGGAGTTTGAGGTGAATCGAATTCCTCTATTAGAAATAATTGAAATGGGTATCATGAATCTTGTGGAGAAACTTACAAGGTTAAGTCCGTCAAAGGGTGTTGTTGAAAATAATAGATTAGGATAAGGTTGTGATCCTCCGCAGGATGTCATGAATTGAGTCTCTCTCCACCTACGATGCTTAGTCTCCATTACTAAGATTTTCCCCAAGTTATATGTCATCAAATCACAAACTCCTAAAGGTATAAGTGATGTAATATAGTGATTGATTTTCAAGGTTTGTTTTGAGATTGTGTGTTTTGTTCATAAACCTTCCCTGAATAAATGAATTTACAAATTTTTAAGCAAACGGTTTTCTAAGTAACATTTTTCTTGATGTTTCAAAATTGAATAGTTATGCAAGATAGGATAGTTTTTTTTTTTTTTTTTTTTTTTTTTTTTTTTTTTTTTTTTTTTCAGCATGAGGTGGATTATATGGTTTACCAAAGATCGATGTTTAAAATTTCTTAACATCCAATAGTTTTGTAAAAGATTAACCAAAAGGAATTTGCTTGTCAAAATAAGTGCCTCAGAAAAGTATTTCTTACAAGAAATATGTTTTGTATAATGGTAATTTGGAGAAAAATCCATTTAAAAGTGAAAGTATTATGAGGATAAAATAGTCAGGTAAGTATGTCTGCACAAATGCGTAAATATCTAACATGTTTAAACAATGTCCATTGGCGAGGTCATGTTCAATTGAACGTTCTATTGTCTTGGTTAAGAGGTTGGATTTATCTCTGTGGTGTTGCTTAGTGAGCACATGTATCGAAACTAATCCTGTAATTCAGTCAAGCCAATACTTTCTAGATGGTAGAATTTTTGGTGATCAGGCCAGTGATAGTGGTTCGAATGGTTTTGTGATATATTGAGATTTCTGTTGAGTTTTGAATGGTCTTAATGTACCGAGGGATCATCCTAATAGAAGGTATGGAAAGTATTTCATAGGGGGGTCATTGATAAGATCCGCTTATCAATATTGGAAGTAGTGGGTGGTGAGTGACATAGAAATCTATAGAGTGTTAACTAATTCTTTATATATATATGGGGGTGGGGAAAGGAAATGATAGTGATGGTGAGAGGGGAAAAGACTGTGACAACTGCAACATAATGAGATTGTGATGAAAGAAAAATACGGTGATGTAAGTGTATCATGCATAGACGTGAATGTTCATGAGATGAAATGACCAGTTGACATGCTTCCAATCGGTGGTTAACGAAATGATGAAAAGTATGAATGTTCCAACAACGAGGGTATACACATACATGAATGAAACATTTGAAAATTGAGTAGAGGATTCAATCCAGACATAATCTTATTATAACCATTCTCAGTGTTTCAAAATTCACTTCTGAGTCAGACATAGGTGGTCAGCCTATATCTCACTATCCCGGGTTGAATATAGATGACCAGTCTATATTCCACCGAGGTTCCATGAATTTTGAAATACTCAGCTCAGTTATACTAATACCATGTCCTTCACAATACCTAGACGTTCTGAAAGACAAAAGCAAGTGACCAAACTCGAGGTCGATTGATGAAACTATGCAAGGAAAACATAATGCGGCGACATATATAATACGTGAACATGCTTATATGAAAGACAATTATTGTAATCAACTATAATAAATGAATATAGTATATCAGATAATGAGACACAAATCTCATCACCTAAGTCAGCAACTAACCACAAATGAGGCTTCAGTTTGGCAGGCAGGCACGTGACGGTCATAGGGTTAAGTTTTCGTAAAAGTAGCTATAGTCTAGGTTTTAAAAACACTTAGTTCGCTATAGCCAAAGCTCTGATACCAATCTGTCACACCCCCAGAAATCGGGTCCAGCGGAAGCATACATGTAGCTGGGGTGTAACTCAATTGGTATTACAACACAAGTTCAAAAATGGTTTTCACTTGAATCATTTAGAATAAAATAGCTTAATCAAAAGTATTGAATTTACATTGTTAAAATTTGTGCGGAAGTAGGCCCTTAAAATAGTTTAAAACGGTCCCCGTATGAATATCAGAGTCTTCTATGACCATGCCATGCCCTGCCAAAACCTCCTGTAGCGTGCCAATGCTTAAAACCTGAAAATACATGCTAAAATGTCAACACGAGGTTGGTGAGTTCATAGAGTTTAGTGTAAAATGTAATAAATTGCATTAAATGAAGATTTCCCAGCAAAGGCATCGTAAATCCACTCAGTTACAAGTCCCGCCATAAGAGACTTGTAACCTGTGTGTTTACAACCCACTGCCAAAAGTAATATGTTTGGTTTGTGTAAACAAGTATTTCACGGAACACAAGATTTTCAGTAGGGATAACCATTATAACAAATACAACGTTAACCCAAAAATAAAATACAATGCCATAAGCTCATGACCCCGAAGCTCGACGTAATCGTATGCAATCAAGCATAAAATGCCCCAAGTAAGTGTTTGCCAGACACTCGGAAGTAATCCGAATGATATGCGTCCGTTTAACAGGGTGGCGCGACCAACTCGGACGGGGTGTCAACCCAAATAGATCTATCCACAGCATTCGCGCCCACACGCATGTAATTAACGGTTCATGATAAGGGGACTTCAGTGGCAGTAATAGGTAACTCAGGCAATGTAACAGTTTTGTACTTATGTCCGCAATAAAGTAATACACTTGTGTCCATAAGAAAGTAATCAAGGATGGAATAGGTAATTCATAATGTATTCAAGTATACAATCAAGTATTTCAACCTACCAGTAATGTTTGAGAAAATGAATCGCGTTCAAGTAAAACAAGCATTGAATTTAAATAGTAAGGAGCATGTATCTTCCCCCAAAACAGTTGTAAAACAAGTAAAAGTAGGGGTTATGAACTCACCTGGTGCGATAGCTACGATGACAAAAGTGAATACACAGAAATGAGGCACGATCTCTAACCGTAACCTAATATGAATGGTATGATCTAATGTTAGAAATGAAATAATGCTACACATGCAAATACGTATGTTATCGATACCACTCGTTAGTTTGAAAATAACGTTTATCGTCGAAAAATACATTTTTGACGTCTCGTTAAGTTAATAACCACTTTTCATGTAAATATGTTGAAACGGTACCCCACGATCCTTGTTTGATGTTCTATCGGCAATTATAAGGTTTTCGTCGCAAAACTAACATTTTCATTACTTGAAATTATGCCCAAAATGGCCTCGCAAAACAAGTCGCGAAATGTTGTAGGTTAAGGGTTAATTATGAAACTCGGCGTTTTTGAAAACCTTGTAACAATATCTAGAAGTCGTGTCATTTAACTTTTGGCTATACGGGTCTTGATCGATCAGAAAATCGACTCTCATTGTTGTTACTTGAAAATATTATGTCCAACACTTAGAAAAATTCTATTAGATGAGGTCGTAGTTTATTCGTTATAAGTCTATTCGACGAACGGCTAATTGATTTGAAAAGTAGTCTGGGAATACTTGATTTTACTTAACTACGGCTCGGACTCAAACTGATCCGATCATAAAGAAAAACAGCCGTGAAAGTGGTGTCTCGCAAAGACAGTTTTGCGGCAAAAATTGTAATAGAAAAGCTGATGAAAACATATATATATATCGCCGGATTTCAAACACTTGTATCTTTTTCGTTATAAGTCCGTTTTCTATGCTCTTTATATCCCTGTGAAGGTAATCAAGTATACTTTAGGTTTCTCAAGGTCTCGGCTAGTCTAGATATCATTAAATCTCAGTTTTCCTAGCTAGAAAAATCGGGACAGATTCAATATTTTCAGAAAATATAGTTTTCGTCATTAATCTTGAAAATAGCATATCTTTTTCGTCGTAACTCGGATTTTAGTGATTCAAGCGGCCACGGTTTCGTATTTGAGAGTATTTTCTGAATATCTAACCCAATATTACCCAGAAACCCCTGAAGTTTCCACGTTTGGCAAAGATGGACAGCAACTATATTTGAAAATATTTTTCGTCGTTAAATTTCGGAAAATTATATCTTCTTCGTTATTAACTCGTTTTTATCCCCGTTTTCGGCCATAGTTTTGTCTCGGAATGTATTTTCTAAATTTTTGGTCCAAAGTTACGCCCTAGACCCTGAGTTTCCCACGTTTTACAAAAATGGACAGATCTATATATATAGTGTTTAAAACTCATTTTTAAGGATCAAGACTTGTTCAAGGCTTAACCAATCTACTTCAAATCAACTCCACAAATACCCAATCCTACCATACACCTTCTTAGGGTGTCATGGGTTCCTAAACATTACCAATCTTAGTGGATCTAATGAGATTGCTATTAAAAATTATAGGTCTATGTTTATAAACAAAAATAAACAATAAGTGGTATGGATCATAGTATATTTGCATGTTTTTGTTACTAGATCATGAAAATATATATAAAGTAGATGTTTAAAAGAGTAGAAAAGATTGTTAGTAACTTACTTGAAGATTTGATATTTTTGAGCAAGAAACTTAATAATCTTGAGGTTTTTATTTCAAAACCTTAACAAGATCAATACTATGACTTGATTAAACACTTGATCTTGCAAAGTTTATGGTTTCTTCTTCTGGTTGTGTTCTTGGCCGATCCACGCCAATGAGAGAAAAAGAGAAAATTGTTGCTAGTGTGTTTGATGTATAAGTGAAGAAATGTGGTGTAATGGAGTATATATATTTGTAGAAAGTCTTTTTGGTCAACAAAATTAATGGGGTCTTGGTCTTAGGGGGGGGGGGGGGCAATGGGGCGGCAAAAGGTAGTAAAACATGGAAGGTGTTTGGTGGCTAATTAAATGTTGTTGTCTAACATGTGCAAGTATTAGTTAGATATTTTGTACATTGGGTGTTATCGGGTACCGAGTTATCTTGAATTAAATGTTAACGAGGTGAAATAAAATATGACGAAGTTGTAAAAGTTGTAAAATATTATTCCTAATGATAATCGGGTGTTAAAATAATTATCGGGTTGAAATTTCGCAAACCGACAGAGTTATAAGCTCCGACCGTGAAATATAGCAATTAATTAGGAAACACTGGGTAAATTAATAATATAATTTTTATATCATTATAATAAGTATGAAAATGTGTTAGGATCGTAGTCGGGAGTATCGGATATACGTTCGTAGTAAAAACAGAGTGGTAACGTTAATTACAAATTAGGCATACGTATATAGAAATAATGCATATCCGTGTAGGGCCTCAAGTACTGATGATGTGTAGACTATTCCAGTCTATATGACGTGTCATTAATGAATGATGCATGAATAGTGATTCCCTCCGGGAATGAATAGTGTCATATGAATAGTAAAATTTCTGAATGCTTCTCGGAATCAAAAACTGACTCCGAAAATGATGAATAGTAAAATGATGAATAGTGGCCGGTGAATAGTAAATGATGAATAGTAACTGATGAATAGTGAATAGGAGAAATGTCCTGAAAATGCGGGTTGTTACAAATCCAGGGACTGAATCTGTAATTTTCCAAAATTGTGTTCCAAAGGCTAATATTGTAAATCTCTGAATCATGAAGGACTTTTGTTGATTTTTCTTGAAATATTTCCTCGAAGGACCATATTTTCCATTATCTGAAAGTGCAGGGACTGAAGTTGATAATCTTTTCAAACTTTGTCCACGGACTAATTATGCAACATTCTGAATCTCTGAGGAATTCTAATGACATTTTGAGCATTCTTTGATCGTTAAGCTTCCCCGGCTCCGGCTTTTGACCTTTTTCCAATCTTGTGCTCGTTTTTGTTGGTTTTGCTTTGTTTTTATTCATTTTTCACATATCCGTACCTGCACATACACAAATACAAAAACACACATTCCCATGGCATATTTAGTTAGTATTTGGTGTATTTGGTCTGATTTAAGGCCTAAAAATGATGTGTGAATAAGCACTCATCAACACTATTCCTGAGTTGAACGATCAATCCCCCGGTACTTGTCACTATACTATACTACAACGATCAGATACACTGCCTGGTGGGGGTTGTAAGCTTTTCGAGATCCCTCGAGAGGTAAAGCCTGATGCAATTCCCACGCATCAACTATATTATTCCTCAAAACATCTTTTCCCTGACTCTTTAGACGACTCTAGGAATAATATAGTTACACCATCACCCTTTGGATTTACACCTTTTATAGAAGACCCACACCTAAAACACCTAAGAGAATTTTATGGTAATACACCACCTATTCGTTCACCAACCCCTATTCCTTTTCCCAATATATTACCCTCATCAACATTTGATCCCTAAGGATTCTTTATTCCTTAAGGATCAATGATTCCTAGGAGACCCACACGTCCTCTATCGCACTTACCTAGTTATGAGCCTAGTTTACTTAGGAGACGACCTTATGATTTAGGACCTTCCTATTTCCCCACAAATCTTCCTACCTCATCTTGGAAATTTGAGGTTGGAGGAGATTCCCATAGGACACCTTTAGAAAATCAGGAAGATCAGGTTGAGAACATATTAAGTAGTTTAGATGAACTTACTATTGATCTTCTAGAGAAGATAGAAGAAGGTCACAATAATAGGCAAGTAGAAAGTCAATAGGATTTTAGTAAATTTAAGGATACGCTTAGACAAACCCGTACCCAAATTTCTAAAATTCAAAAGGATCAAATGAAACATAACACTAAGATAGCCTTTGCCCACTTTAGGATTACTACCTTAGAAAAGATAATCGATGATAACCAGGTCCTTCATCGATTAGATATAGTAAGTCCTTCCAATTTTAGCCCCTAAGTTTTAGGAAAATCCTCCACTGGTACACTTTTATTGCCCCATAAGTTTTAGAGTTAGAATTTTATCTTAGGATATGTACTATAAATAATGGTACTAGTTAGGTATGGAATATGTAAATTAGAAATGCCTATAAGATAAGTTATGATACTTTACCCTAAGTTAGAAATCCTTAAGTACTACCTAGAATAGAAATACTACCTTCTAACCATCCTTCCTTAAGTTATTTAGAATATCCCGAACCTTAGAAAGTTATCCATCCCTAAGAAACATAACAAGTTAAGTACTTGTTATAATCCACTCTAGATTTTTCCCTAACTAGTATGAGCTCTAAGTATTTAAGATAGATAGTTTTGATACCTTACCCCAAAACCCAATATGATAGAGAAATATTCCTTAGGAATATTATTCTTGAACTTTAGGCATTATAAGGTTAAGACTAGGAGATTACCCTTTAGATACTTAGTAAGTGCTGATAGAGTAGGCTCAAAGGAAAAACAAATCCACTCCCCATACTTACCTGAGTTACCTCTCCTCATAAAAACTCCTTTCCTTTCCCTATCCAGCAATCTACCTAAAACCTTTATCTTTCCTAACCACATATGGCATAAATAGAGATGCTTGTTAAACTTTTAGTTATAACAAGTTATTTATGACCTTATGTGATTGTGATCTTCTTTTCAGTTGTTCTATGACATTGTAAGTCATGTGTTACAACTCTTCCCATATTCTATTCCCTATCCTCTTTCCCCAAAACACTCTCGTACCATACTTCCTTAGTATGGTCAACACTCTGCTTTCTTGCCAATACTATGCAAGAATGATTTATAATCATCTTACTAAAATGAATCAGGACACTTTTTCATTTGAAAAGAAAATTATAAATCACTAGACTATGAATCTATAAATCCTTGCCTATAAGAATTGTGACGCCTTTACTTGTAAGCAAAGAGATATAAACAAATGAGTCTAAGTATTTGGCATCTGTACAAACATTTCTCAATCTGTTTGTACAAAACCACTCCTTTCTTCCATCAGTCTCACCCTTTCTTTCCCTCATTCTTTCTTTCACTCCGCCTCTACTCTTATACTTAACAAAATCACGGAACGAGATTTTCTCCAAGGGGGTAAGACTGTAAACACCCATAAAATCCCATCAACACCATTTCCTCCACAATACCAATAGTAGGTATTCCCACAGGTAAAATTTTGCTTTTCTTTCTTATGCATTGCATGTGATGATGCACTAAACCACAATAAGTAAGATCACAACAACACCACAATAAGTAATCTTGTTAGCCTTGCTTATTTATAAAGATAACGTCACATACGTGAAATGGACTAGATATGTAGCAAGGTGTGCCAATAGGGACTACTTACGTAAATTAGGCAAACTTGTAATGTGTAGAGCCTAAAAATACCCCTCATGACTCTCCATGAGGGGTGTGGAGAATCATTAGGTTTTGTGTATTCATTGTTTAATTAATAAAAGTTCCTTTTATTCTCCATCCTTTCTTTACTTTCTCTCACTAGAAAGATGAATCCTTTCATCTTCTTTGATCAACCTAGACCTCCCGAACCACATGAATCTTACATATTTTCGGTCCTACAATTGGCATCAGAGCCTCGTTGTATTAGTTTGATGATTTATGTGGTTCGAATGTGTTTTTAAGCTGTTTTTTATCCCATTTTTTTTGGATCTGGAAAAAAATTTCCTTATCTTTAGTGATAACAATTTTCTACACAAGTTGATGTATCTTTATGGTAAAAAAGTCCCAAACTTTAATCCATAAGTTTCACAAATCTGTTTTTTTTGTCCTTTATGTCAAAATAATAGATTCTTGTTAACTGTTTTATCATCTTTAGAGACATTTGTACCATCCGTGAATATTGGTCTATATACATGGTCTCAAAACTCATTGGAATATGGGGAAAGAAGCTGGCCGGAATTTTTGGTCGGAATTATCGCCGGAAAAGGTCGGACTTTCTTGTAAAGAAAGTTTCGAAAACTCAATACCCTAAACTTTCGAAAAGTTATATTTTCGAAAAGTTAAGTTATGGGAAAGAAAACTTTCGAAATTTTTATCAAAAACTTTCAAAAATTTTTTTTTGGGTAACAAAGTTTCGAAAATTTTCAAGATGAAAAGTTTCGAAAATTAAAGATATGAAAAGTTTCGAACATACAAGATGAAAAGTTTCAAAAATTCTACTGATGGAAGATGAAGACACAAGACCAATTGACCAATAACCAAATACCAAACACTCATTATTGAACCTCAGGTCTATACGCTTCATCGGTCCATAATCAAGAAATGAAGAAGATAAGAAATCGAAGACAAGCAATTATGACAAATTATTTCATAGATCTGTCAAGAAGATTAACATCTCTTGTTATTATACGAAAACTTCAAAAAAGTACAAAAACAAGAATGTTTTTGCAAAACATCATTATGACTCGATACAAGCATTTGACTCAAACAATTACTAATACACATGTTCATTTAATATTGTTGTGGATCATGCTCAATTTCGTTCTTATAAACAAATTTGGATCTCCCTTACACTTATCTTTTGCAAAATACCTTTATATGCAATTAAGACGAAGTTAAAAAGAAAATAAAGCATTTTCACAATTTACTTTGAAACATGAGCCATAAACGACAAAAATAAAACATGAATATGTAAACAAATAGAATCAAATAAACAAACAAACCAACAAACAAGTAAATAAAGCTTGGGTTGCCTCCCAATAAGCGCTTGTTTTTGTTCGAGTCACGAGCCTGACTTTACCCTTATTTAACGGAAATAGGGGAGGTTTTCCCTACACTTTGAATTAAGTGCGGGTGGAAGTAGCGATACACACCCTTAGGGTGGAAATATACCACGTGAGGTGAAGGGAGTGAGTGAATGGCTTCCTTCATCCTAAAACTACCCGGATAATATTGGTTGATGGGTGGGTCGGTTTTTCTTTTGTCTCCTAGAAATATATCTAAGGATGGAAAGGTGTGTAAAGATTGAGGTTCCGGTTCATCAACACTAGGAAATTCCCTAGAACTAGGAGTAAGGTTATCACTACAAGTATTCAAACCAATATCCTTAAGTGGTGCCTGGTCCAAGGGTTCTACCTCCATCGGAATTCCTAAAATTTCTTCTACTTCTTCCAGGTAAGTCACGGGCGGTGTGTGTGCCTCAAATGATGGTTGAGTATTTTGTGGGCTTATGTTATTGACCTCATCATTCCATGTTTCAAGATCACCTATATCCTCATCATGTGTTTTGGTAGAATCTATCCTAAGCATTCTCCTAAGTATCTCACGTGCTTCTCTAGGCATCTCAACTTCTATGTCCGAATCATAAGGATCATCCTCAATAATCTTATATTCAATTTGCCTAAAGGTTCATTATGTGTTCCTTGAGATTCAAAGTCATTGGTCATAAAACCTAGGTCTTTTGATCAATGTGATCATGCTCGGCTAAATCCTCCTCAATTGTTTTCTTAGGTAGTGATAATAGCAAACCTAGTGCTTCATCTAACTTATGGTTTGTTGCAACGGCTCTCTCTATAATTCCTTGGCAAACTAGGTCGCATTTCCTATTGGCCTCACTAAAACGAGATCTTAAACATGGAGGTTGTTCATAAAAATCTAACCTAGGTGAAGGCTCATATGATTCATAGGTGTCTCTAAATGAGGTATTTTGAACTCTTTGGTGTCTTAGCCGCTAAACCTTATCTTGCAATCTTAGAAGTCAAAGTGTAAAGTCCATTTGAAGCAAATTACAAACAAATCACAAAGAAAAGATAGACTACGAGAAAGCTACAAAATAAAAAGAAAAAATCTCACTTGATAGGAATCTAATGAGTAGACCTAATAAAAATCAAATTCAACCTAAAAAATAACTATTCCCCGGGCTGCGGCACCAAAAACTTGATGCGCGGGAATTGCACCAGGCTTTACCTCTCGAGGGATCTCGAGAAGCTTACAACCCCCCCAGGCAGTGTACCTAATCGTTGTAGTATAGTATAGTGACAAGTACTGGGGGATTGATCGTTCAACCCAGGAATAGTGTCGTTAGGATTGAAAATTAATCTAACTAGGTCTAAAGGTGAAGGATGATTCTTTTTGTGTTTTTATATTTGTATAAAAGCAAGTAAAAATCTCGGGTATTGGAAGGAGGGGCGGAATTAGTTGCTAATCAACTAACCCAAAAGCTAATAATTATACTAATGTGCAAGAAAACTAAACTAAGGTTCTACAAGATAAGTGAAGCATGTCTACCCATGATATGTTACTCCTTGCTAGCTATCCAATTCTACCTATTGAATTGTCACACCTTGTTTTAATTTACGGGTTATATTCCTTAATACCATTCGTGGGGTGGCGTACGTACTTCCCTAACTCTATAAGCTCCTACTTCACTCCTATGTCGAGCCTGCAAGAAGCTCCTAACATGGGATCATTAGAATTCGCTAATGCATTAAAGACAACCATAATAACCTAGTACGCATTGGTTCATGTTTCTTAAGACGTTCAAGCATGTTACCCTATGGAAGTCTGCCAGTTTTCTTAAGCCTAACATCGAATACAATCAACCAAACAAGAGACAATAGGAATCAAGAATTATAAGCTAAATCAACTAGACCTATAAAAGTGTCACACCCTAATTGATGATGATAGACACAAACATCAACAAGGAATCAATAAGATCTAATCAATTATATACAATTTTCACACAATCATAAGTAGACACAAGGTGAATTAGCCAAGCATAATTAATAAAGAACAAGCAACAATAATGATAATTGAAGACATGAATTAAGATAGAATCATCAAACCATTACAAGATGTTTATGGAGTGATTGAAACCCTTTAAGTTGCTGGAAAAACACCCACCTAAACCCAGGAATCGACCTTAGGGTTTAGGGCTTACAAAAAGTGAAGTTATGATGTTATATTTATAGGCTAATTTTTTGTCAGCCCGATCGTGACGCCGTCAAATTTTCTTCACCAAATTGTAGATCTCTTCGTCCTCTTTGCGTAGGCTTTTGAATCACCTAAATCCGAGTCCGTATGCAAAAGTTATGACCAAAACAATATCAGGTACTCCGCGCGCAAGTTTTAACAAGTTAACACGTGACGGCCTACGTGACGCCTTCAGAAAATTTCTAGGTCATCACTCTTTAATTTTACACGTGACGGCCTTGGGTGACGCCGTCATCTCCAATGCACAAAACTTTCTGGACTGTCACAGACTTTATCCACTTCCACCTCTTGTATTACTCTTGACGCTGTCATGAAGAAGCTTGTGACGCCGTCAGGTACTGTTCCCAGGAAGGAAAATTAAGACTTTGCCGTATTCTTCACTTTTATGCTCCAAAAACGTCCAAAATGCTTCCTTTTCCAGAATTCACTCCAAAAGTACCTAAAATCACAAAAGGAACAATTTAGGGCAATATTTGATCAAATAAATTTCAATTTCGGGCTTAAATGACCCCCTAAAAACGGATCATTTTTTGCCTCATCATTAATGCATAAGAGAATTCTAATGATCCCATGTTAGGAGCTTCTAACGGCTCGACATAGGAGTGAAGTAGGATCTTATAGAGTTAGGGAATATTGTACACGGCCGTACGACTAGTATTAAGGAATATGACCCGTCATCCATGCAATTGTAACAAGCTAATCAACCTGTAAAAGATATCTAGGGAGTAATGAAATCTAAGTAAACACAAATTCTCTCATTATTGTTTCCACCACTTTAGTATAATAGTTTTATTTTCATTTCTTTTATTTTATTTTGATTGCATCTTTAGATTAATTGGGTTAGTTGGCTAGCAACTAATTCCGCCCACTCCTTCAAACCCCGAGATTTTACTTGCTTTCAAAAAAATATAAAAGTACAAAAAGAATCATCCCTCACCTCTTGACCTAGTTTAGTAGGCTTTCTAATCCTAGCGACACTATTCCTGAGTTGAACAATCAATCCCCCGGTACTTGTCACTATGCTATACTACAACTGATGAGGCGAAAAATGATCAGTTTTTAGGGGTCATTTAAGCCGGAAATTGAATTTATTTGATCAAATATTGCCCTAAATCGTTCCTTTTGTGATTTTAGGTACTTTTGGAGTGAATTCTGGAAAAGGAAGCATTTTGGACATTTTTGGAGCATAAAAGTAAAGAAAACGGCAAAGTCTTAATATTCCTTGCTGGGAACAGTACCTGACGGCGTCAAGAGCATTTTGATGACGGCGTCAAGAGTAAAAGTGGTGACGGTCCAGTAGAAATGTGACGGCGTCAAAGCATGGCCGTCAAGAGTAAAAGTGGTGACGGCCCAGAACAACATTACACATGACGGCGTCAGATCTGGATCTAGGCAATCCGATTATATTTTTGGCGGCGGGTTGACGGCGTTAGTAGTTTCTTCTTGACGCCGTCACCTTAGGAAATCTATATATAGTCTTTGTAATTTTCATTCAAAAGAGAGGAGAATTTTAGGGTCGACTTGAATAAACCCTAGCTCGTTTTTAACAGTATTTTCAAGGGTTTTCACCCCTTGAAACCCTTCATGTTCAATTAAGATAAGTATTCTTTCAATTCATTCAATATGTCTATGTGTTGTTTGAATATATCTCACGCTTGTCTTGATTTTAACATTCTAGGATTGATCTCTTGTGTATTTGGTTAGATGTAATGAAACCTCGATGTTGATTATAGGTTGATTGCTTGTTTATAGTAGTAATGGATGAATGATTTGGATGTTAGGCTTAAGAAAACTGGCAGACTTCCATAGTGTAACTTGCTTGAACGTCTTAAGAAACATGAACCAATGCGTACTAGGTTTTTATGGTTGTATTTAATGTATGAGCGAATTCTAGTGATCCCATATTAGGAGCTTCTTGCAGGTTCGACATAGGAGTGAAGTAGGAGCTTATAGAGTTGGGGAAGTACGTACGCCACCCTACGAATGGTATTAAGGAATATAACCCGTCATCCACGCAACTGTACCAAACAATTAACCTGTAAAAGATATCTAGGGAGTAGTGAAATCTAAGTAAACATAATTCTCCCATTTATTGTTCACACCACTAGTTTAATTAGCTTTATTTTCATTTTTGGTACTTTATTTTGATTGCATCTTTAGTTATTGGGTTAGTTGACTAGCAACTAATTCCGCCCACTCTTCCAATACCCGATATTTTTACCTGCTTTTCATAAAATATAAAAATACAAAAAGAATCATCCCTCACCTCTAGACCTAGTTTATAGGCTTTCTAATCCTAGCGACACTATTCCTGAGTTGAACGATCAATCCCTCGGTACTTGTCACTATACTATACTACAACGATCAAGTACACTGCCTGGTGGGGGTTGTAAGCTTCTCGAGATCCCTCGAGAGGTAAAGCCTGGTGCAATTCCCATGCATCAAGTTTTGGGCGCCGCAGCCTGGGGAATAGTTATTGTCTAGGTTAGAATTTCTTTTTATTAGGTCTACTTGCTAGATTCCTTTCTAGCAAGATTATATTTTTATTTTTAGGTTTTCTTTAGTCTATCTTATTTCTTCGTGCCTCAGTTCGTAATCTTTACCATCCGACATCATGGAAGGTGGTAACATCTTTGAACCCATCAACCCACCATAACAAGACCACCCACATAACCCACCACTAGCTAACCAACCTCTTAGGCCCCGAACCCTAGGAGAGTATTCCCGACCTAGCCACCAAGGCTATCGAAACACTATTGAGTTCACCCAAGGAGCCAATGTGTCTCCCTTGCGATCTGACACCATCCGGTTGGTGCAAAGCGGATGTGCATTCCATGGAATTCGTTCTGAAGATCCCAATCAACATCTCAAGGACTTCCTTAAAATCGTAGATTCTATAGACTTTGATGTTACAACTAGAGAGTCGACCCGATTACGCCTATTCCAATTCTCCCTACGTGATCAAGCTAGTCAATGGCTTGAACGTTTCCCACCGGGGAGAACTACCAAGCTTAGAAATGATATCTTGATGTTCCAACAACGTCAAGGTGAAACTCTATATGAAGAATGGACTCGTTTCAAGGACTTACTCCAAAAAGTCCCTCATCATGGCATAGATCTTCGGCTCCAAGTCCAAATCTTCTATGACCATATCGATCTCTCCACAAGGCGAACCATTGACCAATCGGCCGGTGGTAAGCTATGTGATCTAAGTGCAGAAGAATCATAGGAACTCATAGAAGATCTTGCTCTCTATGACAATGAAAGTTGGAATGATCCCTGTGATTTGAACAAAACGGTCAAGGCAATATCTTTGCCTTCGAACAATTTTAGCACTCCCGACCGTAGGATCATGGAACTTGAGGACCAAGTCAAGTTTCTCATGAAATCTTATGAAGCTCCTAAGCCTTCAAGCCAAGTGAATAAAATCACTTCTTCATGCAAATTATGTAGTGGTCCCCATGACACTCGTGATTGCGTGGAACTCCCCGGAAAAGTTTTTGCGGACCAAGCATCCTCGCGTACCGACGAAGCGGGAGATAAGTGGTACACTTTCAAACTCGAGCCAAACCCTTATGGTGATTCCTACAACCCTTATTGGAAAAATCACCCAAACCTTAGGTGGAAACAAAACCAAAACAATTCTTCCAATCCGCCTAATCGTTACCAACCAAACGGTTCACCCTCCAACCGTACATTCAACAACAATCCTTCTAATAACTATGGTAGTACCAACAATCATGAAGGATTGATGTCCAAGTTTATGGCATCTCAAGAAGCTCGCATATCTAAGTTTGAAGCCGATTTCAAACAAAGGCAAAGTGAGATGACCACCAAAATTGACACATTGTTGAAAGTTCACAATGACCGAGAAATGGGAGCACTCCCAAGCGAAATGGTCAAGAACCCGAAACTAAACGTTAATTCCATATCATCAGTTTCGTCACCCACTTCTTGTCCTCAATACTACTTGGTTAAATCAATGAGCACGTTTTTCAAGCAAAACCAAATTCTTTAAAAGGACCAATCAAATAAAACACCCGATATCAAACCGGTCAAAAGCATAGTTGAAACACCGCCTACGCAAGACCTTGACGATGAATTCAAGGAGCTCCACCTTGAACGCCCCGTCATTGATGTCGTAGCCCGTGCTCCCTACTATAGTGCCCTTCGAGAAAAATATGAGAAATTTAAACTAGGTAAAAATGGGACAGCCTTTGTTCAAAACAAGTTGCCTAAAAAGCTTGATGATCTGGGTATATTTGTTTTGCCTTGTAAGATAGGAAGATCCAAAGCTTTCGACACACTAGCAGATTTAGGGTCAAGCCTCAACTTGATTCCCTTATCCCTTTTCACCACTCTCAAGCTAGGAAAGTTAGAGGAGACGGAGGTATTAATTGGTCTAGCGGATGGGAGTATTGCCCACCCGGTTTGGGATGATTAAGGATGTAGTTGTTCACGTAGGGAAGTTAACTATTTTAGCGGATTTTCACGTCCTTGATTTGGTTAGTGATACTACATGCCCATTATTTGTAGGAAGAGGATTTTTAGCAACCGCTAGCGCCATGATAGATTGTAAGGAGTCTAAAATAGCGGTAGGTGAGGGCGATACTTGGTTGGTATATGATGTTAAGAAACATAGCTATGATTGTGAGGATGAACAAACACCACATTGGGTAGAGATGAATAGGAGACCATCTAGATATGGACCTTGGATAGAAAGAAACTTTATAGGACCTCAACGCCCATTCTACCTAGAAAAAGATTTCATCGACAAAACACATTCGGTGGAACAACTCATAGCTAGAGATGAAGAGCTAGATCCTTTTGAGGACCCCCTAGTCTTTAGGAAAATGATTGAGTTCTTAAGCGTAATGCCTATTAACATAGAGACGAACAAGTGGAAGAGAGAGGGGGATAAGTGTAAATGGAGGTGGGACAAGCCACCTAAGGAAGGTGAAGGATCATGGCACATGAAGATGATTTTGTATGATCCAGATGGAGAAAAGTTTGAAAGGTCATACCGTACTAAGAAAACCGATAGGAAGTTGAAACCTAAGTTTGATCCCAAAGATGTCCTCAACTAGGAACTCACCCAAGTCATATAGTAACCCACGACCTTGAGTCTAGCTACAAGACTCGTAAATAAAGAAAAGCGCTTCTTGGGAGGTAACCCATGCTTTGTGTGATTTTTGTTTTGTTTGATTGTTATTTGTTTCCGTATGCATGATTTATTTTTATTGTTGGTAGATCATTTTCCAAAACTAAATGGTGAAAATACTTTATTTTGTCGTTTGGCTTAGTCTTAACTTCATCCAATGGTATTTTGCAAAAGATAAGTGTAAGGGGAAACCCCAAATATGTTTTTAAGAAACAAAATCGATCATGATTCTCCACAATATTAAATGAACATGTATATTCGTATTTGTTTGAGTCAAATGCTTGTATCGAGTCATAATGATGTTTTGCAGGATTTTCCAGGAAGTAGGACAAAGTTTTTCCAGAAATTTTCTAGAAGCATAACGTAAAGATTTCTGCAGGTCACTTCTGACGGCGTCAGGAAGAAATTCCTGACGGCGTCATGTGTAAAATTCTGGAAATTTTGCTAGTTTTGTTTTTCTAACGGAGTCTTAAAGTTTTTGTTAAATCTTTGGTTTTATAAACTCCAGGGAATATCCAAACATTCATTCCACAAGCATTATATCTTACTTTGTTTTCTAGGATTTGTTATTATATATAGATTGCCACCGATTTTACTAGAGGTTGCCTTGTTTGTTTTCTCAGGTTTAACAGGTTATGTATGACAAGAGGATGATTTATTATTCTGAAAGGGAAGCTTTGGTTGTTCATTTTCTTGGAGGAAGATCTAACCTTGTTACCACACTATCCATACCGAGCGAATCAGGGGAGTATTTGATTTCATTCTTTTACCTGTTTTACTTTTACATTCTTTAATTGAACATTGGGGAAAATGTTCATCCTAAGTGTAAGGGGAGGGTAAATGATGATACCTTATAGGATACACTTGCACTTGAGTTTGTTTGTTTATATTGTTTTGGGACTCATGGGACTCATGGGTAAAGTACTTATTTTATGGAGTAATGGGGAAGAACATCATATTATTACCCCCATATGTGCATTTATCTTAAAAGTGCTCAAAGTATTTTGATTATCTTAATTCGAGTCATTAGATTAGTTTAGTGTAAAGTATGTAAAAATTCAAGTGTAAGGGAAATGTTCATTCCCTATGATGTATTATATTGGATGGTAGGGTAAAAGTGTATGCAAAAAAAAAAAAATAAAAAAAAAATAGAAAAAAAAGGAAAAAGAGAAAAAAACATACGGACTACCATCCCGTTTCATTCTATCTTTATTTTATGTTTTTGTTATTTTTCATTTATTAGCTTAAGTCGAGTCTAGTCTTGGCTTAGCAATGCCATATTGTACATGTGATTAACCAAGATGATTAACTTGCCACCAGTAAAGATTGCCTATATCCAACAAAGCCGTGTATTCCATATCCCTACACCTAATGTTATAACCCTTTTGAAAGACCTCTTTGATAGTTTATCCTAGGTGCTTACGCCATGTGGTGGAGGTTTGATCCTTTCCCAAGCCTATGGTAATCTATTTTGCTATGACAGGTAGTGAGAGATGTTTTCCATTTCCATATTGTGATATTTACTTTATTACACCCGAGAGATGTGAGTATCTAAACACTATTTGTGAGTTGCTAGTGTATGACCTCCGTGCTTGTCTTTGGTCTTTAGTGGAACGGTTATTTGTTGTAATTACTTTTATATTAGTGTTAAATGACCCCTAACTTGTATTTTGACTAGAATAAAAGCGCATTTGCTTGAGGACAAGCAAATCTCAAGTGTAAGGGTATTTGATGAGGCGAAAAATGATCCGTTTTTAGGGGGTCATTTAAGCCGGAAATTGAATTTATTTGATCAAATATTGCCCTAAATCCTTCCTTTTGTGATTTTAGGTACTTTTGGAGTGAATTCTGGAAAAGGAAGCATTTTGGACGTTTTTGGAGCATAAAAGTGAAGAAAACGGAAAAGTCTTACTTTTCTTTGCTGGGAACAGTACCTGACGGCGTCAAGAGCAAAAGTGGTGACGGTCCAGTAGAAATGTGATGGCGTCAAAGTATGGCCGTCAAGAGTAAAAGTGGTGACGGCCCAGAACAACATTACACATGACGGCGTCTGATGAGGCGAAAAATGAACCATTTTTAGGGGCTCATTTAAGCCCGGAATAGAATTTATTTGATCAAATATTACCCTAAATCGTTCCTTTTGTGATTTTAGGTACTTTGGGAGTGAAATCTGGATAAGGAAGCAATTCGGACGTTTTTGGAGCAATAAAGTGAAGAAAACGTCAAAGACTTAATTTTCTATGCTAGGAACAGTGTATGACGGCGTCAAGAAGGAATTCATGACGACGTCAAGAGTAAAATCCATGACGACCCAGAAGAAACCTGAAGGCGTCACAAGAAGAGCGTCAAGAATTAAAATCATGACGGTCTGCATAAGGTGTACACATGACGGCGTCAGATCCAGATCTAGGCAGTCCGAGGAACTATTTGGTGGCGAGATGACGGCGTCAGACATTTGTTCTTGACTCCGTCACCTCCTAAAATCTATATATAGTTTTTTAATTTTCATTCATTAAGAGAGGAACTTGTGTGGAGAAACCCTAGGGCCGAACCTTGTACGTATTTTACAGCTTTTTCAAGGGTTTTCAGCCCTTGAACCCTTTCATGTGCTATTAAGATAAGTCTTCTCTTAATTCAATCAATATGTCTATGTGTTGGTTGTCTATATCTTATGCTTGTCTTGATTTTAACATGCTAGGCTAGATCTATCGTGTGTTTGCTTAGATCTAATGAAACCTAGATGTTAATTATGTGTTGATTACTTGTTTATGGTTGTATTGGATGAATGATTTCAATGTTAGGCTTAAGAAAAGCGTTTACTATTAGTGCTTATGAGTGTACCAGTAGCATTTAGATTCTAGAACTTGCGTTAGTGATGCATCCCGAGACCGCTAGTGAGACTACATTCGTGTAGTAGGATTTACTACATGATAAGAGGCATTAGGATCACTCTTGTGTTAAACCCGTATCATAATTACTTGACCATTTAAGTCATATTGCTTGGCTAGTTAAGTCAATTAATTTTTCCCAAACCCTTACCGTTGTACTCATTTTTATTACACGAAACCCCTAGTACACCCCTCCGAGCCTATCTTTTCGTTTCTAACTTTAAGCATTTTACTTAAAGGAAGAATTTGTTACACCCCACTTAAATGTACACCCAAATCGCCTTAGCCTTCCGTGTATGCGCTCATTTTTAGTGCATTATTGTTATTTGTTAAACCCTAAGTTAATTATCTAATTGATTACATGGTTGCTAAGTCGAGTCATATCCTTGTACATATTGTTTTGGGACGATTGGGACTCATGGGTAAAGTACTTATTTTATGGAGTAATGGGGAAGAACATCATTTATTACCCCCGTACGTGCGTTAATCTTAAAAGTACTCCAAGTGTTTTGATTTTCTTAATTCGAGTCATTAGAATAGTTGATTGTAAAGTATGTAAAAATTCAAGTGTAAGGTTAATATTCATTCCCTATGATGTATTATTTTGGATGGTAGGGTAAGAGTGTATGCAAAAATAAAAAAATAAAAAAAAAAAAATCGAAAAAACAAGAAAAAAATAGGAAAAAAAAGAGAGAAAAAACATACGGAGTACCATCCCGTTTCATTCTATGTTCTGTTTATGTTTTTATTATTTTTGATTTGTTAGCTTAAGTCGAGTCTAATCTTGGCTTAGCAACGCCATATTGTACATGTAATTAACCAAGATTGTTAACTAGCTACCAGTAAAGTCTGCCTATATCCAACAAAACCGTGTATTTCATATCCCTACACCTAACGTTACAACCCTTTAGAAGACCTCTTTGATAGTTTATCCTAGGTGCTTACGCCATGTGGTGGAGGTTTGATCCTTTCCCAAGCCTATGGTAATCTATTTTGCTATGACAGGTAGTGAGAGATATCTTCCATTTCCATATTGTAATTTATACTTTATTACACCCGAGAGATGTGAGTATCTAAACACTATTTGTGAGGTGCTAGTGTATGACCTCCGTGCTTGTCTTTGGTCTTTAGTGGAACGATTATTTGTTGTAATTACTTTTATATTAGTGTTAAATGACCCCTAACTTGTATTTTGATTAGAATAAAAGCGCATTTGCTTGAGGACAAGCAAATCTCAATTGTAAGGGTATATGATGAGGCAAAAAATGAACCACTTTTAGAGGGTCATTTAAGCCCGAAATTGAATTTATTTGATCAAATATTACCCTAAATCGTTACATTTGTGATTTTAGGTACTTTGGGAGTGAAATCTGGAAAAGGAAGCAATTCGGACGTTTTTGGAGCAATAAAGTGAAGAAAACGCCAAAGACTTAACTTTCCATGCTGGGAACAGTGTTTGGCGGCGTCAAGAAGGAAATCCTGACGGCGTCAAGAGTAAAATCCATGACGACCCAGAAGAAACCTGAAGGCGTCACAAGAAGAGCGTCAAGAATTAAAATCATGACGGTCTGCATAAGGTGTACACATGACGGCGTCAGATCCAGATCTAGGCAGTCCGAGGAACTATTTGGCGGCGATATGACGGCGTCAGACATTTGTTCTTGACTCCTTCACCTCCTAAAATCTATATATAGTTTTTTTAATTTTCATTAATTAAGAGAGGAACTTGTGTGGAGAAACCCTAGGGCCGAACCTTGTACGTATTTTACAGTTTTTTCAAGGGTTTTCAGCCCTTGAACCCTTTCATGTGCTATTAAGATAAGTCTTCTCTTAATTCAATCAATATGTCTATGTGTTGGTTGTCTATATCTTGTGCTTGTCTTGATTTCAACATGCTAGGCTAGATCTATCTTGTGTTTGCTTAGATCTAATGAAACCTAGATGTTAATTATGTGTTGATTACTTGTTTATGGTTGTATTGGATGAATGATTTCAATGTTAGGCTCAAGAAAAGCGTTTACTATTAGTGCTTATGAGTGTACCGGTAACATTTAGATTCTAGAACTTGCGTTAGTGATGCATCCCAAGACCGCTAGTGAGACTACATTCGTGTAGTAGGATTTATTACATGATAAGAGGCATTAGAATCACCCTTGTGTTAAACCCGTATCATAATTATTTGACCATTTAAGTCATATTGCTTGGCTAGTTATGTCAATTAATTTTTCCCACACCCTTACCGTTGTATTCATTTTTAGTATACGAAACCCCTAGTACACCCCTCCGAGCCTATCTTTTCGTTTCTAACTTTAAGCATTTTACTTAAAGGAAGAATTTGTTACACCCCACTTAAATGTACACCCAAATCGCCTTAGCCTTCCGTGTATGCGCTCATTTTTAGTGCATTATTGTTATTTGTTAAACCCTAAGTTAATTATCTAATTGATTACATGGTTGCTAAGTCGAGTCATATCTTTGTACATATTGTTTTGGGACGATTGGGACTCATGGGTAAAGTACTTATTTTATGGAGTAATGGGGAAGAACATCATTTATTACCCCCGTACGTGCGTTAATCTTAAAAGTACTCCAAGTGTTTTGATTTTCTTAATTCGAGTCATTAGAATAGTTGGTGGTAAAGTATGTAAAAATTCAAATGTAAGGGGAATATTCATTCCCTATGATGTATTATTTTGGATGGTAGGGTAAGAGTGTATGCAAAAAAAAAAAAAAAAAAAAAAAAAAAAAAAAAAAAAAAAAAATCGAAAAAACAAGAAAAAAAAAAGAAAAAAAAAAGAGAGAAAAAACATACGGACTACCATCCTGTTTAATTCTATGTTCATTTTATGTTTTTATTATTTTTGATTTATTAGCTTAAGTCGAGTCTAATCTTGGGTTAGCAACGCCATATTGTACATGTAATTTACCAAGATTGTTAACTCGCCACCAGTAAAGTCTGCCTATATCCAACAAAACCGTGTATTTCATATCCCTACACCTAACGTTACAACTCTTTAAAAGACCTCTTTGATAGTTTATCCTAGGTGCTTACGCCATGTGGTGGAGGTTTGATCCTTTCCCAAGCCTATGGTAATCTATTTTGCTATGACAGGTAGTGAGAGATATCTTCCATTTCCATATTGTAATTTATACTTTATTACACCCGAGAGATGTGAGTATCTAAACACTATTTGTGAGGTGCTAGTGTATGACCTCCGTGCTTGTCTTTGGTCTTTAGTGGAACGATTATTTGTTGTAATTACTTTTATATTAGTGTTAAATGACCCCTAACTTGTATTTTGATTATAATAAAAGTGCATTTGCTTGAGGACAAGCAAATCTCAAGTGTAAGGGTATATGATGAGACGAAAAATGAACCACTTTTAGGGGGTCATTTAAGCCCGGAATTGAATTTATTTGATCAAATATTACCCTAAATCGTTACTTTTGTGATTTTAGGTACTTTGGGACTGAAATCTGGAAAAGGAAGCAATTCGGACATTTTTGGAGCAATAAAGTGAAGAAAACGCCAAAGACTTAATTTTCTATGCTGGGAACAGTGTATGACGGCGTCAAGAAGGAAATCCTGACGGCGTCAAGAGTAAAATCCATGACGACCCAGAAGAAACCTGAAGGCGTCACAAGAAGAGCGTCAAGAATTAAAATCATGACGGTCTGCATAAGGTGTACACATGACGGCGTCAGATCCAGATCTAGGCAGTCCGAGGAACTATTTGGCGGCGAGATGACGGCGTCAGACATTTGTTCTTGACTCCGTCACCTCCTAAAATCTATATATAGTTTTTTAATTTTCATTCATTAAGAGAGGAACTTGTGTGGAGAAACCCTAGGGCCGAACCTTGTACGTATTTTATAGCTTTTTCAAGGGTTTTCAGCCCTTGAACCCTTTCATGTGCTATTAAGATAAGTCTTCTCTTAATTCAATCAATATGTCTATGTGTTGGTTGTCTATATCTTGTGCTTGTCTTGATTTCAACATGCTAGGCTAGATCTATCTTGTGTTTGCTTAGATCTAATGAAACCTAGATGTTAATTATGTGTTGATTACTTGTTTATGGTTGTATTGGATGAATGATTTCAATGTTAGGCTTAAGAAAAGCGTTTACTATTAGTGCTTATGAGTGTACCGGTAGCATTTAGATTCTAGAACTTGCGTTAGTGATGCATCCCGAGACCGCTAGTGAGACTACATTCGTGTAGTAGGATTTACAACATGATAAGAGGCATTAGGATCACCCTTGTGTTAAACCCGTATCATAATTACTTGACCATTTAAGTCATATTGCTTGGCTAGTTAAGTCAATTAATTTTTCCCACACCCTTACAGTTGTACTCATTTTTAGTATACGAAACCCCTAGTACACCCCTCCGAGCCTATCATTTCGTTTCTAACTTTAAGCATTTTACTTATAGGAAGAATTTGTTACACCCCACTTAAATGTACACCCAAATCGCCTTAGCCTTCCGTGTATGCGCTCATTTTTAGTGCATTATTGTTATTTGTTAAACCCTAAGTTAATTATCTAATTGATTACATGGTTGCTAAGTCGAGTCATATCTTTGTACATATTGTTTTGGGACGATTGGGACTCATGGGTAAAGTACTTATTTTATGGAGTAATGGGGAAGAACATCATTTATTACCCCCGTACGTGCGTTAATCTTAAAAGTACTCCAAGTGTTTTGATTTTCTTAATTCGAGTCATTAGAATAGTTGGTGGTAAAGTATGTAAAAATTTAAGTGTAAGGGGAATATTCATTCCCTATGATGTATTATTTTGGATGGTAGGGTAAGAATGTATGCAAAAAAAAAATAAATAAATAAATAAATAAATAAAAGAAAAAAAAATCGAAAAAACAAGAAAAAAAGAAAAAGAAAAGTGAGAAAAAACATACGGACTACCATCCCGTTTCATTCTATGTTCATTTTATGTTTTTATTATTTTTGATTTATTAGCTTAAGTCGAGTCTAATCTTGGCTTAGCAACGCCATATTGTACATGTAATTAACCAAGATTGTTAACTCGCCACCAGTAAAGTCTGCCTATATCCAACAAAACCGTGTATTTCATATCCTTACACCTAACGTTACAACCCTTTAAAAGACCTCTTTGATAGTTTATCCTAGGTGCTTACGCCATGTGGTGGAGGTTTGATCCTTTCCCAAGCCTATGGTAATCTATTTTGCTATGACAGGTAGTGAGAGATATCTTCCATTTCCATATTGTAATTTGTACTTTATTACACCCGAGAGATGTGAGTATCTAAACACTATTTGTGAGGTGCTAGTGTATGACCTCCGTGCTTGTCTTTGGTCTTTAGTGGAATGATTATTTGTTGTAATTACTTTAATATTAGTTGTGGAAAACTAGAAGGGGGGTTGAATAGTTTTCCCTTCTTTTTGATTTTATAAAAACTTTGTTTCAAAATGTTGATTCAAATTTATTCAATTGTTTGTTTGGAAAACTTCAATTAGAGTTTAGTATGAAAACAACATATAATCAATATGATCAATTATATATGTAAGCTTTTGGAAAAACTTAGTTTTATGAATGGAGCTTTGGTCGATCTTTATGTGAATACGTTTTCCTTTTAAAATCTTAAAATGTTTTGTATCAAATTATCTATCAAGTTAAACTTAATATGAGAAGTGTTAATAATAATCTATTTGACCATATCATGCAATTATACACACAATCACAATACTAACCACTATGTTCAACACAATCAATCATCACAACTATATAAGCAACAACTAAGACATGTAAGCAAGCATAGAATTAAAGCGAGAAATGCAAGAACAAATGATAAGAGATAAGAGAAAAGAAATGCAAACCGGACACGATGATTTATAGTGGTTCGGCTACAAGGACACCTTCCTTGTTCCTACTCCACTCCTCGAGTCACCTACTCGAGAATTTTCTTCACTACTCAACAAGCTCCCTTTTCGCAGAGAAAACCGTACACAACATTTGCTTACACCATCTAACGACACTAAGCTAAATGTCGAGTTCTAATAGTAACTAGAACCAATCTCACAACACAACTTCGATCACTACACAACTTCTACACAACTTCACGACTTCACGACTTCATCACAACTTCTTCTAAACTTCTTCACGGCTTCACAACTTCTTCACGTCTTCACGACTTCATAACTTCATCACAACTTCTTCTAAACTTCTTCACGGCTTCACAACTTCTTCACGTCTTCACGACTTCACAACTTCATCACAACTTCTTCTAAACTCCACTACTTAATCACACACCTACATCTTCACAACTACATGTTTTCTCCACACTACTACTTCCTCCCACTACTTCTTACTCACTCATTGAATCACTACTAAGTAAGATCATCTTGATCTACTTATTACATATACATAACTCACAACTTCACATAAGCACTAACTAGATCCTAATACATCTTTGGCTTTATGATAGGGAGAATTCTTCTCTTGCACTTTGAGTGATGAGAAATTGGATCACTTGAAACAAAGATTAATAATCTTATGATCAAAGGGTTTTAGAAGGATGTTTAGAGAGAATTGGATCTGAAAATTTTTGTGCAAAAGGTGAGAAAAATTCCAGGTTTGAGGTGGTATTTATAGGGAAAAATTTCTGACCAAATCTGACAGGGGAGCGTGGCCGGTCCCCTTAATTGTGTGCCGGTCCCCTTAAAATTAAGGGGCCCGCCCCTTATAATTAAGGGGGCCGCCCTACTGAAACGGCCATATTTTTTGTCTTTTACTGGGGAAAGTTTATTTGGTGAAAAACTAACTAATTTTGGTTAAAAGTTTGAAATCATATATTTAATATGATTAAAACATTTTTCTTTATTACCAAAAGTGTTTTTCAACACTTGTTCATCCATACCTTAAGTGATTGTTGAAGTATACTTGAGACGTTGAGATGTCGAGGCTTGTTGACGTAAGAATGCATAGGAGAATTGTGATCACAAGTAACTTAAGCACTTTACGTTATATGTTGTAACTTACATCTTTGTCATCATCAAAACATGAAGAGGATGTTTAGATTAAATATCGTAAAATTCATGCCAACATTAGTGTTAAATGACCCGTAACTTGTATTTTGATTAGAATAAAAGCGCATTTGCTTGAGGACAAGCAAATCTCAAGTGTAAGGGTATATGACGAGGCGAAAAATGAACCACTTTTAGGGGGTCATTTAAGCCTGAAATTGAATTTATTTGATCAAATATTACCCTAAATCGTTACTTTTGTGATTTTAGGTACTTTGGGAGTGAAATCTGGAAAAGGAAGCAATTCGGACGTTTTTGGAGCAATAAAGTGAAGAAAACGCCAAAGACTTAATTTTCTATGCTGTGAACAGTGTATGATGGCGTCAAGAAGGAAATCCTGACGGCATCAAGAGTAAAATCCATGACGACCCAGAAGAAACCTGAAGGCGTCACAAGAAGAGCGTCAAGAATTAAAATCATGACGGTCTGCATAAGGTGTACACATGACGGCGTCAGATCCAGATCTAGGCAGTCCAAGGAACTATTTGGCGGCGAGATGACGGCGTCAGACATTTTTTCTTGACTCCGTCACCTCCTAAAATCTATATATAGTTTTTTAATTTTCATTCATTAAGAGAGGAACTTGTGTGGAGAAACCCTAGGGCCGAACCTTGTACGTATTTTACAGCTTTTTCAAGGGTTTTCAGCCCTTGAACCCTTTCATGTGCTATTAAGATAAGTCTTCTCTTAATTCAATCAATATGTCTATGTGTTGGTTGTCTATATCTTGTGCTTGTCTTGATTTCAACATGCTAGGCTAGATCTATCTTGTGTTTGCTTAGATCTAATGAAACCTAGATGTTAATTATGTGTTGATTACTTGTTTATGGTTGTATTGGATGAATGATTTCAATGTTAGGCTTAAGAAAAGCGTTTACTATTAGTGCTTATGAGTGTACCGGTAGCATTTAGATTCTAGAACTTGCGTTAGTGATGCATCCCGAGACCGCTAGTGAGACTACATTCGTGTAGTAGGATTTACAACATGATAAGAGGCATTAGGATCACCCTTGTGTTAAACCCGTATCATAATTACTTGACCATTTAAGTCATATTGCTTGGCTAGTTAAGTCAATTAATTTTTCCTACACCCTTACCGTTGTACTCATTTTTAGTACACGAAACCCCTAGTACACCCCTTCGAGCCTATCTTTTTGTTTCTAACTTTAAGCATTTTACTTAAAGGAAGAATTTGTTACACCCCACTTAAATGTACACCCAAATCGCCTTAGCCTTCCGTGTATGCGCTCATTTTTAGTGCATTATTGTTATTTGTTAAACCCTAAGTTAATTATCTAATTGATTACATGGTTGCTAAGTCGAGTCATATCTTTGTACATATTGTTTTGGGACGATTGGGACTCATGGGTAAAGTACTTATTTTATGGAGTAATGGGGAAGAACATGATTTATTACCCCCGTACGTGCGTTAATCTTAAAAGTACTCCAAGTGTTTTGATTTTCTTAATTCGAGTCATTAGAATAGTTGATTGTAAAGTATGTAAAAATTCAAATGTAAGGGGAATATTCATTCCCTATGATGTATTATTTTGGATGGTAGGGTAAGAGTGTATGCAAAAAATAAAATAAAAAAAAAATCGAAAAAACAAGAAAAAAATAGGAAAAAAAAGAGAGAAAAAACATACGGACTACCATCCCGTTTCATTCTATGTTCTGTTTATGTTTTTATTATTTTTGATTTATTAGCTTAAGTCGAATCTAATCTTGGCTTAGCAACGCCATATTGTACATATAATTAACCAAGATTGTTAACTCGCCACCAGTAAAGTCTGCCTATATCCAACAAAACCGTGTATTTCATATCCCTACACCTAACGTTACAACCCTTTAAAAGACCTCTTTGATAGTTTATCCTAGGTGCTTACGCCATGTGGTGGAGGTTTGATCCTTTCCCAAGCCTATGGTAATCTATTTTGCTATGACAGGTAGTGAGTGATATCTTCCATTTCCATATTGTAATTTATACTTTATTACACCCGAGAGATGTGAGTATCTTAACACTATTTGTGAGGTGCTAGTGTATGACCTCCGTGCTTGTCTTTGGTCTTTAGTGGAACGATTATTTGTTGTAATTACTTTTATATTAGTGTTAAATGACCCCTAACTTGTATTTTGATTAGAATAAAAGCGCATTTGCTTGAGGACAAGCAAATCTCAAGTGTAAGGGTATATGATGAGTCGAAAAAGGAACCACTTTTAGGGGGTCATTTAAGCCCGTAATTGAAATTATTTGATCAAATATTACCCTAAATCGTTACTTTTGTGATTTTAGGTACTTTGGGAGTGAAATCTAGAAAAGGAAGCAATTCGAACGTTTTTGGAGCAATAAAGTGATGAAAACGCCAAAGACTTAATTTTCCATGCTGGGAACAGTGTATGACGGCGTCAAGAAGGAAATCCTGACGGCGTCAAGAGTAAAATCCATGACGACCAAGAAGAAACCTGAAGGCGTCACAAGAAGAGCGTCAAGAGTTAAAATCATGATGGCCTGCATAAGGTGTACACATGACGGCGTCAGATCCAGATCTAGGCAGTCCGAGGAACTATTTGGCGGCGAGATGACGGCGTCAGACATTTGTTCTTGACGTCGTCACCTCCTAAAATCTATATGTAGTTTTCTAATTTTCATTCATTAAGAGAGGAACTTGTGTGGAGAAACCCTAGGGCCGAACCTTGTACGTATTTTACAGCTTTTTCAAGGGTTTTCAGCCCTTGAACCCTTTCATGTGCTATTAAGATAAGTCTTCTCTTAATTCAATCAATATGTCTATGTGTTGGTTGTCTATATCTTGTGCTTGTCTTGATTTCAACATGCTAGGCTAGATCTATCTTGTGTTTGCTTAGATCTAATGAAACCTAGATGTTAATTATGTGTTGATTACTTGTTTATGGTTGTATTAGATGAATGATTTCAATGTTAGGCTTAAGAAAACTGGCAGATCTCCATTTGGTAACATGCTTGAACGTCTTAGGAAACATGAACCGATGTGTACTAGGTTTTATTGGTTGTATTTAATGCATTAGTAAATTCTAATGATCCCATGTTAGGAGCTTCTTAGCCGGCTCGACATAGGAGTGAAGTAAGCACTCATAGGATTGGGGAAGTAAGTACGCTACCCCATGAATGGTATTAAGGAATACAATCCGTCATCCACGCAACTATAACAAGTAATTAACGTATAAAAGATATCTAGGGAGTAGTGAAATCTAAGTGAACACATTTCTCCCATATATTGCTCACAACTTTAGTAAAATTTAGTTTAATTTCATTTCTAGTATTTTATTTTGATTGCATCTTAGTATTGGGTTAGTTGACTAGCAACTAATTCCGCCCAAATCCTTCAAACTCGAGATTTTTACTTGCTTTATAAAAAAAATAAAAAATACAAAAAGAATCATCCCTCATCTCTAGATCTAGTATTTAGGTTTTCTAATCCTAGCTGAACGATCAATCCCCCGGTACTTGTCATTATACTATACTACATCGATCAGGTACACTGCCTGGTGGGGGTTGTAAGCTTCTTGAGATCCCTCGAGAGGTAAAGCCTGGTGCAATCCCCACGCATCAGCGTCAGATCTGAATCTAGGCAATCCGATTATATTTTTAGCGGCGGGTTGACGGCGTCAGAAGTTTCTTCTTGATGCCGTCACCTTAGGAAATCTATATATAGTCGTTGTAACTTTCATTCAAATGAGAGGAGAATTTTAGGGTCGACTTGAATAAACCCTAGCTGGTTTTTAACAGTATTTTCAAGCGTTTTCACCCCTTGAAACCCTTCATGTTCAATTAAGATAATCCTTTCAATTCATTCAATATGTCTATGTGTTGTTTGAATATATCTCATGCTTGTCTTGATTTTAACATGCTAGGCTAGATCTCTTGTGTGTTTGCTTAGATGTAATGAAACCTAGATGTTGATTATAGGTTGATTGCTTGTTTATAGTCGTAATGGATGAATGATTTCGATGTTAGGCTTAGGAAAACTGGCAGACTTCCATAGTGTAACATGCTTGAACGTCTTAAGAAACATGAACCAATGCGTACTAGGTTTTTACGGTTGTATTTAATGCATGAGCGAATTCTAGTGATCCCATGTTAGGAGCTTCTTGCAGGCTCGACATAGGAGTGAAGTAGGAGCTTATAGAGTTGGGGAAGTACGTACGCCACCCCACGAATGGTATTAAGGAATATAACCCGTCATCCACGCAACTTTAAAAAACAATTAACCTGTAAAAGATATATAGGGAGTAGTGAAATCTAAGTAAACATAATTCTCCCATTTATTGTTCATACCACTAGTTTAATTAGCTTTATTTTCATTTTTGTTACTTTATTTTGATTGCATCTTTAGTTATTGGGTTAGTTGAAAAGCAACTAATTCCGCCTACTCTTCCAATACCTGAGATTTTTACCTGCTTTTCATAAAATATAAAAATACAAAAAGAATCATCCCTCACCTCTAGACCTAGTTTTTAGGCTTTCTAATCCTAGCGACACTATTCCTGAGTTGAACGATCAATCCCCCGGTACTTGTCACTATGCTATACTACAACGATCAGGTACACTGCCAAGTGGGGGTTGTAAGCTTCTTGAGATCCCTCGGGAGGTAAAGCCTGGTGCAATTCCCATGCATCAACAACGATCAGGTACACTGCCTGGTGGGGGTTGTAAGCTTCTCGAGATCCCTTGAGAGGTGAAACCTGTTGCGAGGGCGCAATTCCTACATATCAAGTTTTTGGCGCTGCAGCCAGGGAATAGTTATTGTCTAGGTTATGATTTCTTTTTATTAGTTCTACTTGCTAGATTCCTTTCTAGTAAGGTTTTATTTTTATTTTTAGGTTTTCTTTAGTCTATCTTATTTCTTCGTTCTTTTGTTTTTAACTTTTACCATCCGACATCATGGAAGGTGGTAACATCTTTGAACCCATCAACCCACCACAACAAAACCACCCACAAAACCCACCATTAGCAAACCAACCTCCTAGGCGCCGAACGTTAGGAGAGTATTCCCGTCCTAGCCACCAAGGCTATCGAAACACCATTGAGCTCACCCAAGGAGCCAATGTTTCCCCCTTGCGATCCGACACCATCCGGTTGGTGCAAAGCGGATGTGCATTCCATGGACTTCGTTCTGAAGATCCTAATCAACATCTCAAGGATTTCCTTAAAATCATAGATCCCATAGACCTTGATGTTGTAACTAGAGAGTCGACCCGATTACGCCTATTCCAATTCTCTCTACGTGATCAAGCTAGTCAGTGGCTTGAACGTTTACCCCGCGGGATCCATCACCTCATGGGATGATCTCACTTCTCATTTCTTTGCTCAATTTTTCCCACTGGGGAGAATTACCAAGCTTAGAAATGATATCTTGATGTTCCAACAATGTCAAGGTGAAACTCTATATGAAACATGGACTCGTTTCATGGACTTACTCCAAAAAGTCCCTCATCATGGCATAGATCTTTGGCTCCAAGTCCAAATCTTCTATGACCATATCGATCTCTCCAAAAGGCGAACCATTGACCAATCGGCCGGTGGCAAGCTATGTGATCCAAGTGCGGAAGAATCAAGGGAACTTATAGAAGATCTTGCTCTCTATGACAACAAAAGTTGGAATGATCCCCGTGATTTTAACGAAACGGTCAAGGCAATATCTTTGCCTTCGAACAATTCTAGCACTCCTGACCATAGGATCATGGAACTTGAGGACAAAGTCAAGTTTCTCATGAAATCCTACGAAGCTCCTAAGCCTTAAAGCCAAGTGAACAAAATCACTTCTTCATGCGAATTATGTAGTGGTCCCCATGACACTCGTGATTGCGTGGAACTCCCCGGACAAGCTTTTGTGGATTACGCATCCTCGCGTACCGACGAAGCGGGAGACAAGTGGTACACTTTCAAAACCGAGCCAAACCCTTACGGTGATTCCTACAACCCTTGGAAAAATCACCCGAAACTTAGGTGGAAACAAAACCAAAACATGCCCCAAAACAATTCTTCCAATCCACCTAATCGTTACCAACCAAACAGTCCACCCTCTAACAGTACTTTCAACAACAATCCTTCTAATAACTATGGTAGTACCAATAATATTGAAGGATTGATATCCAAGTTTATGGCATCTCAAGAATCTCGCATAGCTATGTATGAAACTGAATTCAATCAACAACAAACGGAGATGACCAATAAGATTGACAACTTATTGAAGGCCCTCAACAACCAAATGCTAACTACACCTAGGAAGGACACTAGGGACACTAGTAGCAGAATCCAAATTAAGGACCCCTTATCATCCAAACACGTCCACTAGTAGCAGAATCTAAATTTCTGGAAATTTTGCGAGTTTTGTTTTTCAAACGGAGTCTTAAAAGTTTTTGTTGATTCTTTAGTCTTATAAACTCCAGGAAATCTGCAAACATTCATTCCACAAGCATTATATCTTAAATTGCTTTCTAAGATTTGTTAGTATATATAGATTGTCGCCGATTTTATGCGAGGTTGCCTTGATTGTTTTATCAAGTTTAACAGGTTATATATGACAAGAAGATGATTTATATGTCTGGGAAGGAAGCTTTGAACTTTCATTTTCTTGGAGGAAGATCTAACCTTGTTAATACACTATCCACATCGAGCGAATCAGGGGAGTATTTGTTTTCATTCTTTTACCTATTTTACTTTTACATTCTTTAATTGAACATTGGGGACAATGTTCATCCTATATGTAAGGGGAGGCTAAATGATGATACCTTTTAGGATACTATTGCACTTGAGTTTGTTTGTTCGATGGTAGTTGTGTAATAAAACTAAGAGAAATACTTGTTAGTGTAATTTTCCAAATTTAAAATTTTTTACAACACTTAGGAGTGAAGCTTTAGCCTTAATGTGTGTCTCATGGATAGGAGTTGTATGACTAGCACAAAACCGTACCATTTAGAAAATTTTTTCACCCAAATATGTGTGGTTCGCCTTTAGATTTGATAGGAAAAACATTCATTATTAGTGCATATGAGTGTACCGGTAGCATTTAGATTCTAGAACTGGCGTCAGTGATGCATCACGAGACCGCTAGTGAGACTACATTCGTGTAGTAGGATTTACTACCTGATAAGAGGCATTTGGATCACCCTTGTGTTAAACCCGTATCATAATTACTTGACCATTTAAGTCATATTACTTGACTAGTAAAGTCAATTAATTTTCCTACACGTTAGCGTTGTACTCATTTTTAGTACACGAAACCCCTAGTACACCCCTCGAAGCCTATCTTTTCATTTCTAACTTTAAGCATTTTACTTAAAGGAAGAATTTTTTATAACCCACCCAAATGTGCAACCAAATCGCCTTAGCCTTCCGTGTATGCACTCATCTTTAGTGCATTACAGTTACATGTTTAAACCCTTAGTTAATTATTTAATTGATTACATGGTTGCTAAGTCGAGTCATATCTTGTACATATTGTTTTGGGACGATTGAGACTCATGGGTAAAGTACTTGTGTTATGAAGTAATGTGGAAGAACATCATATATTACCCCCATATGTGCGTTAATATTTAAAAGTACTCCAAGTGTTTTGATTATCTTGATTCGAGTCATTAGATTAGTTTTTTGTAAAGTATGTAAAAATTCAAGTGTCACGGGAATGTACATTCCCTATGATGTATTATTTTGGATGGTAGGGCAAGAGTGTATGCAAAAAAAAAAAAAAAAAAAAAAAAAAAAAAAAAAAAAAAAAAAAAACGCAAGAAAAAAAATAATTAAATAATAAAAAAAGAAAATAGAAAAACATACGGACTACCATCCCGCTTCATTCTATGTTTGTTTTATGTTTTTGTTATTTTGATTTATTAGCTTAATTCGAGTCGAGTCTTGGCTTAGCAACGCCATATTGTACATGTAATTAACAAAGATGATTAAATCGCCACCAATAAATATTGCCTTTATCCAACAAAACCGTGTTTTCCATATCTCTACACCTAACGTTATAACCCTTTAAAAGACCTCTTTGATAGTTTATCCTAGGTGCTTATGCCATGTGGTGGAGGTTTGATCCTTTCCCAAGCCTATGGTAATCTATTTTGCTATGGCAGGTAGTGAGAGATGTTTTCTATTTCCTTATTGTGATATATACTTTATTATACCCGAGAGATGTGAGTATTTAAACACTATTTGTGAGGTGCTAGTGTATGACCTCCATGCTTGTTTTTGGTTTTTAGTGGAACGATTGTTTGTTGTAATTACTTTTATATTAGTGTTAAATGATCCCTAACTTATATTTTGATTAGAATAAAAGAGCATTTGCTTGAGGACAAGCAAACCTCAAGTGTAAGGGTATTTGATGAGGCAAAAATTGTACCACTTTTAAGGGGTCATTCAAGCCCAAATTCGAGATTATTTGGTCAAATATTGCCTTAAATCATTCCTTTAGTCATTTTAGGTACTCTTGAGGAGAAATATGGAAAAGGAAGCATTTTGGACGTTTTTGGAGCATAAAAGTGAAGAAAACGGCAAAGTCTCAAAATTCCTTGCTGGGAACAGTACCTGACTTCGACAAGCTTTTACACGTGACGGCGTCAAGAGTTACAAAAGAGGTGGATGTGGAACTTATAACGTGACAGCCCAGAAAGTTTTCAAGCTATTGGCCTGACGGCGTCACCAAGGCCGTCAGGGTCCAATTACACGTAACGGCCCAGAGTGATTTTCTACATGACGGCATCAGAAGTGGATCTAGGCAATACGATTTTTATCATGGCGGCGAGTTGACAGCGTCACAAGTTAATACATGACGCCGTCAAGGTGTAAAATCTATATATAGTGTTCCAATTTTTATTCATTAGGGTGGAACTTTGTGTGCAACTTTGAGGGAATAAACCCTAGACAAATATTAACAGATTTTCAAGGGTTTCAACCCCTTGATTCTTCCATGTTCAATTGAAGATAAGTACTTATTCTAATCATTCAATATGTCTACTTGTTGTGTGATTATATCTTATGCTTGTCTTCTCTTTAACATGCTAGGCTAGATCTTTATTATGTTTGCTTAGATGTAGTGAAATCTAGATGTTAATTATGGGTTGATAGTTTGTTTATAATTGTTACGGATGATTGTATTCAATGTTAGGCTTAAGAAAACTGGCAGGCTTCCATTGGTAACTTGCTTGAACGTCTTAAGAAACATGATCGGAGGTGTACTATGATTTTTGGTTGTATTTAATACATAAGAGAATTCAAATGATCCCATGTTAGGAGCTTCTAACGGCTCGACATAGGAGTGAAGTAGGATCTTATAAAGTTAGGGATTATTGTACACGGCCCTACGACTAGTATTAAGGAATATGACCCGTCATCCATGCAATTGTAACAAGATAATCAACTTGTAAAAGATATCTAGGAAGTAATGAAATCTAAGTAAACACAACTTCTTTCATTATTGTTTCCACCACTTTAGTATAATAGTTTTATTTTCATTTCTTTTATTTATTTTTATTGCAACTTTAGATTAATTGGATTAGTTGGCTAGCAACTAATTCTGCCCACTCCTTCAAAAGCCAAGATTTTACTTGCTTTCTAAAAAAATATAAAAATACAAAAGGAATCATCCCTCACATCTAGACATAGTTTAGTAGGCTTTCTAATCCTAGCGACACTATTCCTAAGTTGAACGATCAATCCCCCGGTACTTGTCACTATACTATACTACAACGATCAGGTACACTACCTGGTGGGGGTTTTAAGCTTCTCGAGATCCCTTGAGAGGTAAAACCTGTTGCGAGGGAGCAATTCCCACGTATCAATCGGGTTGATCTTAATGATTTTACTTGGAGCGCGTGCTCTATAATGACTCTCATGCTATTCTTTTATTTTTTTATCATTTTTTTTCTATTTAGACTGCCAATAGATAGAGTGAGGTTATTTGTTTGGACGTTGAGGTGATTATTGGTGGTTTACTTGTGATTGCTAGTTGAGGTGTTGGAGTTTTTGGTTATGTTAGTGATGAGGCAAAAAATGAACCACTTTTAGGGGGTCATTTAAGCCCGGAATTGAATTTATTTGATCAAATATTGCCCTAAATCGTTCCTTTTGTGATTTTAGGTACTTTGGGAGTGAAATCTGGAAAAGGAAGCAATTTGGATGTTTTTGGAGCATAAAAGTGAAGAAAACGCCAAAGACTTAATTTTCCAAGCTGGGAACAGTGTGTGACAGCGTCAAGAGCATTTTCCTGACGGCGTCAAGAGTAAATTTCATGACGGCCCAGTACAGAAATGAAGGCGTCACAAGGAAGAGCGTCAAGAGTTAAATACGTGACGGCCTGGAAAAACTTAATACATGACGGCGTCAGATGTAGATCAAGGCAGTCCGAGGATTCTCTTGGCAGCGAGATGACGGCGTCACAAGGTTGTTCTTGACGCCGTCAGACTCAATTTTCTATGTATAGTTTTCTAATTTTCATTCATTAAGAAGAACAAGTTTAGAGAAACCCTAAGGCCGAACCATATACGAATTTTACAGGTTTTTCAAGGGTTTTCAGCCCTTGAACCCTTACATGTGTAATTGAGATAAGTGTTCCTTTAATTCAATCAATATTTCTATGTGTTGGTTGTCTGTATCTTGTGCTTGTCTTGATTCCACCATGCTAGGCTAGATTTATCTTGTGTTTGCTTAGATCTAATGAAACCTCGATGTTGATTATGTGTTGATTACTTGTTTATGGTTGTATTGGATGAATGATTTCAATGTTAGGCTTAAGAAAACTGGCAGATCTCCAATTGATAACATGCTTGAACGTCTTAGGAAACATGAAACGATGTGTAATAGGTTTTATTGGTTGAATTTAATGCATGAGTAAATTCTAATGATCCCATGTTAGGAGCTTCTTAGCCGGCTCGACATAGGAGTGAAGTAGGCACTTATAGGATTTGGGAGTTAAGTACGCCACCCCATGAATGGTATTAAGGAATACAATCCGTCATCCACGCAACTATAACAAGTAATTAACGTGTAAAAGATATCTAGGGAGTAGTGAAATCTAAGTAAATACATTTCTCCACTTATTGCTTACAACCTTAGTTTAATTTAGTTTTATTTTCATTTCTAGTATTTTATTTTGATTGCATCTTTAGTATTGGGTTAGTTGACTAGCAACTAATTCCGCCCAAATCCTTCAAAACCCGAGATTTTTATTTGCTTTCAAAAAAACATAAAAATACAAAAAGAATCATCAATCATCTCTAGAACTAGTAATTAGGTTTTCTAATCCTAGCGACACTATTCCTAGCTGAACGATCAATCCCCCGGTACTTGTCACTATACTATACTACAACGATCAGGTACACTGCCTGGTGGGGGTCGTAAGCTTCTTGAGATCCCTCGAGAGGTAAAGCCTGGTGGAATCCCTACGCATCAAGTTTTTGGCGTCGCAGCCCGAGGTATAGTTATTGTCTAGGTTAGAATCTCTTTTTATTAGGTCTACTTGCTAGATTCCTTTCTAGTAAGATTTTATTTTTATTTTTATTTTTAGGTTTTCTTTAGTCTATCTTATTTCTTTGTGTTTTTGTTCGTAACTTTTCACCACCCGACATCATGGACGATGGGAACATCTTTGAACCCGTCATCCCACCACAACAAAACCCACCACTAGAACCTCTTAGGCCCCGAACCTTTGGAGAGTATTCCCGACCTAGCCACCAAAGCTACTGAAACACCATTGAGCTCACCGGAGCCAATGTGACCACCTTGCTATCCGAGACCATCCGGTTGGTGCAAAGCGGATGTGCATTCCATGGACTTCGTTTCGAAGATCCAAATCAACATCTTAAGGACTTCCTTAAAATCGTAGATTCCATAGACCTAGGTGTTGAAACTAGAGAGACAACCCGATTATGCCTATTCCAATTCTCTCTACGGGATCAAGCTAGTCAATGGCTTGAGCGTTTACCCGCGGGATCCATCACCACATGGGATAATCTCACCAATCGCTTCCTTACTCAATTCTTCCCATCGGGGAAGACTGCAATGCTTAGAAATGACATTTTGATGTTTGAACAACATCAGGGTGAAACTTTCTACGAAGCATGGGCCCGTTTTAAGGATCTCCTCCATAAGGTCCCTCATCATGGTATAAACCTTTGGTTATTAGTTCAGATTTTCTATGACCATGTTGACTATCACACTAAACGTACAATCGATAGGGCCGCGGGAGGTAAACTGCGTGATAAGAACGCCGAGGAGTCCTGGGCAATTATTGAGGAGCTCGCCGCCGATAATCAAGAGATTTGGGAGTTTAATCATACAATAAAAGCGGCCATCAATGCAGTCTCAACATCTGGAGGAACCACCGAAATCCCCAATGAACTCCTATGCAAACTCGAGGCAAAAGTTGACTATTTTGAGGAAAGGCAAAGGAGACCTTTAAGTCCTAGACAGGCTACTGTCAATTCTGTCTCGAAACCGACTTCAACACCATTATCAGAGTCACCCTCTAGAGAAAATATCGAGACTTTTCAAAACTATGTCCCACCGTATTCCCCTCCTGAGGAGCTTAGCTCGGAGTTTGAAGCTAGGATGAGAAAATATATGGCAACTCATTCAGATCGGCTTGCTAGATTCGAGGAAGCAGTTTATAAGCAAAAAGAGGAGATGCAAGAGAAAATGAATGAGATGATGAGTCTATTGGAGGAGTATGCCAACCAGAGAACCCCCGAAAGAATGCTACTAAGGAAAGAAAGCGTCACCCCTACTACCCAATTTGTTAATTCCATTACAATTATCCACAAGGATAACGAGAAGGTAGAAGCCTCTACTAAACAGACCTTAGATAAGCCACCAAAATCCCAGCCCTTGAGTCACTACCTGAAACATGATATAAACAAAAACACAATAACAAATTGGATTAAGTGTGACGGGCGTAACCAACCTTCCAAACAGGGTTCTGAGAAAAAGGAAAAGGGTAAAGATGAGTATGTTACGTTACCTGGGGGGTCAATATTCGAGAGGCTATTGGTACAAAAAGTGGCTACTAAGCAGATAGCGTGTGGGAACTTTGAGATACCAACTAGCATCGGGGATTTGAAATATCTTAGTGCTTTCGCCCACCAAGGATCGGAAGTAAATCTTATGCCCCTAACTATTTACATCCATCTAACGTCAAAAATGCCAGCCCCTACTCGTGTTAGGTTGTCCCTCGCTGGACACTCGTACGTATACCCCCTAGGAATCGCAGAAGATGTATTAGTTAATGTCGCAGGATTCATGTACCCCATTGATTTTATGATCATCGATGATAAGGGAGATGGATGCATGCCAATAATCCTTTGGGCACCATTCCTCGCCACCGCTAGAGCTGTCATTAAGTATGAAGGCAGGAAAATTGAGCTTAAATCTGGAAAAAGAAAGATTAGCTTCCCCATGACTCCGCGAAGTGGACATGAGAATTTGAGTTGGAGAAAGCTCAAAAACAACATTGACACGACACCCATTCGTGTTCAGAATAAAATTCTTGCATGGGAGGCAAGAATCAAAAGCTACAAGGAGGCTAAATATGAAAGAAGCAAAAGCAATAAGGTTCATGTCGAATTCGAACATAATCGACCAACAGAAAGTCGTATCCCATTCGAGGAAGGGAACTTGGTGCTCTTAAGACACTTGGAAACAACAATACCACCCGATAAACTAAGTCCTTGGTGGTATGGGCCTTTCACAATTGAGAGCATAAACCAAGATGGGATGGCTAACCTGAGAAGTAAAGTAGGTGGAGAGGTGATTGCAAGTATCGACAGGTTGAGGCACTACCACCACAATAGTAATGATCACAACTACATGGGGTACATCATCTCAAATGATGAGGTCACGTAGTAACCCATGACCTTGAGTCTAGCTACAAGACTCGTAAATAAAGAAAAGCGCTTCTTGGGAGACAACCCATGCTTTGTGTGATTTTATTTTGTTTGTTGTTATTTGCTTCCGTATGCATGCTTTATTTTTATTGTTGGTAGATCATGTTTCTAAACTAAAAAGTGGAAATACTTTATTTGTTGTTTAGCCTAGTCTTAACTCCACCTAAAGGTATTTTTGCAAAAGATAAGTGTAAGGGGAAACCCCAAATATGTTTTTAAGAAACAAACCGATCATGATTCTCCACAATATTAAGTGAACATGTATATTCGTATTTGTTAGAGTCAAATGCTTGTATCGAGTCATAATGAAGTTTTGCAGGAAGTAGGACCAAGTGTTTCCAGAAATTTTCCGGAAACTTAACATAAGAATTTCTGCAGGTCACTTCTGACGGCGTCACGAGTTTACTCTTGACGGCGTCACGTGTAAAAATCTGGAAATTTTACCAGTTTTGTTTTTCTAACGGAGTCTTAAAGTTTTTGCTGAATTATTAAGTTTTATAATCTCCAGGAAATCTGCAAACTTCATTCCACAAGCATTATATCTTATTTTGTTTTCTAGGATTTAGTAACTTATGTAGATTGCCGCCGATTTTATGCGAGGTTGCTTTGTCTGTTTTGTCAGGATTTACAGGTTATGTATAACAAGAAGATGATTTATATTCTGGAAGGGAAGCTTTGATTGTTCATTTTCTTGGAGGAAGATCTAACCTGGCCACCTTATTATCCATACCGAGCGAATCAGCGGAGTATTTGATTTCATTTGTTTTACTTATTTCAATTTTACATTCTTTACTTGAACATTGGGGACAATGTTCATCCTGAGTGTAAGGGGAGGGTAAAATGATGATACCTTACAGATACACTTTCGCTTGAGTTTGTTTGTTTAATAGTAGATGTGTAATAAAACTATGAGAAATACTTGTTAGTGAAATTTTAGCGCCAAATTTAAATTTTTTTACAACATTTAGGAGTGAAACTTTAGCCATAGCAAGCGTCTCATGGATAGGAGATTGTATGACTAGCACATAACCGTATCATTCAGAAAAATTTTCCACCCAAATATGTGAGGTTCGCCTTTAGATTTGATAGAAAAGCATTTACTATTAGTGCTTATGAGTGTACCGGTAGCATTTAGATTCTAGAACTTGCGTTAGTGATGCATCCCGAGACCGCTAGTGAGACTACATTCGTGTAGTAGGATTTACTACATGATAAGAGGCATTAGGATCACCCTTGTGTTAAACCCGTATCGTAATTACTTGACCATTTAAGTCATATTACTTGGCTAGTTAAGTCAACTAATTTTTCCCACACCTTAGCGTTGTACTCATTTCTAGTACACGAAACCCCTAGTACATCCCTCCGAGCCTATCTTTTCGTTTCTAACTTTAAGCATTTTACTTAAAGGAAGAATTTGTTACACCCCACTTAAATGTACACCCAAATCGCCTTAGCCTTCCGTGTATGCACTCATTTTTAGTGCATTATTGTTATTTGTCAAACCCTAAGTTAACTATCTAATTGATTACATGGTTGCTAAGTCGAGTCAGATCCTTGTACATATTGTTTTGGGACGATTGGGACGCATGGGTAAAGTACTTATTTTATGGAGTAACGGGGAAGAACATCATTTATTACCCCCATATGTGCGTTAATCTTAAAAGTACTCCAAGTGTTTTGATTTTCTTAATTCGAGTCATTAGATTAGTTTATTGTAAAGTATGTAAAAATTCAAGTGTAAGGGGAATGTTCATTCCCTATGATGTATTATTTTGGATGGTAGGGTAAGAGTGTATGCAAAAAAAATAAAAATAAATAAAAAATAAATAAATAAATAAATAAATAAAAGAGAAAAAAGCATACGGACTACCATCCCTTTTCATTCTATGTTCATTTTATGTTTTTGTTATTCTTCATTTATTAGCTTAAGTCGAGTCTAGTCTTGGCTTAGCAACGCCATATTGTACATGTAATTAACCAAGATTGTTAACTCGCCACCAGTAAAGACTGCCTATATCCAACTAAACCGTGTATTTCATATCCCTACACCTAACGTTACAACCCTTTAAAAGACCTCTTTGATAGTTTATCCTAGGTGCTTACGCCATGTGGTGGAGGTTTGATCCTTTCCCAAGCCTATGGTAATGTATTTTGCTATGACAGGTAGTGAGAGATATCTTCCGTTTCCATATTGTAATTTATACTTTATTACACCCGAGAGATTAGAGTATCTAAACACTATTTGTGAGGTGCTAGTATATGACCTCCGTGCTTGTCTTTGGTCTTTAGTGGAACGATTGTTTGTTGTAATTACTTTTATATTAGTGTTAAATGACCCCTAACTTGTATTTTGAGTAGAATAAAAGCGCATTTGCTTGAGGACAAGCAAATCTCAAGTGTAAGGGTATATGATGAGGCGTAAAATAAACCACTTTTAGGGGGTCATTTAAGCCCGGAATTGAATTTATTTGATCAAATATTGCCCTAAATCGTTCCTTTTGTGATTTTAGGTACTTTGGGAGTGAAATCTGGAAAAGGAAGCAATTCGGACGTTTTTGGAGCATAAAAGTGAAGAAAACGCCAAAGACTTAATTTTCCAAGCTGGGAACAGTGTGTGACGGAGTCAAGAGCATTTTCCAGACGGCGTCAAGAGTAAATTTCATGACGGCCCAGTATAGAAATGAAGGCCTCACAAGGAAGAGCGTCAAGAGTTAAATACATGACGGCCTGGAAAAACTTAATACATGACGGCGTCAGATGTAGATCAAGGCAGTCCGAGGATTCTTTTGGCGGCGAGATGACAGCGTTACAAGGTTGTTCTTGACGTCGTCAGACTCAATTTTCTATATATAGTTTTCTAATTTTCATTCATTAAGAGGAACAAGTTTAGAGAAACCCTAAAGCCGAACCATATACGAATTTTACAGGTTTTTCAAGGGTTTTCAGCCCTTGAACCCTTACATGTGTAATTGAGATAAGTGTTCCTTTAATTCAATCAATATGTCTATGTGTTGGTTGTCTATATCTTGTGCTTGTCTTGATTCCACCATGCTAGGCTATATTTATCTTGTGTTTGCTTAGATCTAATGAAACCTAGATGTTGATTATGTGTTGATTACTTGTTTATGGTTGTATTGGATGAATGATTTCAATGTTAGGCTTAAGAAAACTGGCAGATCTCCAATTGGTAACATGCTTGAACGTCTTAGGAAACATGAACCGATGTGTACTAGGTTTTATTGGTTGTATTTAATGCATGAGTGAATTCTAATGATCCCATGTTAGGAGCTTCTTAGCCGGCCCGACATAGGAGTGAAGTAGGCATTCATAGGATTGGGGAGTTAAGTACGCCACCCCATGAATGGTATTAAGGAATACAATCCGTCATCCACGCAACTTTAATAAGTAATTAACGTGTAAAAGATATCTAGGGAGTAGTGAAATCTAAGTAAACACATTTCTCCACTTATTGCTCACAACCTTAGTTTAATTTAGTTTTATTTTCATTTCTAGTATTTTATTTTGATTGCATCTTTAGTATTGGGTTAGTTGACTAACAACTAATTCCACCCAAATCCTTCAAAACCCGAGATTTTTATTTGCTTTCTAAAAAATATAAAAATACAAAAAGAATCATCTATCATCTCTAGAACTAGTAATTAGGTTTTCTATTCCTAGTGACACTATTCTTAGCTGAACGATCAATCCCCCGGTACTTGTCACTATACTATACTACAACGATCAGGTACACTGCCTGGTGAGGGTTGTAAGCTTCTCGAGATCCCTCGAGAGGTAAAGCCTGGTGCAATCCCTACGCATCAGTTAGTCTGTTTTTTTCTCTGTGGTGTTTTTATTGTCTGTTTGTTATTACGAAGTATTTTTTTGTCTGTGTGTGTTCCTGTTTTGAAGTTTGTCATCAACTTTTCAAAATGGTTGATGGTGATCCTAATAAGAAAAAGGTCATGATGAATCAGGTAGCTCAGGTTCAAATGTATTGAAACTGACTGTCTATGATCCATTGCTTTTACATTTAAATGATTCAAATGGTACTCCTGTCACAACTCACCATTTCAGGTCATTCACCATTTCAGGTCATTTCCCGAACTTTGGGAAAACACTATTCATCAAAACACTATTCATCAGTTTACTATTCATCATTTTTGGTGTCAGTTTGACATTCCGAGAAGAATTCAGAAATTTTACTATTCATTGAACACTATTCATTGCCGGAAAAGATTTCATCATTCACGTGCATTATTCATTTCATCGTAAATTTAGTTTACGGGTATTCAAATTCGCGTAACCGTAAGGGTTTAGGTGCGAATTCATTTCATTATCAGTAAGGACACTGCAAACGGACTAGAAACAGTCTGCATATCATCGGTAGGTCATTTACATGTTATACCACTCTTAGGATTTTCAAATTTCTATATTTGATACATTTAACGTTTTCCTTATAAGTATTTACAATAAACGTTAACACCCGGTTTATACACGACGAATATATCTAAATATTTCCACAATGGTCCCGACATATTTTTATATCCATTTTATCATCATAAAAGTTATAACATTCATTTACCCAGTATTTTGGAAATTTATTTTGTTTATAACGTAAGCTTATGAATATTACGACGGTTTTCGTGAAAACTAAACAATAATCACCCGAACACTCAATACTTGTACCCAACGTATTTTTAACATTTTTATGACTTTATTAAGTCCCGACTAACGTGTTAAAATTTATTTCTCGCAAACCCGGTACTCAATGATAACTAAAAACTAACTACGATTACCTAAATTTAACACCTAAAAACCTATACTTATACTACAAATCATTCACTAACTATCCTAAATAAATCAAAGTCCATATTAGGGCTTATGAACCCTTTGAAAATCAGCCATGAACCCCCCTTTGTCTTCCACTTGACTAAATATTTACCATAATCCCAATTCATTAGATATTTTATACTTAAACACCTTTTACATTAACATAACAATTTCTATAAATCAAAAACTCATTTTCTCATCTCCCCCACTCAAACCCATGACCCAAATTCATACACCATGATCAAGGGATGATTTTCCAAAGTACAAAGCATCAAAGTTGTTCATTTCATCATCCTAATCAAGAATCATACCACAAAAACACAAGTAATCCAAGGTTTCTCATCATCTCACCACCTATTATTTCAAAGTGAGTTATCAAATTTATTTTCATGTTTTCATCTAATTAACATATGTATCTTATGGTTTTCATGCTTAATTTCATGTACAAGTTAGCTATACCACATTATTTTTGTTAACTTTTTGAACATACAAACCCTAGATTTTGATTTAGGTACTCCTTTGTTAAATTAACTTGTTTAGTGATCATTAGGAACCCATTACACCCTAAGAAGGTGTATGGTAGGATTAGTATAGTTTTGTGGAGTTTGCAAGAGATTTGGTTGAAGTAGAAACTAGTTTTGAACATGAAAAATGGATTTGTAACAAGTATATATACATGCTGTCCCATTTTTTGTAAATCCAGGAAAATCAATAAATGTAAAGTAAACTTTGGCAAAATTTTTAGAAATACTTTCAAAAACGAATCCGTAGGCGAAAGAACGGATTAAAAAGAGTTTATAACGAAGAAGTTATGATTTTTGCAAGTTTATTGACAAAAACTATTTTCCGGAAAAATACATGTTGTTGGACGTTTTTCGTCAGACAAAAAGAGGCTTTAGACGTAACCCGGAGGAGCCAAGCTTTCCAAAATATATTACTACATAGTAAGACGTAACCATGGATATAAAGAACAAGTAAAACGGGCTTATAACGACAAAGATATTCACGTTTCAATATCGGCAAAAATCCTCTATAATTGGCAGCTTTTAGAAATAATAATAATACTACGTACTAAATTCTAGATTTTCTAGAAATATTAACCAAGTACCCAATTTTATAACTAATGAAGTATTAGTTATTACAAGTATATTTTCATTACTACAAGGCGTTATTTCAACGATTTCAAACTGAGGATTTCAACACAAACATTGGTACATACGATATATATATAAGTATATATATTGCAACTAGTTTTATTTTTCTAATAGCCATATTTTCCTAAGTCTTGGAAAATGTATATTTTGATAATAACAAGTATTTTTCAAAGAGTAGAGTGGTATAGGAAGCATGTGCATGGACATTCATAACATCATTTCATGATCTAAAGTAGATTGTACATCATTCATATTAGGTTGCGGCTAGTGTGCGCGCCTTGTTTTTCAGCTCATTACATGTTCATGGTACCATCATATCAGGTGAGTCATAGCCCCTACTATTTTAATTGTTTGATAAACTCTTTGGGGGAGATACATGCTTAAATACTTGATTTATATTTTCACAAGTTCTCTTAACGATATACATATTTCTGTGAGTTTCATAGCCCCGTTTTAATTCAATATTTTGATTTCAAATCCCACGGGGGAGAATACATTGCATTACTTATTTTTGTGTACATGCCTAAGTATAAAATTCCTTACATTGCTTAAGTTGCCTTGTTATCACGTCAGGACAAGTCCCCTTTATTATTTCATGGACCGTTAATTAAGTTCCAAGCGAGAGTGAGTGAATAGATCTATTGAGGGTGACTCCTCCATCTGTGTTTGGGTTGCTCCAACAGAATTACGGATGCATTTCATGTCTTTATTATTAGAGTGCCTGATAAACACTCATTGGGGCCAAGTATCGTCTAGCTTCGGGGTCATGAGCTTAAGAGACAATGTAGCACTTTTGACATTTATGTCGGTTCACTTTATACTTGTGGCTATTGTACATACAAAAATTACTTATGGAATTACAATACTTTTCCACCAGTATCATTACTGAATTACGATGCTTTTGCATCAGCCTTATTACTGAATTACGATGCTTTTGCATCAATCTTATTACTTTTGTTTACACAAACCAAACATATTACAGTTGGCAGTGGGTTGTAAACACACAGGTTACAAGTCTCTTATGGCGGGACTTGGAACTGAGTTGATTTACGATGCCTTTGCTGGGAAATCTTCATTCATATGCATTTCATTATTTTTCACAAGACTCTATGAACTCACCAACCATTGTGTTGACACTTTAGCATGTATTTTCAGGTTTTAAGCAATGGCACGCTACAGGAGGTTTTGGCAGGGCATGGCATGGTCATAGAAGACTCTGATTTATTCATTTGGGGACTGTTCTAAATTATTTTTAGGGCCTACTTCCGCACTACTTTTAACAATGTAAATACAACATTTTTGATTAAACTATTTTATTCTAAATGATTGAAGTGAAAACTATTTTTGTACTTGTGTTGTGATATCAATTGAGTTACACCCCACCTGCATGTATGCTTCCGCCGGACCCGATTTTGGGGGTGTGATAGATTGGTACCAGAGCTTGGGCTATAGCGAACTAAGTGTTTTTAAAAACCTAGACTATAGCTACTTTCAAGAAAACTTAACCCTATGACCGTCACGTGCCTGCCTGCCAAGCTGAAGCCTCATTTGTGGTTAGTTGCTAACATAGGTGATGAGATTTATGTCTCATTATCTGATATATATTATATTCATTTATTATAGTTGTTTACTATAATTGTCTTTCATATAAGCATGTTCACGTATCATATATGTCACCGCATTATGTTTTCCTTGCATAGTTTCATCATTTGACCTCGAGTTTTGGTCACTTGCCTTAGTCTTTCAGAACGTCGTTGTATTCGTGAAGGACATAGTATTAGTGTGACTGAGCTGAGTATTTCAAAATTCATGGAACCTCGGTGGAATATAGACTGGTCATCTATATTCAACCCGGGATAGTGAGATATAGGCTGACCACCTATGTCTGACTCAGAAATGAATTTTGCAACACTGAGAATGGTTATAATAAAATTTTGTCTGGATTGAATCCTTTACTCGATTTCCAAATGTTTCATGCATGTGTGAGTATACCCTTATTGTCAGAACATTCATACTTTTCATCACCTCATGAACCGCCGCTTGGAAGCATGTCAATTGATCATTTCATTTCATGAACATTTACGTCTATGCACAATACACTTACATCACAGTATTTTCTTTTATCACAATATCAATTTTGTCGCAGTTGTCACAGTCTCTTCCCTTCTCACCATCACTATCATTTCCTTTCCCCATCCCCATGTATATATAGAATTAGCTGACACTTTATGGATTCCTATGCCACTCATCGCACACTATTCCCTGTATTGATAAGTGGATATTATCAATGACCTCCCTAGGAAAGACTTTCCATACCATCTATAAGGAGAATCTCTCGGTACATTAAGACCATTTCAAAACTCAACAGAATTCCCAGGATATCACCAAACTATTCGAACCACTATCACTGGCCTGATCACCAAAAATTCTATCATCTAGAAAGTATTGGCTTGACTGAATTACAGGATTATTTTTGATACGAGTGATCACTAAGCCACACCATAGAGATAAATCCAACCTCTTAACCGAGACTATAGATTGAACATGTCCTCACCAATAGACTTTATCCAAACATGTTAGACACCTATGCCTTTGGGCAGACATACATACCTGACTATTTTATCCTCTTAATACTTTCACTTTTAAATGGATTTTTCTCCAAACTACAGTTATGCAAAACATATATCTTGTAAGAAATACTTTTCTGAGACATTTATTTTGACAAGCAAATTCCTTTTGGTTAATCTTTTACAAAACTATTGAATTGTTAGGAAATCTTAAACATCGATCTTTGGTAAACCATATTATCCACCTTATATTGAAAACTGTCCTATCTTGCATAACTATTAAATTTTGAAACATCAAGAAAAATGTTACTTGGAAAGCCGTTTGCTTAAACTTGTAGATTTATTTATTCGGGGAAGGTTTATGAACAAAACACAATCTCAAAACAAACCTTGAAAAATCAATCACTATATTACATCACTTATATATTTTAGGATTTTGTGAATTGACTACATAGAGCTTGGGGAAATTCTTAGTAATGGAGACTAAGCATCGTAGGTGGAGAAAGACTCGATTCATGACATCCTGCGGAGGATCACCACTTTATCCTAATCTATTATTTTCAACAACACCCCTTTGACGGACTTAACCTTGTAAGTTTTCTACAAGATTCATGATATTCATTTCAATTATTTCTAATAGAGAAATTTAATTCACCTCAAACACCTAGCGATTACATTAAGATTTCTTTGGAACCACACCACCTATCATCTACAGACCAATGGTCAGAATTAGAGAACGATTCAAACATAGGGAGATATGCTCAGAGCATGAGTGATTGACTCAAGAAATGGTTGGACTAACCAATTACCATAAATCAAATTCAGTTGCAACTATAGTTATCGCGCGAGCGTAGAGACTACACCATTTGAGGCACTTTATGGTCAAGGTGCCAATATCCATTGACGGAACGAAATTTGGAAAAAGCCCAACTCACTAGTCCAGTAAGTATTCATGAAATAACCAGGAACTTCCTACAAATCAAGAATCAGTTACAAGTTCGATAAAGTTGTAAACCATTAAAACTTCAAGTTGGTAAGCAGAGTTATACAGGAAGTTCTGCCTAGGAAAGGCATGATACCATTCAGAAAACTTGGAAAGTTAAACCCACCCGAGATATACACTGGACCATGTAATATTTCAAACAGAGTAGGCCTAGTGGCCGTCAGACTTGAGCCTTGTTAGAGAACAACAGCAACAGGATTACACAACCACGTATTATCAGCTTTTCAGAATTGTCACTCATAATTCCATTTGGAAAGGAATCAAACCCAAAGTCAAACACAAACCTTGCAGGAGAACAAGTAGAAATCATGGACCGAGAGGTCGAACAGTTGAAGCAGAGTCGAATTCCTATCGTTAGAGTTTGCTGGAATTCTCGAATATCATCACCTTTTCACCAATACATTCTCAGATACCAACATAAACTGAACTTCGGGACGAAGTTCCTTTTAGAGGGGAAGACTGTCACAACTCACCATTTCTGGTCATTTCAGCTCATTTCCCGAATTTGGGAAAACACTATTCATCAAACACTATTCATCAAAACACTATTCATCAGTTTACTATTCATCATTTTTGGTGTCAGTTTGACATTCCGAGAAGCATTCAGAAATTTTACTATTCATTGAACACTATTCATTGCCGGAAAAGATTTCATCATTCACGTGCATTATTCATTTCATCGTAAATTTAGTTTACGGGTATTCAAATTCGCGTAAGCTTATGAATATTACGACGGTTTTCGTGAACCCTAAACAATAATCACCCGAACACTCAATACTTGTACCCAACGTATTTTTAACATTTTTATGACTTTATTAAGTCCCGACTAACGTGTTAAAATTTATTTCTCGCAAACCCGGTACTCAATGATAACTAAAAACTAACTACGATTACCTAAATTTAACACCTAAAAACCTATACTTATACTACAAATCATTCACTAACTATCCTAAATAAATCAAAGTCCATATTAGGGCTTATGAACCCTTTGAAAATCAGCCATGAACCCCCCTTTGTCTTCCACTTGACTAAATATTTACCATAATGCCAATTCATTAGATATTTTATACTTAAACACCTTTTACATTAACATAACAATTTCTATGAATCAAAAACTCATTTTCTCATCTCCCCCACTCAAACCCACGACCCAAATTCATACACCATGATCAAGGGATGATTTTCCAAAGTACAAAGCATCAAAGTTGTTCATTTCATCATCCTAATCAAGAATCATACCACAAAAACACAAGTAATCCAAGGTTTCTCATCATCTCACCACCTATTATTTCAAAGTGAGTTATCAAATTTATTTTCATGTTTTCATCTAATTAACATATGTATCTTATGGTTTTCATGCTTAATTTCATGTACAAGTTAGCTATACCACATTATTTTTGTTAACTTTTTGAACATACAAACCCTAGATTTTGATTTAGGTACTCCTTTGTTAAATTAACTTGTTTAGTGATCATTAGGAACCCATGACACCCTAAGAAGGTGTATGGTAGGATTAGTATAGTTTTGTGAAGTTTGCAAGAGATTTGGTTGAAGTAGAAACTAGTTTTGAACATGAAAAATGGATTTGTAACAAGTATATATACATGCTGTCCCATTTTTTGTAAATCCAGGAAAATCAGTAAATGTAAAGTAAACTTTGGCAAAATTTTTAGAAAATACTTTCAAAAACGAATCCGTAGGCAAAAGAACGGATTAAAAAGAGTTTATAACGAAGAAGTTATGATTTTTGCAAGTTTATTGACGAAAACTATTTTCCGGAAAAATACATGCTGTTGGACGTTTTTCGTCGGACAAAAAGAGGCTTTAGACGTAACCCGGAGGAGCCAAGCTTTCCAAAATATATTACTACATACTAAGACGTAACCATGGATATAAAGAACAAGTAAAACGGGCTTATAACGACAAAGATATTCACGTTTCAATATCGGCAAAAATCCTCTATAATTGGCAGCTTTTAGAAATAATAATAACACTACGTACTAAATTCTAGATTTTCTAGAAATATTAACCAAGTACCCAATTTTATAACTAATGAAGTATTAGTTATTACAAGTATATTTTCATTACTACAAGCCGTTATTTCAAGGATTTCAAACCGAGGATTTCAACACAAACATTGGTACATACGATATATATATATAAGTATATATATTGCAACTAGTTTTATTTTTCTAATAGCCATATTTTCCTAAGTCTTGGAAAATGTATATTTTAATAATAACAAGTATTTTTCAAAGAGTAGAGTGGTATAGGACGCATGTGCATGGACATTCATAACATCATTTCATGATATAAAGTAGATCGTACATCATTCATATTAGGTTGCGGCTAGTGTGCGCGCCTTGTTTTTCAGCTCATTACATGTTCATGGTACCATCATATCAGGTGAGTTATAGCCCCTACTATTTTAATTGTTTGATAAACTCTTTGGGGGAGATACATGCTTAAATACTTGATTTATACTTTCACAAGTTCTCTTAACGATATACATATTTCTGTGAGTTTCATAGCCCCGTTTTAATTCAATATTTTGATTTCAAATCCCACGGGGGAGAATACATTGCATTACTTATTTTTGTGTACATGCCTAATGTTGGGTTTTGACCAAGTGACACTGCTGCTATGTGATACTGCTGCTGAGTAATACTGCTGCTACAATGAAACTGCTGCTGGTATAATGACTCTGCTGCTGAAGACAATCTGCTGCTTGGTGAAACTACTGCTGGATGGATTAACATTGTATACGATAGGATAATTATGGAATAGATTATTTTTATAGTATATCTATTTAGATTATTCTTATCTTGTAGAGAAAGGTATTGTAAACCTAGTAGGACTCCTTGGCCTATAAAAGGAGGATCCTAGGGTTAGATTATGTACGTATTATTATTCACTTCAAGGTTGTAAAACCCTAGCATTGTTGAGTGCTCGTATTAATAATATTGAAGTGTTGAAAGAGAATTCTTAATCTTCTTAAGTTAAGCTTTTATATTCCGCGTTTAAGCTTAAGTACTTGTTTAAGTTAACTTCTATATAAGATCGTATTAGCTCAACTGGGATCAACAAGTGGTATCAGAGCTTGTGATCTAGAAGTTATAATCAAGAAGATTTTGTTTCTTTAAAGTTTGCTGTTCCAAATCGTTTGCTTAAGATGGGTGATGAAACTTATATGGTGACTGCTTCAATGGTACCTATGCTCAATCCTTCTGAGTATGAGCTATGGAAAAGAAGGATCAGACAATATATTCGCATGATCGACTTCAACATGTGGAATGTGATTGTTAATGGTGATTCTGAACCAGAGAAGAGTGCTGATGGCAAGGAGATTCCAATTAAATCTGCTGAAGCTAATGCAGCAAGGAAGCTGGAAATCAAGGCTCATAGTATTCTCTTAATGGGAATACCTAATGAATTTCAAATGGACTTTGATGATTGTGAAACAGGAAAAGCATTAATGGATGCAGTAGAATTCAGGTTTGGAGGGAATGATGCTACTAAGAAGTCCAGAAAGAATATGTTGAAGCATCAATTTGAAAACTTTACTTCTGAACCTGGAGAAAAGATAATTGGCACATACAACAGGCTAAATCAACTAGTTAGTCATCTAAAGCTTGTTGGGTATGTTGTTCCACAGGAAGATGTGAATCTCAAGTTTCTAAGAAGTCTTGCACCTGAATGCAGCATGCATACAGTGGTGTGGAGAAATAAGCCTGACTTTGAGACAATGAAGTTGGAGAGCCTCTACAACAATTTAAGGGTGTATGAATCTGAATTGGCTACTTCTTCTACTTCATCTTCTAGTACAAAATCTTGCTTTTGTGTCTTCAAAATCCAAAGAGACACAAGATACTCACTCTACTGCTTATGGAGTATCTACTGCTGATGGATCTGGATCTGCTGCTAGTTCAAATGACAAGATTTCTACCAGTGATGTTGCTTTATGTGCATTCTTGGCTGAGCTTACTACTACCATAAGATCACATGTCATAAATCAAGATTTGGATCATATTGATCCAGATGATCTTGAAGAAATTGATCTCAAATGGCAAATGGCAATGCTGACTTTAAGAGCAAGAAAGTTCTGGAAAAAGACTGGAAGAGAAGTCAAATACAAGGCTAAGGAGAGTCCAGGGTTTGACAAGTCTAAGATTGAATGCTACAATTGCAACAGGAAGGGACACTTTGCTAGAGAGTGTAGATCTCCAAAGAAGAATGCTGAAGTTCCAAAGAAGACTGAAGAATCAAAGTCTGCAATGGTAGCTTGTGATGGGCTGGGAGAATATGACTGGAGTGATATGGCTGAAGAAGAACCAAATTTCTCTTTGGTTGCTGCTGTTCAACCCAAAGTGCATAACTTTGCACTTATGGCATATGGTTCATCATCAGGCTCTGACTCTGAGGTATCTAATGATTCTGAATCATCTGGATGTTCTTTTAAATCTTGTTCTGACACTATAGAAGTACTTAAGGCTAGGAATGAGAGTTTAAATAGAGAAGTTGAACATCTAAAACTTGATAACTTAGGTTATAAAGTAGGCATTCAAAATGTTGAGAGAAGGTTAGAATATCTCAAAGAGTGTGAAAAGGAATATGTAGAACAACTTAATCTTAGAGATATAGAAATTTTTAAGAAAAATAGTGAAGTAGAAGTTCATAAAAATAAGTTAGAAGAAGCTGAAAAAGAAAAAGAAGCTGCTCTTGCTGAAAAAGAAAAACATGTAGTAAGAGTACAAAAACAACAATTTGCTTCTGATATGGTTAATAAGTCAATAGAGAGCACCTTGATGAGAAAAGGCAGTGGAATTGGATATAATGAAGTGGCTCCTCCAGCCAAAAGTGCTTATGCTCCACCAGGCAAAGAGCTATCCTTCATTAGTGAGCTAGAAATTGGAAAACCTGTAGGTGAAAGTAGCACAAGTACTATAGAAAAACCTAAGGTTGAGACTAGAAAGTTTCCTGAGGCTCCAACTATTGAAGAATGGTATTTTGATAGTGAAAGTGAAGAAGAACAGGTTCAACCAAAACTAACAGTTAAAAAGGAAGAGATTCCAACTCAGGTTAAACCTAAGGTAGAACAGATTAAGTTTGTCAAACCTGTGTTAGGAAATAAACTTGCTAGGAGAATGGTTGAGTACAATGAGGTGCCTAGAGAACAATTGAGAAGTCTTGATAATAAGCCTAGAGGTAACCAAAGAAACTTTAACAACCTAGTTTCACAGAGATTAGGTAACCAGTTTGAATTACAGAAGAAGGCTTGTTATAAGTGTGGTAGTTTTGACCACTTGATTGGTAGATGTCCACAACACTAAAGACCTGTTTGGAATCAATACACAAGGGTGAATCACAAATATGTTACAAAACAAACTCACCCTCATCCTAATAGAAACATGGTTCCTAGAGCTGTTTTGTTGAGATCTGGTGCTACTAGATCTATTTATGCTGCTAGACCAAATGGTGTTTTCAAATCAACAACTAGTTTTTCTAGTGGCTCTACTGCTAGTAAGCATTCTGCTGCTAGTATGCACTCTGCTGCTAGCAAGCAACCTACTGCTAGCATAAAACTTTCTACTTCTGAGCCAAAACATCTTCCAAATAAAGTTGTTGGTAATCACTTTTATGCTGTTAAGGCCTCAGCTTGCTGGACTTGGAAACCAAAATCAAATGTTTCAAATACTGTTTCCAAGAATAGTAGTGCATCAAGTGATTTAAAGAAATTTGATTATACTGATGCACAGGGCAGATCCAAGTCAGTAATGGCTTGGGTCATCAAGAGAAACTGATTTCTCTATTTTTCATGTGCAGGTCAATCTACTGGATGAGCTTAAGGATATGGTTATTGTTGACAGTGGATGTTCTGGACACATGACTGGTGATGAGTCTCAACTTAAAGATCTTGAGGCTTTTGATGGTGGTTATGTAGCTTTTGGGAATGATCCAAAAGGTGGAAAGATTGTTCGAATTGGTACATTAAGAACTGGAAATTTGGACTTTGAGAGGGTGCTCCTTGTGAAAGGACTTAAGTTTAACCTTTTTAGTGTCTCACAAATGTGTGACAAAAAGAATTTTGTTCTTTTTACAGACACTGAGTGTATGATTCTTTCTCCTGATTTTCAATTACCAGATGACAAATCTGTGTTACTGAAGGTCCCTAGAAAGGAAAATATATACAGTGACCATATTAAGAATATTATTCCTAAGAGGGCTTTGACTTGTCTAATTGCAAAGGCCACTATTGATGAGTCCAAATTATGGCATAGAAGACTGGGACATCTGAACTACAAGACTATGAACAAATTGGTGAAAGGCAATCTTGTGAGAGGTATGCCTACAAAGATTTTTGAGAATTGTGAAACTTGTGTTGCATGTCAAAAGGGTAAACAACACAGAGTTTCTTTCAAGTCCAAGACTGTAAACACAAATACTGTGCCACTACACTTGCTACACATGGATTTATTTGGGCCTGTATTTGTAAAAAGTCTGAATAAGAAGTCATATTGTCTGGTTGTTACTGATGACTTTAGCAGGTTTACTTGGGTATTCTTTCTTGCAACCAAAGATGAAACTCTAGGAGTAGAAAGTTTCCTGAGGCTCCAACTATTGAAGAATGGTATTCTGATAGTGAAAGTGAAGAAGAACAGGTTCAACCAAAACTAACAGTTAAAAAGGAAGAGATTCCAACTCAGGTTAAACCTAAGGTAGAACAGATTAAGTTTGTCAAACCTGTGTTAGGAAATAAACTTGCTAGGAGAATGGTTGAGTACAATGAGGTGCCTAGAGAACAATTGAGAAGTCTTGATAATAAGCCTAGAGGTAACCAAAGAAACTTTAACAACCTAGTTTCACAGAGATTAGGTAACCAGTTTGAATTACAGAAGAAGGCTTGTTATAAGTGTGGTAGTTTTGACCACTTGATTGGTAGATGTCCACAACACCAAAGACCTGTTTGGAATCAATACACAAGGGTGAATCACAAATATGTTACAAAACAAACTCACCCTCATCCTAATAGAAACATGGTTCCTAGAGCTGTTTTGTTGAGATCTGGTGCTACTAGATCTATTTATGCTGCTAGACCAAATGGTGTTTTCAAATCAACAACTAGTTTTTCTAGTGGCTCTACTGCTAGTAAGCATTCTGCTGCTAGTATGCACTCTGCTGCTAGCAAGCAACCTACTGCTAGCATAAAACTTTCTACTTCTGAGCCAAAACATCTTCCAAATAAAGTTGTTGGTAATCACTTTTATGCTGTTAAGGCCTCAGCTTGCTGGACTTGGAAACCAAAATCAAATGTTTCAAATACTGTTTCCAAGAATAGTAGTGCATCAAGTGATTTAAAGAAATTTGATTATACTGATGCACAGGGCAGATCCAAGTCAGTAATGGCTTGGGTCATCAAGAGAAACTGATTTCTCTATTTTTCATGTGCAGGTCAATCTACTGGATGAGCTTAAGGATATGGTTATTGTTGACAGTGGATGTTCTGGACACATGACTGGTGATGAGTCTCAACTTGAAGATCTTGAGGCTTTTGATGGTGGTTATGTAGCTTTTGGGAATGATCCAAAAGGTGGAAAGATTGTTGGAATTGGTACATTAAGAACTGGAAATTTGGACTTTGAGAGGGTGCTCCTTGTGAAAGGACTTAAGTTTAACCTTTTTAGTGTCTCACAAATGTGTGACAAAAAGAATTTTGTTCTTTTTACAGACACTGAGTGTATGATTCTTTCTCCTGATTTTCAATTACCAGATGACAAATCTGTGTTACTGAAGGTCCCTAGAAAGGAAAATATATACAGTGACCATATTAAGAATATTATTCCTAAGAGGGCTTTGACTTGTCTAATTGCAAAGGCCACTATTGATGAGTCCAAATTATGGCATAGAAGACTGGGACATCTGAACTACAAGACTATGAACAAATTGGTGAAAGGCAATCTTGTGAGAGGTATGCCTACAAAGATTTTTGAGAATTGTGAAACTTGTGTTGCATGTCAAAAGGGTAAACAACACAGAGTTTCTTTCAAGTCCAAGACTGTAAACACAAATACTATGCCACTACACTTGCTACACATGGATTTATTTGGGCCTGTATTTGTAAAAAGTCTGAATAAGAAGTCATATTGTCTGGTTGTTACTGATGACTTTAGCAGGTTTACTTGGGTATTCTTTCTTGCAACCAAAGATGAAACTCTAGGAGTAGAAAGTTTCCTGAGGCTCCAACTATTGAAGAATGGTATTCTGATAGTGAAAGTGAAGAAGAACAGGTTCAACCAAAACTAACAGTTAAAAAGGAAGAGATTCCAACTCAGGTTAAACCTAAGGTAGAACAGATTAAGTTTGTCAAACCTGTGTTAGGAAATAAACTTGCTAGGAGAATGGTTGAGTACAATGAGGTGCCTAGAGAACAATTGAGAAGTCTTGATAATAAGCCTAGAGGTAACCAAAGAAACTTTAACAACCTAGTTTCACAGAGATTAGGTAACCAGTTTGAATTACAGAAGAAGGCTTGTTATAAGTGTGGTAGTTTTGACCACTTGATTGGTAGATGTCCACAACACCAAAGACCTGTTTGGAATCAATACACAAGGGTGAATCACAAATATGTTACAAAACAAACTCACCCTCATCCTAATAGAAACATGGTTCCTAGAGCTGTTTTGTTGAGATCTGGTGCTACTAGATCTATTTATGCTGCTAAACCAAATGGTGTTTTCAAATCAACAACTAGTTTTTCTAGTGGCTCTACTGCTAGTAAGCATTCTGCTGCTAGTATGCACTCTGCTGCTAGCAAGCAACCTACTGCTAGCACAAAACTTTCTACTTCTGAGCCAAAACATCTTCCAAATACAGTTGTTGGTAATCACTTTTATGCTGTTAAGGCCTCAGCTTGCTTGACTTGGAAACCAAAATCAAATGTTTCAAATACTGTTTCCAAGAATAGTAGTGCATCAAGTGATTTAAAGAAATTTGATTATACTTATGCACAGGGCAGATCCAAGTCAGTAATGGCTTGGGTCATCAAGAGAAACTGATTTCTCTATTTTTCATGTGCAGGTCAATCTACTGGATGAGCTTAAGGATATGGTTATTGTTGACAGTGGATGTTCTGGACACATGACTGGTGATGAGTCTCAACTTGAAGATCTTGAGGCTTTTGATGGTGGTTATGTAGCTTTTGGGAATGATCCAAAAGGTGGAAAGATTGTTGGAATTGGTACATTAAGAACTGGAAATTTGGACTTTGAGAGGGTGCTCCTTGTGAAAGGACTTAAGTTTAACCTTTTTAGTGTCTCACAAATGTGTGACAAAAAGAATTTTGTTCTTTTTACAGACACTGAGTGTATGATTCTTTCTCCTGATTTTCAATTACCAGATGACAAATCTGTGTTACTGAAGGTCCCTAGAAAGGAAAATATATACAGTGACCATATTAAGAATATTATTCCTAAGAGGGCTTTGACTTGTCTAATTGCAAAGGCCACTATTGATGAGTCCAAATTATGGCATAGAAGACTGGGACATCTGAACTACAAGACTATGAACAAATTGGTGAAAGGCAATCTTGTGAGAGGCATGCCTACAAAGATTTTTGAGAATTGTGAAACTTGTGTTGCATGTCAAAAGGGTAAACAACACAGAGTTTCTTTCAAGTCCAAGACTGTAAAGACAAATACTGTGCCACTACACTTGCTACACATGGATTTATTTGGGCCTGTATTTGTAAAAAGTCTGAATAAGAAGTCATATTGTCTGGTTGTTACTGATGACTTTAGCAGGTTTACTTGGGTATTCTTTCTTGCAACCAAAGATGAAACTCCAGGAGTACTCAAAGCCTTCATTACAAGAGTTGAAAATCTGCACAATCACAAGGTAAAGATTATCAGATGTGACAATGGTACTGAGTTCAAGAACAGTGAGATGAATCAATTCTGTGTGGGAAAAGGAATACTTAGACAGTACAGTGTAGCAAGAACTCCACAACAGAATGGTGTAGCAGAAAGAAGAAACAGGACACTTATTGAGGCTGCCAGAACCATGCTATCTGATTCAAAACTACCTGTACCTTTTTGGGCTGAAGCTGTGAACACTGCATGTTTTGTGCAAAACAGAAGTAAGGTAGTCAAGCCTCATAACAAAACTCCATATGAGCTATTTCATGGAAAGAAACCAATGATTGATTTTCTCAAACCATTTGGAGGTCCTGTTACTATCTTAAACACAAAGGATCAGCTAGGCAAATTTGATAAAAAAGCTGATGAAGGAAATTTGGTTGGTTACTCTGTAAATAGTAAAGCCTTCAGGGTATATAATAAAAGAACCAAACATGTGGAGGAGAATCTGCATATCAAGTTTAGTGAAAACACATATAATTCTGCAGGGAAGGGACCAGAATGGTTATTTGATGTTGATATTCTTGCCAAAACAATGAACTATGTTCCTGTTATTGCCAGTGTTGATAAACCACAGGAAGAGTTTGTTGTGATTGAGAAATTGAAGATTGGTTCAACCTTTGTACCCTTTCAGAAAGATCACAGCCCTAAAGATGATGTTGTTTCTCATGATAAACCTAAGGAAACTGAAGAAGATATTGAAATACCAATTGAAGCAGAAAAAGATAGTAATGAGCCTCTCAAAGTAGTTGTTGATGTCTCTCCAACAAAGCCAGAAGACTCTGCTGCTGACTCAGAAGACTCTACTGCTAGGCCAAAAGTTACAACTACTGCTCCACCACATTCTGCTTCCAAGCCTACTAACTCTACTGTTACTTCATTGTTTCCTAATTTGGACTCTCAGGGCAGACCTATTGCTGAATCTATCTATCCTGATGATCCAAATATGCCTCCTCTAGAGAATATTTATTATGACACAGATGATGATGCACTTGATGGTCAGTTATTTGGAGCTGTTGCTGATTATACTAACTTGGAACTCAATATTCCTGTTAGTCCTACAACTACCACAAGAATACACAAGGATCATCCAAAAGATCAAATTCTAAGTGATCCACAATCATCTATTCAAACTAAGCAGATGACTAAAGCCTTGAAAGATCCTCAACATCAAAGTTTCTTTGCCAGATCTCTGCATCAAAGAAATAGTCATAAAGATCTTCAAAATTGCCTGTTTGCATGTTTTCTTTCTCAAATTGAACCCAAAAACACTTACAAAGCCTTACAAGAAGCAAGTTGGGTGGAAGCAATGCAAGATGAGCTTCTACAATTTAAGTTGCAAGAAGTTTAGACTTTGGTTGAACTGCCAAATGGAAAAAGAGTGATTGGCACAAAATGGGTTTTCAGATGCAAAAGAGATGAGAGAGGAATTGTCATAAGGAATAAGGCAAGGTTAGTAGCACAGGGATACACACAACAAGAAGGCCTTGATTATGATGAAGTATTTGCACCAGTGGCAAGAATAGAGGCTATTAGAATATTCTTGGCTTATGCTTCATACAAAGACTTTGTAGTGTATCAAATGGATGTGAAGAGTGCTTTTCTGTATGGGACCATTACTGAGGAAGTTTATGTGTCTCAACCACCAGGCTTTGAAGACCCTGATCATCCTGACAAAGTCTACAAGGTTAATAAAGCAATGTATGGTCTACATCAAGCTCCTAGAGCTTGGTATGACACCTTGTCAACCTACTTGCTAGAGTCTGGGTTCAGCAGGGGCAAGATTGATAAAACTTTGTTTCTCAAAAGACAAAAGGATGATATTCTGCTGGTTCAAATCTATGTTGATGACATCATCTTTGGGTCTACAAACAAAGCTATGTGTGTTAGTTTTGAGAAGCTTATGAAGGACAAGTTTGCTATGAGTTCAATGGGAGAACTCACCTTCTTCTTAGGTCTGCAAGTTACACAGAAAGAAAATGGCATCTTTATCAGTCAGGATAAGTATGTCAATGATATTTTAAAAAGTTTGGCTTTGAAGATGCTAAGCCTGCCAAGACTACCATGGAAAAAGATAAACCATTGCTGAAGGATAAACATGGAAAGGAAGTGGATATACACTTGTACAGGTCTATGATTGGATCATTGATGTATCTTACAGCATCAAGGCCTGATATTATGTTTGCAGTGTGTGCCTGTGCAAGATTTCAAGTGTGTCCCAAGGAATCACATCTCAATGCAGTGAAAAGAATTTTTAGATATCTGAGGCATCAACCAAAATTGGGCCTTTGGTATCCTAAGGATTCACCATTTGATTTGGTATCCTACTCAGATAGTGATTATGCTGGAGCTTCTTTGGATAGAAAGTCTACAACAGGGGGTTGTCAATTTCTTGGAAGCAGGTTGGTGTCATGGCAATGCAAGAAGCAAACAGTGGTGGCTAATTCAACAACAGAAGCTGAGTATGTGGCTGCTTCAAGTTGTTGTGGACAGGTCTTATGGATGCAGAATCAATTATTGGATTATGGGTACAATTTCATGAATACTAAAATCCATATTGATAACAACAGCACACTTTGCATAATTAAAAATCCAGTGTTTCATTCTAAAACAAAACATATTGAGATAAGGCATCACTTTATAAGGGATTGCTATGAAAAGAAGTTGATTCAAATTGTTAAAATTCATACTGATAACAATGTTGTTGATCTTCTCACTAAACATTTTGATGTGGGGAGGTTTCAATTTTTAATTGCAAACATTGGTATGATTAATCTTTGAAAAACTTATCTCTTTGTTTTTGTTAAAGTTTGTAATGCATGTGCTGCTTGTTATTCTGCTGCTTGTTAATGTGTATATGTTTGAGATATAATGTACTATGCTGCTCATTGATTTTCTAACTCTACTGCTAGTACATATGTTGGTTGTTTGCTTTGTGGTGTTTGGTCTAACATTTTACAGGCATACGAATGGTGATTTGCAAGAAATTGAAACAAGAAAGTTCATATCATTCATTCATTTAAAAAGTACAAACGATCCAACATCAAAAGACAAAACACAAAAACTGACATCATAACCTAACACCTAAATCTTCATCACTTCCTAGGGCATGGAAGCCCAAGCACAACCATTCTATCCTTTGGGAGAGGAGGGTTTTGTCTTGATGGTCCAAGAGAAAGACCAGGTGATGGTTGTGGCCTTGACCTTGAAGATTGTGGCCTTGGCCTTGAAGATTGTGGCCTCTCAGGAGTGGCAGGTGGATTGGTTGGTGGTTCTTCCTCATCTTCATCTGATGATGTGTAGATGAAGGGAGATTGATAATGATGCACTGGAGGAGGTGGTTGCACAGGGATCCAAGCTTAGTCTTCTGATGATTCTGATGATGCTGTAGCCTCAGGGGACATAGGTTGTTTACCTCTTGAGGTGCTTGGAGTCTGATTTAGGTTGAGAAGATCTTTAAACACAGGAAGATCATGCTTCCTCTTGCGTGCTTGTTCTTTTGTTCTACAACCAAATCGTGGAGGACGAAACGGTGGGACATAGGGTTCCATTGGGGATTCATCCTCTGAAGATGAATCAGAAGAGATATTGATTATTTCGGGTGTTGATTTCATTGTGTGGTGATTTGATTGTAAAGATGGATAGTCTTATTTGTGAATGTGGCGTTTTTGAAAGAGATTAGGGTTTGATTGCATAATTTGGGGAAAAGATCTCGCCGGTTTTATAGGGATTACGGAGTGATATGTGCATTAATTGTTATGTATAGTTGACCATGGTCTATAGTCAACTCTGCTGCTGGCTCCAGTTCACTCTACTGCTAGTTCTATCACTCTGCTGCTAGTTGTGAATGACAAGGTTCTGCTGCTATGGTTGTAAGTAAGAGGGTGTTATGTGTAACTTTCATCCATCCGTTTAAAACCTAATTGATCTTCATAATTGGTTTTCATATGTTCTCAATTGAAGTTATCACAAACCCTTACACCTAATCATTCCAATAATCACAAATCCCCAAATTCTCTAAAACCTAATTCATGGAGCTTACACGTATCTGGGTTGAGCAACACAACAGTGTGGTCGTTTTGAATAAAGAGTTAGTTCCTGAAGGTTTCACAGACATGGTAAAGTTTTTGAATGCTACTTCTCTTAGGTATGCACTCACTGTGAACCCTACTATATATGTTTCCTACATCAAACAGTTTTGGTTTACTGCCAAAATCAAAACTATGAATGGGGAAAAACATGTCAGTGCTTTTGTAGATAGGCAAAAGGTTCGTGTAACTGAATCATCAATAAGGGAATTTCTTCTCTTAGATGATGAAACAGAGACCACTTGCCTTGACAATGATGCTATTTTTGCTGGTTTAAAAGAATTGGGATATGAGGGGAAACATACCAATTTAAAATTTCAAAAAGCTCTCCTCTGTCCTCAATACAAGTTTTTGGTACATCTATTCCTTCATTGTTTGAGTCCTAAAACATCTGGGTGGCATGAGTTCAGTACTACCATTGCTTCTGCAATGATATGTCTGTGCAAAGGTCAACCATTTAATTTTTCAAAAATGATATTGGCTGGGTTGTTTAAAGGTGTTGAAGATGGTTCTTATTTGCTATATCCAAGATTTCTTCAAATCTTTATTGAAAAACAAATTTCTAAAACAAGAACCCATGTTGCTGAATATGATGCTCCAAAATTGGCTTCAAGGACTTTTACCTTTTTGATTAAGCATGGCAAAGGTTTTTCAGGAGCACATACAAATCTTACTTCTTTCATGGAACAAATTGTGCAAAACAACCAGGGTGAAGGATCAGGAAATCCCACTGATTCCCATCACACACCCAATGTTACTTCATCTGTTACACAACCTACAAAACAATATACACGTTGGAAAACCAAAAAGAACACTAATCTACCTCAGGATAGTGTTAGTATGGCTGTACCAGATGAGGCTGTCCTAGGTGATGGAGAGGACATGTTGGCAAGGGCTGTCACTACTGCTTCTAGCTTAGCAGCAGAGCAGGATAGTGATAACATCATTAAGACCCAAACCAAGGCAACATCTAGAGAAAAGGATTCTTATGAGTCTGCTTCTCAGGATGGTAACCCTAGCCAAATGGAAAACATAGGGGGCTCAGATGATCAAACTAGGTTTGATACTGAGTTTTTGTCCCAAGATTCACCTCTCGGACCAGGTCACACAGGTCGAAGTGATGAGGACAGGCCAGTGACTCATGAATTGACGGATCTGCTTGTACATGATGACAATGTCAGTGATTCACCTCTCGGACCAGGTAATACAGGTCGAAGTGATGAGACTACAATGCAACTTGTAAAAGAATTGATGGCTACTTGTACCGCTTTGGGGTTGAAATGTGAGTCTTTGGAAGATAAGGTTCTTAATCTATCTGATGTTGTTGCTGGTCAAGCCAAGGTCATCATCAAAATGCAAAAACAGATTAAGAGCTTCAAGAGATCAAGACCTTCAAATTCCTTGAAAAGATTGAAGAAAGTGGGGACTAATCAGGTTGTAAGTTCTTCTAAACCATCTACTCATTTGGAAGAGGATGCTTCCAAACACGGGAGGAAAGAGATTGTCATGGATTCAGGGGAGGTAAATCTTGAAAAAGTTGATAATGTTCAAGATATGGATGCTGGAATAGTTTCAGGGGAGGTTCCAGTGATTGAAGACATGGATGTGGATAGTCCTCAGAATGATGAAGACTTTGTAGTTGCTGATAAGTCTGGGAATGAAGTTGTTATGGAAAAGGTGGTTGCTGCACAAGAAAAGGTGGTTGATACTCTTAAAACTTTGGAGTCTGAGCAACTAGTGAAGGCAACAGGGTTGATGGGTACTGTGTTGAAGACTTTGGAAGATTCAGTGGTAAAACATGTTGAAAATGCTGCTATTGCTGACTCTACTGCTGTTCATAATTCTGCTGCTAGTGGAATGGTGAATACTGCTGAAGTACAAGACTCTGCTGCTGGATCTATGGATAATGCTGCTGCAGAGGCAATGGTTTTGCTAAGTAAGAAAACTACTGCTGACTCTCATACACCTCAATTACCAACTCAATCATTATCACAACCTATCACAACAACAAACATAACATCAGCAACAAGAAAACCTCAAAAAGGAATAACAATAAGAGAACCTGCTGCTACTCAAAAGAAGATAATCACATCATCTTCTACTGATAAGGGTAAAGGCAAGCAAGTTGATGTTCAGAGGTGGATGTATAAAGGGATTGATTTTACTGATGTACCTTTTGATTCTTGGCCTAAGCCATTGCAAGTTGAACATGATGAACTTGCTGCTATTAAAGCACAAGAGGTGTTTAATTTGGAAGATCAGCAGCTGGCTGAGAAAGAGGCTGAAGGTTTAAGAATGTATGATGAATGGGATGATGAAAAGATCAGAATTGCTGCTGATATTGAATTAAACAAGCTGATCAAGATTGAAGAAAATGAAGTTCCAAATTTTAATGTGCAATCTTGGTATAGTAACTTTGCTTCTAATAAGAGAAAAGAGAATGCTGTTGCTAGAAGAAAAGTTAAAGTATTCAAAGGTCCAACAGTTAAACAGCAAAGGAAAGAATATGAAAGGTATTTAAAGAATATGGGTGGATGGACATTGGTGCAGTTGAAAGCTTATTCTGACAAAGAAGTTTTTGATTTGTATCAACAAACAAAGAAGAGAACAGATACTTTTTATACTATGGGATGTGCTGAGGACTTGGAACAAATTGCTCAGATGAACAAGAAGTTGGTGCCTGAAAAGATAGTTGAAGCAGAGCAGATTCAAGAAGCTAATGTTGTTGAAAAGCTTGAAAGTGATGCAGCAAAGACTACTTCTTTTGTGCAGGGTGATAAAAGAAAAGGTGTTATTCATAAGTCAGTTGCAAAGAAGAAGAGAAAGATTGGAGAAGGAAGCAGTTCTATGCCTGAAGGAGATGAGTTTAAACATGGTCTTGATCACATTCCTTCTGAGCATCAAAAAGAACAATTGAAGAGTAATACTGTGGTTGGCAAGATGGAAGATCCTGAAGTGGTTGATGCTAAACCATTAGGAGTCAAGTATCATATTATCAAAGTAACTACAGGGTATGATACTAACATTGGAGCATTTCATGATGTCCAGAGATCTGATGGTAAGACTCACAGATTTCTTAGATTTCAACAGATGTTACACTACTTTGATAGAGAGGATGTTGAAGACTTGTGGAAGTTATATAAGGCAAAGTTTGGAGCTAAGAAATTTGATGGTAAAAAGTATGAGAGAGATCAAATTGATCATATCTTAACTTCTTCTGATAATGTTATGTGGAGAGCTCTTAAACTTATGTTTGAACCTTCAATGGATGATTCTGAATGGACAGAGATAGTAGAATACAAAGTAAGAAAATGGAGACTCTTTCAAGATTCTGGAGTTCATGTGCTAGAAATTGGACCTATTACTTTGTATATGCTAGCTGAAGTAGATTACCCAGTGGTAAGATACTGGAATATTGTCAATCAGATGGTTAATGGTGACAAAACACTTAAGCTGCAGAAAGATTATGATTCTGATGATCAAGCATTCAATTTGCTGTCAAAGTATAAGAAGATATTTGATCAACTGAATTTTCAAGAGTTGAAGTGTTTGGAAGCATCCTCCAAGTGATTAATTGAGCTTTGAAGAAACTTGAATATTTAGAAATAAATATTAAGTTTAGGGGAGGATTGTTGGGTTTTGACCAAGTGACACTGCTGCTATGTGATACTGCTGCTGAGTAATACTGCTGCTACAATGAAACTGCTGCTGGTATAATGACTCTGCTGCTGAAGACAATCTGCTGCTTGGTGAAACTACTGCTGGATGGATTAACATTGTATACGATAGGATAATTATGGAATAGATTATTTGTATAGTATATCTATTTAGATTATTCTTATCTTGTAGAGAAAGGTATTGTAAACCTAGTAGGACTCCTTGGCCTATAAAAGGAGGATCCTAGGGTTAGATTATGTACGTATTATTATTCACTTCAAGGTTGTAAAACCCTAGCATTGTTGAGTGCTCGTATTAATAATATTGAAGTGTTGAAAGAGAATTCTTAATCTTCTTAAGTTAAGCTTTTATATTCCGCGTTTAAGCTTAAGTATTTGTTTAAGTTAACTTCTATATAAGATCGTATTAGCTCAACTGGGATCAACACCTAAGTATAAAATTCCTTACATTGCTTAAGTTGCCTTGTTATCACGTCAGGACAAGTCCCCTTTATTATTTCATGGACTGTTAATTAAGTTCCAAGCGAGAGTGAGTGAATAGATCTATTGAGGGTGACTCCCCCATCTGTGTTTGGGTTGCTCCAACAGAATTACAGATGCATTTCATGTCTTTATTATTAGAGTGCCTGATAAACACTCATTGGGGCCAAGTATCGTCTAGCTTCGGGGTCATGAGCTTAAGAGACAATGTAGCACTTTTGACATTTATGTCGGTTCACTTTATACTTGTGGCTATTGTACATACGAAAATTACTTATGGAATTACAATACTTTTCCACCACTATCATTACTGAATTACGATGCTTTTGCATCAATCTTATTACTTTTGTTTACACAAACCAAACATATTACAGTTGGCAGTAGGTTGTAAACACACAGGTTACAAGTCTCTTATGGCGGGACTTGGAACTGAGTGGATTTACGATGCCTTTGCTGGGAAATCTTCATTCATATGCATTTCATTCTTTTTCACAAGACTCTATGAACTCACCAACCATTGTGTTGACACTTTAGCATGTATTTTCAGGTTTTAAGCAATGGCACGCTACAGGAGGTTTTGGCAGGGCATGGCATGGTCATAGAAGACTCTGATTTATTCATTTGGGGACCGTTCTAAATTATTTTTAGGGCCTACTTCCGCACTACTTTTAACAATGTAAATACAACATTTTTGATTAAAATATTTTATTCTAAATGATTGAAGTGAAAACTATTTTTGTACTTGTGTTGTGATATCAATTGAGTTACACCCCACCTGCATGTATGCTTCCGCTGGACCCGATTTTGGGGGTGTGACAGTCCAATCATTTCTTTTAAACTTGAGGGGTACTTAATTATAAAGTTTGGTTTCCTGCAATTAGACTTGCTTTACACACTAAGAATAAACTTAGATTTATAACTAGTAAATGTGAAAGACCTCTGGATGCTGATATTTTAAGGCATGGACAATGGGACAGATGTAATTCTGTCGTGTTGTCTTTGATTCTTTGTTGTGATACTCAATATTTATATTTGTGTCTAATTTTCTCTATCAATGCTAAAATTGTTTGTATTAATTAGAGGAAACCTATAGTAAATATTATGGTTCTGTGATATTCAACATGCATTATAAAATTCATACTTTTACCCAGTTTCGTATGTATGTAGCTGAGTATTATCATAAGTTTAATTTTCAATGGAGACAATATGATTCTTTAGTTGATATGCTAATGAATACTTATGAAACTGTAGAAAAACTAAAGAATCATAATCAACTTATTAGGTTGATGCAGTTCCTTATGGAGCTTGATGATATTTTTAGTAATGTAAGAAGTAGTATCTTGGTGACTGATCCTTAACTTGATGTTAATATGCCTTTGTTACTTTGTCTAGAGGTGAGTCACATAGGATTAATAATGTGCATACATCTAGTAAGTCCAATTACATTGCATTTGTTGCTCTTGGTCTTTTAATATGAATGATCAAAATAGAAGGTTTAATAGTGGTCCTAATCCTAATCGTGTTTACAAATAATGCAATATGATTGTCATACCATTGATAGATGTTTTGAGTTGGTACGTTATCCTCAAGGGTTCAAGAAGAATCCTAGAGGTACCAACTCTAAGTTACTGCTAATAATGTGTTTACATGTAATTCTGATTCTACTCATACTCTCACTAGTGACCAATATCAAAAACTTATGAATTTGTTTAGTATTTTAGGATTTGGGACTGCTTATGACATTCATGGAAATGAATACAAATATTTCTTTGGGTTCTAACGATGTTTACTGTTTTGCATCTTGTAGAATTTTCAATTTTAATTCTGACATAAGTGCTTATGTTTGATGGATTATTGATTTTGGGACCAGACAATGAATGACTTTTACTACAATGTTTTTGTTTAATTTCATTGATGTTTCACAATTGAATATTACAATTACATATCCTAATGGGAGTGTTGCTAAAGTTAATCAAATTGGCAGTTTTAAACGTACTGAACTTTGATAATTCATGATGTGTTGGTTGTCACTGGTTATCATGTGAGTCTTTTTCCTGTACATAAACTTGCTAGTGTTAATAAATTGATTGTGACCCTTTAATGATATGAATTACCTTATTTAGGACTCAACTCAAAAGTCCTTGGTGGTGACCGGTAGTATGATTGGTGGTCTTTACTTCTTAAACAAAGTAAGAAACACATTAATAGCAATGTTGAGACTTGTGTTATGTCAAAATGTATATGGCATAATAGGTTAGCTCATCCTACTAACCAAGCGTTAGAAGTTTTAAAATCTAAGACTGTTATTGAAGAAGTTGCTTCTGGTCCTTCTGATGTGTGTCACAAAGCTAAACAGACTAGGGAACCATTCCCTCTTAGCAGTCATAAGACTAGGAGTTAAGGCAGCTTGTTCATCTTGATTTTTGAGGACCATGTAGGGTCAACAGTAGGGAAGGGTTGAAATACTCTCTTACCATAGTGGATGACTTTAGAAGCGTTGTTTGTGTATCTATGTTAAAAGGCAAAGATGAAGTTTTTTCTAATATAATTATATTTTTCAACCTGATTAAATAAAAATTTGGGAAAAATGTTAAGATATTCAAAAGTGATAATGGAATATAATTTGTGAATAAATAGTTTTACAATTTTTGTGATTCAAATGGGATTATAAGTCAAACATCTTGTACCTATACTCCTCAGTAGAATGGGGTTCCTGAAAGGAAGCATATGCATTTACTTAATGTGGCTAGGTCTCCCATGTTCCAGGGGGAGTTCCTCCGAACATGTGGACTAAGTGTGTCCTAACTGTTGTGTATCTTATTATCAGGTTACTATCTGGTGTATTTCTGGAAAAGGTTTCTATAAATTAGTTTATAATCTAGAACCTTACCTCTCCTTGATATTTTTCGATTAGAAAGTGTTTTTCAAATATCAGGGTTACATCAAAATGAGGGGTTCTTATGTTTACTTTATCTTGTTTCCTTACCTCTCCTGGTTAGTTTTGTTTTTACTTATGTTTACTTTATCTTGTTTCCTTATGACTTGTGACAGATACCAATCCCCGTAGCACCCCGAAAGCTTGATTAGTCTTCCGCTGTACCAAAATTTGGGGGTGTTACAGATTGGTATTAGAGCCAGGTTATATAGAACTAGGTAATAAAAACCTAAAAGATAACCGATTTTTATAGAAAACGATCCTTGACCAACGCCCGCCAGCTCGACAAGCCGAAGCATCTTAGATTGTGTTGAGATATTATGAGATGATGATATAATATGAGATTTTGAGATGATTTGGGAATTATGGATATGTTGATTATATGATATGATGGTTTTTGGAAACTTATATGATTTACTCGTTTTAGAAATATTTTAGTAATGCGGTATTTGAAATTTTTTTCTTTAATTGATATAATCGAAGTTATATGATGATTTTAGTATGATATTTGAGTTTTGCGGTTTAGTTGTTTTGAAAAACTTACACCTATCCTACGCCGTTGTCACAGACCATGGCCTCCTATTCGTTCGATGTTACTGAGGATCTTCTTGCTGGCACACACCGCCCAGTACAGATCACTATGGCTCCTGATGACCCTTACAGGATGGCCATGCGTTCAGCTACTTCATCACCGACAACAGTCTCTCCCGCACCACCAGATTGACCTACTTCACAAGGACCCTCATCTTCTTTGGGGCTTCCTGGTACTTCAAGACAGCTCACACTTCACCAGGCTTTAGCTCGTGTGGCTCCACGTTTCGCCCACCGAGCTACAGCACGTATGTATGTGCGCCCTTCATCACCACCCATGCACTTTGATGCTCGCGCTCTTCTGTCAGATGCACCACCCACATCATTCTGTCGCTGTTGATGCAAAAGTTAGGCGTTCCTTGTTTGGGTTCCTGCTCTCGTACCAATTAGATCTTAATGCTTGAAACCTGCGCACTAAGAAAGCAAACAAACATTGTTAGGCTTATCATGGGATTGTCTCCCACGATTATCCTCCGGCGTGAGAGTAAGTAATCGGTTTTATGGTTATGTATATGAATTAGGGTTGTGAGTCATACCTTTAACGAGAGTTATGGTTTTGTTTATATAGGCACGAAATCCTTAATGGATACGTGCACCTTACTTTTCGGTATATATCCGATTTGGATATATATCCCTTAAATAAGAGATATCCATATCATAACTATAAATAACTTTGGGCTTGGGCTTTCGTGAGCCCAAACCGTTAGTGTACTAGCCCAAATAATTGTTATAATAGGCCACTCCTGGCAGGCTTGGGCGTTAGTGATGTTTATCATTTGGGTTCGTGGCTCGAATATAGACTATACGTCATCATATCCCCCCAGTCTAGTGTGCGCGGCTTGTAGCCGCGTATACTAGACTAAAAAATATCAGCGGTAAGCGTGGTGGGAAGAATTCAATATATTTACCGCCAAAAGTTGGAACCATGTATCTAGTCCCAAAATATCTCAAAGAAACCTCGATAAATGGGGAGGCCATCCACGTGTGCTTCGGAAGACGTGAAAAAGTGCATGTACCGGTTTGTATTCCACCACACGATGGAGATAGTGGGATCCACGTGTCATGCATCCGATGCAAGAGGAAACCCTATATAAGGGGCTCCTCATTTTAATATTTTAACAATAGTGAAAAAACGCCATTTCCACCATTGTTATAATCATCAAATATCGATCAAGAAATTTAGTCTTTGCTAAGGTAATAGCGCGTGCGCTTCCTGATTAAAAATGGTTCGTCAGTTAGAAGAGTTCCGTTCTGAGATGGATGAGGATGAACTACATCAGTTCACCTCTGACTACTTTATTCCGCTTGCGGTGCATCCGGAAGTACCGGATGCAGACACATGTATCGCGGATTTCCCTAAGGGGAAAATAAGGGTATACACGCGCTTCTTTGAATTTGCAAACCAGCGTGTGCCTATATCCCTTTTTCTGAGCGACGTGCTCAATTTTTATCAGCTCCATATTTCTCAGCTGCACTGCATTGGTGTAGCGAAAATAATAAATTTCGAAATAAATTGTCGCTTACTTGCGATAAATCTCACTATCAACCTCTTCCGCGCATTTTACCACACATCGTTGTCAAACGGGTGGGTGACGTTTTCCAAGCGTCTAGGGCGCTATCAGTGTTATACTGAATAGATAGACGCCCTGAGGGGTTGGAGAGAGAGGTTTTTCTGGGTTGATAGTTGCGTGTTCCCCACGCTCTCTAAGTTTTTTGCTTAAGGGGAGCTTCCAAAGGATAAGCGCCCGGATCCCGGTACGTACAGTGTGGAGAATGCAGAGGTTATTAATGATAACCGCATCCTAATAAATTCCTATCCCGAGGAGTTCTTGGTACACATGGGAATGAGCCACAACTACTTCGGAGGAAGTGGTGAAGTACCAACATTTTTGGATGCAAGCGGCCGGGGTGGGTGCTCGTCCTTTCTTGTCCGTGCGTTTATAATGTAAGCCTCTTTGTATACAATGATTTTATCCACTAACTTGTTCCTCCTTTTGTGTTTTTATATGTTGCGCAGAGATGGATCTATTCTCCGTAGTGAAGCTGACAAAGCCGACGCAGGTAACTGTGGGCGTGCGCCCCTTGAGGGAAGGTGAGGTGCCTATTCTGGAGGCTACTGTTGGGCGCCTGCTAGAGCTTGCGCGAGAGGAGCCTTCTGACGCATCACAGCCTGTGGTTAATGCGACCCTAGTGCAGATTGTGCCTGCGCAGGTAGTGGTGGCGCCTGAACTTGCGCGCTGAGTCGTCCACGAGTGCTGGGATTCTCAAGGTGGACACTGACTCTGAAGAGGAGCGTCAGGGGGTGAAGCGCAAGGCTGTTGTTGATGATGGTGAAGGGACTTCCAAGCATAGACGTCATACCATTATAATGGATGAGTCTACAGACGAGGAGGCGTCATTGTCTATTGCTGCGTAGGAGGATGCTCAGACTTCTCCCTTTATGTAAGTAAGCTGAATATTTATATTTATACTTGTTTTTACGCAACACCATTCCTTAACTTTGTTTATGTTTGCGTGTAGTGACGACTCTGTAGGGGGTGATGCAGCGTCCCTGGAGGGGTCAGTGCCACCTCAGGCGGCTCATACTCATGTGGATAAGCCGGTGAAAGTTGATGAAGGGATGTCTGTGCAACAGCTAATGGAAGAGCTGGGAGCTGTTGTTGAGCGTCAGGGTGAGTTAGTTACTCAGCTGAAGGCGCGGTATGTTGGGGAAGGTAGCAGTCTCACTCAGAAGGATGAGGAGATTGCCTTGCTCAGGGCGTAGTTAGCTGATGCGCGAGCAGAGGTAGAGTCTACCACTGCGCATGCTAGGAAGGTTGCTGATGAGAAGCTATCCTTGATGGTGGAGCTGAAGCGTGAACGTGCTGCAGCTGAGCAACACAGGTCTAGCTGCGCTTGGGCATTGAAATACTTGCAGGAGAATCGAAGCAAGCATTTTGCTCAGCTCAGTGAGTTCTGCGAACGTGTAGAGGAAAAAGTGAAAGTGCAGGAGAGCAAGCTGCAGAAGCTAAGTGTTAGCATTAAAAATATGTATTATGAAGTGATGGTCATTCTCATATTGTAACTTTGTGTCGTTTGTTAAGATTAGTAATAGTTTAGTCATTGGGCCTTGGACTTGGCAAGCTAATATGTTATATGCTATGTTTCATAAGCCTAGTTATCCAACCAAGTAACCAAGTCCAAGCCCAAGCCCATAGAAAGCCTTAGGGCATCTCATGTATCTTACTATATAAACACCTCAAAGGCTCATTTGAGGTGTGTGCTTGTGTGTGTATTTGTGTGTGTTTCTTGAATAAAAGCTATCATATTTCTTATCTCTCTCTATATACACGAATCACATATTAGTCACCATCTTTCCATCTTTCTTCTTCTAATCTTCTATATTTGTGATAAAGTTGATATATCTAAGGTCCTACAAGTGGTATCAATCGCCTAACAATGATTTAGGAGTGTTGGGGTTTGTTGGTTTCGTTTTTTTTAGGCTTTCTACACGTTTTTCTTTTGAAAAAATTCTTACTTTTCTTGTTTTTTCTTTGTTTTTAACACTTTTTTGATTACAAACTAGTGTTATAAACCTTATCTAACAAGAAAGTATCAATCTTTTTAAAGATTTAAGCTTAAAAATTCGACTAGGGTTTTTGTACTTGTTTTCGAAATCTTCAAAAGTTTCATAAAAATCATCAAGTTTTGAACTTTCTTCAAGTTTTGGTGTTTTTTAGCCTAGAAGTACAAGAATCTTGGATTGCATAAGTCATTTGGGTGTGCTTTAAGCTTATTCTAAAAACTGTCATATTTTCGAAATCCTACCATAATTTCGAAATTTCACTTTGACAAGTTTTCGAGAACACAAGAAAAGGCTCCGTTCGTGCTCACAATTGGATACTCGGTATTTTCTCTCTTGTATAAGAAAGAAATTACTTCAACTTTCGGGCTAAATTTCGAAATTGTATAATTTCGAAATTTCTTGTGAAATTGGGTTTTCGAAAAAGTCATAATTTTCGAGAACATCAGATTTATCGAGAAATTCATAGTTTTTCGAGAACTTCTGATATTATCGAGATCTTGCAATTTATCGAGAATTTTCCATTTTTTCGAGAACTTCAGAGATTATCGAGAACTTCAGAGTTTATCGAGAATTTTCCATTTTTTCGAGAACTTCAGAGATTATCGAGAACTTCAGAGTTTATCGAGAATTTCAATTTTTTTTCGAGAACTTCAGAGATTATCGAGAACTTCAGAGCTTATCGAGAACTTCAGAGTTTTTCGAGAATTTTTCAATTTTTTCGAGAACTTCAGAGATTTTCGAGAATTTTGACAAAAGTGAGGTTTTTGACAACTAAACTTCAAACGGCCATAACTTTTGAACCGTAACTCCGTTTTCGACGAATCAGCTGTCAAAACGACTGTCAGTCAGAGGAGAACGACACGCTAAATGATTTATCGATTTAGGCGAAGTTTCGAGGCCTAAAAACGCTCCGAGAAGAAGTTATTGAGGTTTTAAGGTTTTCAGTCAAAATTTTCACCATAAAAACTTGCATCAACTCACTCTAAACTCTACTCCTATTTCGTTGGAACGATCCAAGAATCAACTTTATGAATCTACACTTCAACAATGGCAACTCAGCAAGACATTCATGCTGCCGGTGCAGAAAACCGACCTCCTATGCTTGAAAAAGGTGGATATCTCCCATGGTCAAGCCGCATGCTTCGTTACATCAAAACAAAGCCTGATGGTAAATTAATGATTCAATCCATTGAAAAAGGACCATTCCAGCCAAGACAAGTTCAAATTGAAGGCAATCCAAATACTACACCTCCTACTCAACCATTCGTGCGTGAACAAACAGAAGCAGATTACACAGAGGAAGACAAGAAGCAGATCGCCGCAGATGATATGGCAATGCATTTAATCCAACTTGGATTACCAAGGGAGATCTTTGCTGCGGTCGACAGCTGTGAAACTGCTTATGCTATGTGGGAACGTGTTAGAAGGATTTGTCATGGAACAGAGATTGGACAACAAGACGTTGAGAACAAACTTCTTACAGAATGGGAGAATTTCACATCCACTAAAGGTGAACAAATTGAATCCTACTACACAAGGTTTTGCACTTTGATGAATGAGTTAATCAGAAACAAGTTGACACCTCGAACAATTGCAACAAACATCAAATTCATCAATAACCTTCCAGAAGAATGGGGTCGTTATGTTACAATTGTCAATCAAACAAAGGATTTACATAAGGTGAATTATGATCAACTTTATGATTTTCTGAAGCAAAATCAAGCTGAGGCTAATGAAGTAAGGAAAGAAAGATTGGCAAAGAATCATGATCCTCTCGCATTAATTGCTACTACACCAACACCGCTACCAGTGAACACACAACAACCATCATCATCTTCCACTCACAACTACATGCAACCATCATACATTCAACAACCAACACCGGTCTACCAACAACAGTTCTACCCACAGCAACAACAACATGTTATTCCACAACAACAATACCCACAGTTCCAAGAACCAGAATTCACTGAAAATGATGAAGCCACTGCAGGCTTGACTCAAGCGTTTGCTTTTCTGACAAAGGCATTCCAAGGACGTTATTCCACACCAACTAACAACAACCAAAGGATTTCATTGAACACTCGCAACAAGCAGATTGCTCAGCCGAGTTTCAATATGGGCAATGGAGGCCAAATGGTTGGAGTTTATGGGAACCAACAGGGATATGCTACTGGGATTAATATGGGTAATCATAATATGCAGAATGCAGGTCAGTATGCAGGGAATCAGTATGGTCAGAATGCAGGGAATCAGTTGGGTCAGTTTGTTGGAAATCAGAGGGGTCAGAATGTTGGTAATCAGGCAATGGGTAATCAGAATAGAAATGTTGCAGCTCCAGTAGTTGGGAATTTGGGAAATATGAATCAGGGTAATCCGGTAAAGTGTTTCAACTGCCAGGGTGTAGGTCATATGGCAAGGAACTGTCCTACTAAGCCGAACAAAAGAGACTCAGCGTACTTGCAGAAAGCAGTGATGTTGGCACAAAAGAAAGAGGCAGGATTTCAGTTGAACGCAGAGGAGAATGACTTTATGGCTCTTATGGATGACATGGAAGACATAGAGGATATCGATGCGAACTGCATTTTTATGGCAAATCTTCAGGAGGCAAAGTATGACACAGATTCTGACACACCTCCGGTCTATGACATCAATGCAGTCTCTGAGGTATCAAACTTCAACACATGTCACAATAATGATATATTTGATATGTCTCCTCATGAGGAACAGCATTCTGAGAAGCTAGCACCCACTTATGATACATACCTGGACACGCCAAGTAGTAGCTATACTCCTTCAGCAACTCCAGATGTGAATCATAATGGAGGCTTCGTTTCACAGCATGCTGAGAATGATGAGGAAACACGTGCTTTGTTTGAATCATTATTGAATAATTGTCGTATTGAAATTGAGAATGTGAAAAAGGTCAATCGCGATGTTAAGGCCGCGAATGTTAAATTGACCGCTGAGCTTGAGAGTTACAAAGAAAACGTTAAAGCTTTTGAATTTCATAACAAAAGATTGTCTGAATTAGAAACTGGTTATCAAAATTCCGTTTCAAGAGAAAAACAATTGCAACTCAAGTTTGACACACTTGATGTTAATTCTTTCAAAAAGATAAAATCTTTAAACGCGGAAATTTCTGATTTACAAAACCAACTTTCTAAACAAAAATCAGCTTATACCAATCTTGAAAAAGAGAGGGACGAGCTGAAAAAGGACTTTGCAAAGAAAGAAGACAAACTTTTGGCAGAAATCGTAGAGTCAGAACACATGATTGCTCACTTAGAAGAATTGGTGGTTAAGTCGGGTCAGTCAAGTCAAACAATGAAAATGATTTCAAATCAAACTAATCCGGTTTACCATACGAAACATACAGTGGCTCTCGGTAACAACACCCCCAGTAATCTCAAGAAAGCTCAGCAAGAACAGAATGTTTTGTATAATGGTAATGTGATTTACACTAAACATGATCCTCCCGTCGTTCGGGATTCTGTGCAAACGATAGAACATGTCGAAGAGAGCATTACTAAAATGAAACAAAAGGATTTGAAACCCATTGATTACAACAAATTGAACAAACTTTCGGGAATTACTTTTGTTCCACAAAAAGAACCATCTGTGTTTTCCATAAAACGACCATTCTCAAAAATGTTTTCTAAGAAAGTAATTGTTTCCAAATCTCTTTCAAAAATGGAACAAATTTCTTCAAACAACACTTTTAACACAAGTGAGGCTAGAGAAATTTTGGATGACGTTAAAAAGAGAATTCAAGAACTTCAAAACATCGTTGCTTCTAAAACTACAATCAATATTAACAACTGGCATTCCAGTTTTCATATTGAGCAGAAAAAAGTTTTTGAAAACGAAATTACTATCCCACTGAATAACATTAGTGCGAGGGTAATTCATTTTGAACAAGCTTTCTTAAAAGAAACGGCCGACTTTGTCAAGGACCACAAATCCCTGGTAAACGAAGCTCATGATTCTCGTGAAAACATAAATGTTTTGGAAAACCTAAATGATTCTCTCTTCGAAGCTGTTATGACCACTGACATTATGTCCATCATTTTACAAACATATTCTGTTCAAGACGATGAAAGACTGAGAGCTGAGACCTCTGAAATTGTTTCAAAATATGAAAATGCTCTTATAAAGCTTGAAAAAGAAAGTGTGTCATATTTTAAACAACTTGATCGAAAAAAGGAAGAATGCAAGTATGACAAATTGTCGTATGAGCGTGCCTTAAAGAACATGAAAGAGCAAAATGATCTTTTGAGGGCTCAGCTTGAAAGTCAAAAAGGAAAGGGTGAGGAAACTAAGTTTGCAAAACCGTCGACTACGGAGAAACCAAATGTTTCAAACACGGTTCAAAAATCAAAAATGTCAATTTCACGGTTTGCTCCAAAAGTCGATGAGAAAAAGGATTTGACAAAACCAGTCACTCCAACACCCTTGCCTAAGAAAAGCGAAAATGTTCAGATTGTTGATAAAGGAAAAGCGGTTGTCGAAACACCAAAAGTGATAGCACCTGGCCTTTTTAGGATTAGTCCCACTAATGCGTCTGCCTCAACATCTAAGACAAATGACAAGTGCATAAAGGCTAATTCTAAAGAATCTAGGGATGCTAAAAAAGACAACAATATAAATCCTAATGTGTGTGCCTTACCTTCTACAGGATTAGAAAGCACCTCTAGGAGCAGCAGACCAAAGCCTAAGAGCAATACAAGGAACAATAGAGTCTCGCCTGTCTCTAAGAGTAGTAGCAAGAATAAAGTTGAAGAAGTAGAAGAACACCCTAGGAATTTATCGCTTTGTAATAAGAGACATGTTTCATCTGAATGTAATGTCAAGAGTACTATTTCTAATGCATGTAATGACTCTGTTTGTTTAATATGCAAGAAATGTTTAATTAATTATGCTCATGATGAATGTGTTTCTAAGAATGTGAATGTCACGCCTGAACAGAAGGATGTTCCAAAAAGACCTAGTGCTAGATCCAGATCTTTAGAACGATTAGTTGCACGATTTAGGACTACCACTATTAGTCGAATGCCTAGGAACTATCTTAAGTTTTGTATGTGGATTCCGACGGGTAGAGAGTTCACTCTTCAGGACGGCAAATTAGAAATAGCTCAAGCTAAACAAGTAGCAACTGTCTCTGAGTGTGATTCTGCTTTTACTCCTAACCCCATGGAACCAAATTCAACACGGTTTCCAAATACAAACTCTTCTGTTCTTGGCAGGTTATCGAAATATGTCTTTGGATCGTCGACTCGGGTTGCTCCAAGCACATGACCGGGAATTTAAAGCTGCTGATCAATTTTGTCTGGAAATTCATGGGAACTGTACGATTTGGAAATGATCATGTAGCAGCTATTCAGGGTTATGGAGATCTTCAGTTTGAGAATTTTTTAATCACTCGAGTTTACTACGTCGAAGGGTTGGGACACAACTTGTTTTCAGTTGGGCAGTTTTGTGATGCAGATTTAGAAGTTGCATTCAGGAGAAACACGGTTTTTATTAGAAATTTGGTTGGTGATGATCTCTTAACTGGTAATCGTGGTACAAACTTGTATGCTATCGACATCAACCAAATGGCTTCTACATCACCAATTTGTCTTATGACAAGGGCAACCGAAACTAAGTCCTGGCTGTGGCATAGACGTCTATCCCATCTCAATTTCGACACCATCAACAAGTTAGCCAAAGACAACATCGTCACCGGACTTCCTAAGTTCAAATACACCAAGGAACACCTATGTCCATCATGCGAACAAGGAAAAAGTAAAAGAGCATCATATAAACCCAAAACCGTACCTATTTCGGAAGCAAGGTTACATATGTTGCACATGGACTTATGTGGCCCAATGAGAGTTGAAAGCATTAATGGGAAGAAGTATATTCTCGTTATTGTTGATGATTATTCAAGATATACTTGGGTAAAGTTTTTGAGATCAAAAGACGAAGCACCAGGCATCATCATCACTTTTCTGAAGCGTATTCAAGTTCTACTTCAAGCTCCAGTAAGGATTATAAGAACAGACAATGGCACAGAATTCACAAATCAGGAGTTAAGAACTTACCTTGAAGATGTTGGAATCACACACCAAACATCAGTTGTTAGAACACCACAGCAGAATGGGGTAGTTGAAAGAAGAAATAGAACTCTTGTGGAAGCTGCTCGCACAATGCTAATTTTTTCTAGTGCACCACTATTCTTATAGGCTGATGCTGTAGCCACTGCTTGTTTTACTCAAAACCGATCCCTAGTCCATCCGAGATTCAATAAAACCCCATATGAGCTAGTGAACAACCGTAAACCTGACATCTCTTACCTTCACGTGTTTGGCGCTTTGTGCTATCCAACGAATGACAGAGAAGATCTAGGGAAGTTAAAAGCTAAGGGTGATATTGGAATCTTCATTGGATATTCAGAAAACTCGAGGGCATTCAGGGTGTATAATAGAAGGACGAAAAAGATAATGGAGACGATGAATGTGAAGTTTGATGAGATTTCACAAATGGCTTCTGAGAGATACGCTCTAGAACCCGCGCTTAATCCGATGGCTTCTAATCAAAACGGATTAGGACCCGCTCTAAACCAGCAGACTTCTGGACACATCAGTTCAGGACTCGTACCTCAAGGAGCTCAGTCAACAAACACGGATAAACCTTCAGAACAAGAACTGGAAAATTTCTTTGAGTTAATGTTTGATGAATATTATGGTGGAACTTCGACAAATGCATCTCAACAACATTCCGCTGCACCCGCTCAAAACCATCAACCACCACCACCATCACAAGATGCATCTACAACAATCGAATCTGAAGCACCAACTACATCAACATCATCTACATCTACTCAAGCAACTCCAGTACTTGACACTGACATACCAAGAGTTGATGAGCAAAACCAAAACACAAATTTTCAAGAAGAACCAACAAATAATTCAAACGATGTTGCGTTAGAAGAAGAAGAAGAAGTATTTGAAAACCCGTTTGCATCAGACTCTGCTGAATCTTCTTCGAGGTTACAAGAACCATCTAACACACATTCGTTCAACCAAAGGTACCCTTCTATGTTTCAATGGACAAAAGACCATCCGTTAGTACATGTTATTGGTGATCCTTCAATGCCAGTTCAGACGAGGAGACAACTTGCCACCGATCTCGAATTGTGCATTTACATTTGCTCAATAAGCACCAAAGTACCTAAGAACATTCGGGAAGCAATGGCAGAAAACCCATGGATTGAAGCGATGCAGGAGGAATTTCTTCAATACCTGTTACATGATAGTTGGGAACTTGTTGAACGACCACTTGATAAACGTGTTCTTGACCTCAAGTGGTTGTGGAAGAACAAACTGGATGAGGAAATGACTGTTATTCGCAACAAAGCTCGTCTCGTGGCTAAAGGTTATCCACAAGAAGAAGGGATAGATTTCGAGGAATCATTCGCGCCTGTAGCTAGACTTGAAGCAGTCCGGATTTTCTTAGCCTATGCAGCTCACAAAAACATCACAGTCTATCAGATGGACATTAAGACAGCATTCTTGAATGGAACTCTGAAAGAAGAAGTGTATGTGAGTCAGCCAGAGGGATTCATCGACAGAGATCATCCAGACTACGTCTACAAGCTTAAGAAAGCCATTTATGGTCTTAAACAAGCTCCAAGAGCGTGGTATGACGAACTTTCATCTTTCTTGCTCAAAAACAATTTCACAAAAGGAACGGTTGATGACACCTTGTTTATCAAAAAGTTCAAAGATGACATTTTGATCGTTCAAATTTACGTGGACGACATTATTTTTGGATCAACCAATCCTAACCATTCAAAACATTTTGAAAATCTCATGAAAAGCAAATTTGAAATGTCCATGATGGGGGAACTAAAATTCTTTCTTGGTTTACAAATCCATCAATCCCCTCGTGGTATTTTTATCAATCAAGCTAAATATACAATAGAGATTTTGAAAAAACATGGAATGGAAAATTGTGATTCTGTTGGTACACCAATGGTCACTTCACCAAAAATAGGTGTTGATTTGTCTGGAAAACCCATCGATCCGAAGAAATATCGGAGCATGATCGGTTCTCTCATGTACCTAACCGCTAGTCGACCCGATATTCTATTTGCTGTTTGTTTATTAGCACGGTTTCAGGCAAAGCCTACCGAACTTCACCTCAAAGAGGTTAAACGGATCTTTCGGTACCTACGAAGCACCATTAACTTGGGACTTTGGTATCCGAAGGATTCGGAGTTTAATCTAACAGCATTTTCAGATGCAGACCATGCTGGTGATCAAGTTACAGCAAAGAGTACATCAGGTGGAGCACAATTTTTGGGTGAAAAGCTTATAAGCTGGTCTTCAAAGAAACAGGATTGTACTGCACTATCAACCGCCGAAGCCGAGTATGTGTCTCTATCTGCGTGTTGTGCCCAAGTTCTTTGGATGCGGACACAGCTCACAGATTATGGCTTTACTTTTGACAGAATACCTATGTATTGTGACTCAAAAAGTGCCATAGCCATCTCGTGCAATCCCGTACATCACTCTAAGACGAAGCATATCAAAGTCCGCTACCATTTCATCAAAGAACACGTGGAAGAGGGTACTGTTGAATTATTTTTCGTTAAGACTGATTATCAACTCGCCGATCTATTTACTAAAGCCCTTCCAAAAGAACGGTTTGACTATTTAGTTCGACGAATTGGCATGCGAAGCCTAACTCCTGAGGAGCTAGAACGTCTTCTCGAATCTTCTTGAAAAAGTTTTCAAAATCGCTTCGCTGTAAATATTTTTGAAAAACAAAATACAAAATTTGAAAAACCAACAAAAACAAAATACAAAAATATAAAATCTTTCAAAAAAAAATACAAAAACAATATAAAATCAAAAAAATCCAAAAATATTCCTCTAACGACATGTCTCTCGTATAAATCAATATTCTGTACGTTTCTAGAAATGTCATTCAACAATGATACGGATATTTACAGATGCTTGAGCGAGAGTTCTTTTTAATGTTTTTCTAAAACATGTCGTTTCTCAAAAAGTTTCTTCACAATGGCTTTCGTATACTTCAGTACGAAACCCGGACTGTAAATGACGACTTCTGATTATTTTCAAATCAAGGACTCGTACGTTCAATGATGAACTCTTTTTCAAAAAGTTCGAGTCTAAACAAACGAAAAAGATTTCAAAGCATAAACTCGTTTTCAAACAAAATTCTTGAGCACTTTTTCAAGATTGTTCAAAAGATTTCTCAAAATCTCTCAAAATTAGTGCTCAAGATAACTCCCTCAAAACCCTTAATTAATTTTAAATATGCTATCATTAAGGGGGAGTATAAAAAGAAAAAATGTTCCAAATTCATGCAGAATCTGTCTTTCTCTCCAAAAGTTTTTTTTAATCAGTTGATATCAAAAATATCACGATATGCTATTTTTGAGGGGGAGAAGACATGATTAAATGTGATCAAAGATGTTTAAAGATTGTGGCAGAATCTCAAAAGGGCTAGACTCAGTAAGTACCAATGAATTGACGAAGCTTAAAATGTCAGTAATCGAAAAGACTTGTCCTGGACGGGTAATAATTTCAAGCTAGTCTAACTAGTGATGTAAGCGTGTCTCGAATAGGACTTGTCTAAGTAGAATGTACCGTATCGAGAGACTTTCTTTGGACTTGACCAGGACGGGTAATAATTTCAAGCTAGTCTAACTAGTGATGTAAGCGTGTCTCGAATCGGTCATGTTCGCTGAAAGTGGATCAATTCAAAAAATGCAAACTCCTCTCGCATGTGCAAATTTCTTAAATATTCATGAGCACATGTGAAGGGGGAGTCCTTCAAAAGAAATGCAAAACTCTCGAAGTGTCAACAAAATGTGTTTTATTATCATAAACACTTTGAGAGATTTTCAATAAATGGTTTCATGGCAATGATAGGATAGTCATGGAGTTATAAGGTGACTAAGGTTAGGAAAAACCGTCCTATGATCCGCCAGAGCCGGAGGGATCTACCCAAGGACAATTCCAAAAGATTAGAATTAGAAGTCCTTAGGTATGATTGAAAAAAAGGAGAAAATGAGAAAGGAGAAAGAAGGGGTTGAAGAATTAAAAAGAAAAGTTATGAAAAAGGGTGAAAAGAAATAGCCCTCCATATGTTCAACCTTAGGGCAGACACCGGGTTCAACTCATATGCTACTGGTTGTTACTAAGGTGACTCCGGTATTGAAGATAAAGACGTCATGGACCCAGTGACGCACTGCACTAAACCTTCTTAACCACTCAAGTTCTCTTAAAAGAGCTTGTTTCATTCTCACGGGGAACCGGCATAATCTATCGACCTGTCTCTTAGAGATAGTTGATATTGAAGCAGGAGACCTCTCCCTAATCTCCGCATAGGAAACCAAATGTGCACTTATCGAGTCTAGAGCCCCGAGATTCATCAAAAGATCTCATAGGAACACATGATATTTCTACACTGGTTGTTCAACATTAAGGACGCCAGATGTAAACTTAAGAGTCCTACGCAGATCTTAGCAATCTGCCAGAACATTTATGAGAGGATTCACTTTTGTGATTCTCAATGATTGAATGGAAACTCCTGCCAGGGTCAACATCAAGCAGCCCTGACAGCAGGTCACTTCGGTAATTCTTTATGGGTTACGCTTAGTGTTCGCGGTGGTTTCAAATGGTCTACAGTCGTGGAGTGATCCCCAGCGACTCACCCAGTCATTGAGCTACTTAGTAGGTCTTGTAAGCTCTCTCGAGAGTATCTGACATGGGAACGGCCTTGGTAAGGGTTAGAAGGAGTCTTCACACTATGCTGTTGACGATCTCTAATTCTTATCTGTAAGTACCGGATGTTTTATTGCTAACTGTTTATATGCAGGGACACTTCATCTCCATGGCGACAGATTCCACGTGCTCATACATACATCTGGAAGTTAAAGAAAGCTCCCTCAAAGATCTATACAACACAAAGTTCAAAGAAAGATTCTACGCCAAAAAGAAGAATCTACAAAGTATAAAGACTAAGGATCAAAGTGAAAGAAAGGGAACTACGTGCATATGAATATCAAAATCCAAAGATGTATGAGCATGTTGGAATGGCAAACAACCACCACAGACGCAGAAGTGACGAAAGGCAGATAACTCCACATCACAAAAGGAACAAAGAACGATGAAAAATCAGTTATCAAAGATCACAAAGCATGAAGGAACAAAGACTAAAGACTATTCTACAACGACACACAAAGTTAAAGACAAAGAACACGAAAGACCCACTCACGTGGAGCATCATTCGAATGACCAACCCTTAGGGGGAGATTGTTAGCATTAAAAATATGTATTATGAAGTGATGGTCATTCTCATATTGTAACTTTGTGTCGTTTGTTAAGATTAGTAATAGTTTAGTCATTGGGCCTTGGACTTGGCAAGCTAATATGTTATATGCTATGTTTCATAAGCCTAGTTATCCAACCAAGTAACCAAGTCCAAGCCCAAGCCCATAGAAAGCCTTAGGGCATCTCATGTATCTTACTATATAAACACCTCAAAGGCTCATTTGAGGTGTGTGCTTGTGTGTGTATTTGTGTGTGTTTCTTGAATAAAAGCTATCATATTTCTTATCTCTCTCTATATACACGAATCACATATTAGTCACCATCTTTCCATCTTTCTTCTTCTAATCTTCTATATTTGTGATAAAGTTGATATATCTAAGGTCCTACACTAAGTATAGAGTATGATGAGGAGTTATTTCCTCATCTTATGTCTACCATTGCTGAGCGCAGGTATGTATCTTCTATTCTGAAGTCTTTATTTACTATATGCGTTAATGCTCTTTTTACCTTCTAACGCGTGCGTTGTAGCGTATGCAGGTGGTTGATCAGCCGTGGTTTGCGCCTAGCTGCTATGGGCACGTTGGAGTCCCCGGAGGTCGTAGAGGCCTTTGGGAAGGTCGTGGAGTGCGTTGTGGCACGCGGCAAGGCCCAGGCTGTGGAGGAGCTTCATGAGAGCAAGATGTTGACTGTGCCACTTGCAGAAGTTCCTAGGTACAGCACAGATGCTTTTGATGAGCTGGTGGAGGCCATGGAAAAGATGAAGGTCTTTGACTTTCCTCAGATTGCCCGCTTGGAGCGTGATCAGGACTATCCTATCAGCGTGATCATGCAGGGCCTAACTCTGGCCAAGCACATAGCTAAGGATGCGGAGGCACACCCTGACTTCTTTTTGAAGCCAGACGAGTCACAGCTGATGGTGCCTGTTTTTGCCCGCCCTCGCCATATACTTAATCCCTTTGCTATTGAGAAGGAGATTTTGTTAAAGAAGTGCTTAGAGGCACATGAGACTAGAGTTGTTCGTAAGAAGGGCGTGAAGGGAAAGGCCATCCCGTGTGGTGTTGGCGCAGCCCATCTTCCCCAGTCTGATGGGATTCCCGTTAGCTTACCAACGGTGTCTCAGGAAGATAGCAGCCTGTTAAGAAGGCTAAGTAAGGCTGGAGAGTTGGCATCCACAGCTAGTAGCTCAAGTCACAGGCGTGCTCATAGCGTTTAGATACGTATTTTTGTAATTATAACTTGTATAAACTCGTAGTTCTCATGAATAATAATGTTTATTTTATTTCGTACGCCTTGTTATTTGTACTTAGATTGTTTTCCAAGAGTCAAATTAAAACCGTGGCATACTGAAAATGATTTAGATTAAGTATGTTACTTAAAAAATCATAAATGTGAAGGTAGACTTGCGTTGTTTTGCAAAGGCTATATCAAAATGACCAAGATTCTTGGCTCGTGGATTGCTAAGCATATACAATGTATGTTATGTTGCGTCTTCATCGTGGAATGCGTATTTAAACTTACTTCAACGTCTTGAAAGTAAGGCGCTTAGCAAGGATGCGTGATCCAGTGTTGATGGGTTTGCAACCCTCTTACTCAACGAGTTAGTTAGTAGGTTTACTCATCCTTTATGCCATCGTGGGTCTTTAATAAGTGCATGCACGCCATGTAGGTAAAAAGTATAGATAACAGTATTGAAACATAATAAAAAATGAGCGCAATAAAGTTAAATGTGTTATGGAGTTAGCTAGAAACCACAATGTTTTATTAATACTTGCAAGTTTTTGGAAGACAAAAGACAATTCCTAAAAAAAAGAAAATTCAAAGACAGACATTTATTGGGCACGTACTAAAGTGCAAGGATGTCTGTGTGTGGGCCGTAGCCTTTCCTAAAGATAGCATCTCTTGAGATTGCAGATATTCCAAGTGTGTGCCAGCTCGTGGCCTTCCATATCGCGCAGCTTGTATACACCATTACTGATATAGTCTTTTTGTAGTATAGTGTTTGTTTTACCGAAGAAATGCTTAGGAAAGTATTTCCCCGGGTTGTGTCCCAGCGAAGGTGTGAATGGAATTTCGAATTCCCGAATCGTGAAACGTGTCGTGAAAGTGGTAAAAAGTGAAATTTATGAGATTATACTAATGAAATAGTAAATGAAGCACAAATAATCAACTAAACACGTATTTCAAATAAGGCAACTAAAAACGCAACGTAAAATCGAAAACGTAAACTAAAACGTAAATAAAACGTTAACGTTCAAAATAAAACGAGACTTTTAAGCTACGCTACTCCTACGGACTTGGAAATAATTTTCAAAAATTAAAAATGATAAAAGAAAATTTTGAGAAAAAGAAAAATATTTTTTTGACTTTTTATTTATTTTTTATGAATTAAAAACTAATTAACTAATTGAAAATTAAAAGAAAATACAAATAAAGTGAGAAAAATAAAAATTAAATTTTGAAAATTATAAAATAACTAAAATGAAATTTTAAACCTAAAAACTAATTTTTTTGGCTTTTTATGTAATTTCTAGGAATTAAAAAGTATTAAATCTAATTAAAAATTCAAAATAAATTCAAAATAAATGGGAAAATTGTAAAATAAATTTCTAAAATTCTAAAATAAATGAAAATAATTTTCTAATATTTTTTTGGATTTTTCTGGGGTTTTTCTGATTTTTTTGGATTTTCTAGTAATTAAAATGTATTTAAAAATGATTAAAAATGAAAATAAAATAAGAAAAATAGTAAATCTATTCAGAAAAATTTGAAAAAATTACAGAAAATCTAAAATAATAAAATAAACTTGAGAAAAAATTTTGAAAAGAAAATATTGCAGAAAAGTGCTGATAAGCTCACAACTGCTTATTGGAAAGTGCTTATTTATAAGCCCTTTGACCAAAAGTTGACCAAACTTGTCCAAATGAATTTTTGACTTAAAAGAGCTTAATGGAACAGTTTGAAAGCCAAATGACACACATAAACAATTGTAAGGATCAAACAGTTGGGAACAAGCAATATGTAATAAGCTAATAAGCAACTGGCAAAGCAAATAGTCCAAAACTCAACTGAATCAACTACCTAGGATACTAATGAACTAAAACAAACCAATAATCTCAGAGAAAGACCAGTAAAAAGCAATTGCAGCCTTATAATATGAAAACAGAATACTACTACCAACCGCTCAAATTAGACAGCAGATAAGTTTAAGCAAATAAGCTCAGAAGGAAAAGCTTGAGGGTGCAAATTCTAGACTACCTAGCTGAGATTCCAAAACCACCAATAAATCTAATCCCCAATTCAAGTTGACAGCCTAAGAGAAATCTAGAAGATTGCTAAAAAACTGAGGAGCAGGGGAAAGTAAGCTCAGACAGTCCACTTTGAAGTACTTTTTCAATAAGCAAATGGAAAGCAAAACTGAATTTTCTTTTTGAAATTGTTTTAGTATCTGCTAATCTCTACAAAACATTAAACAAAATGTATTTCCAACAAAGGCTGAATCCTAGAAAGGCTCACAAAGAGTGACCAAAACTGAGTTCATACTAATTTTTGACTTTCTGATTTGCAATCTAAGGTTGACCAAACTAAGATTCTAAAGCTTAATTCTTAATCTAACTGTTATATTAAACTAATTGATAACTTGATGAATCTAGATTCTTCCTAATGCTAACAGTATGCAAAAGTAAATTATGCAGAATCAAACTTATGCACACAGCAATGGAGATTAAGGGTAAGTTTGACTATCTAGCTAATGACCTATAATTTTAATGCTATTCCTGATCTAATAGGACTTAATGTAGTACATGTAAACCAAAAACAATAACAACTAACCACAGGAACTCAGATGAATAAGCAGATCCGAACACCCCTGAAAATTGACTGTTTTAGCTTATGAGTGACTACTAAATCATTAATTCAGTCCAAACACCCTCTGATGTGAGTCTGACTACCACAGAACCTAACTGATGCAATAGTGAATCACTAATAAACCAATAACAATATGTGATATAAACCTAAACACCTCTGAATTTGCAGGCTGAAACACTAGAACTTGATGTCTAAGCAAATCAAAACTCAACCTCTGATTAACTCTTATCCAACAATCCAACACAGAAATCAGAAACCTACTAACTACACGAGAAACACAGATCATAAACACAATAAACAACAGGAACTCAGACCTCAGAAACAATCCAACACAGATACATAAATCCACAAACCTCAGCTATATCTCTAATGAAACAGTATAACACAAGATCAAAACACACTGAGAATTATTACTACCAAGCTAAACTATGATGCATATATTAAAGTAAAACAGAAATAACACTAACAAAACTACACTACTAATTATCTATTGAAGCAGATTTGAACGTGAATAACCGAGAACTTACAAATTCTCTCCTCAGCATGAACAGAGGATAGCTCCCACACAGCCTGTCTTTAGACAGGCCAAACACACCTATTGGCTGCCTCTTAAATCCACAAATAAGCTGAGCTTATTTGCACATAAGCTATGGTTGACTTTGTTTGACTTTGTGGCATTTGAGAGTTTTTTGAATAAAACAAGACACAATATACTATTTGTAAGCATAAATGAATTTATTTAAACAGAAAACAAGGTATTATGAACTTAACTTGAGATTGAACTTATTTTTATATTTTTTTTTATTTTTCTGATTTTTTTCTATTTTTTTTTTTTTTTTGATTTTCAATATAAGTGAAAAACAGAAATTTAAATGATGGTTTAGAAGCAACTATAAGCTACTGATTATACTAAATAGAAAGCAAATAATTGAAACTTTTAAAGAGAAAATGAAAACAATAAGCTGTAAATGAACTGAATTATATTGATAATAAGAAAATGAGTACAAAGCTTGAAAATTACAATAAACCTGAATTTAAATGACAAGAAATTAAAATGGTCAAAATCTTCCTAAATACATGAAAAATTGGACGAATTACAAAGAGTGAGGAGAGGGATTATATAGCTGAGGTAGGGGTGAGGTCTTGGATGTCCAGGTTGGCAATCCTCACCTTCTTGTGTTTCTTCTCAGTCCCTATCAACACTTGGATTCACTTCTAGATTGTTCCCATCATTTTGAGCCCTTGATTGATTGATTGATGTGACTTGATCCTCGGTGTGTGATGTGATTGGTCCACGTGCCCTCTCTGACATTCCCTGGCCTTCTAGAAACTTTAATCATGAGGTAATAATAATTAATCGTGGGTAATTTGGTGGAAGTGAGGCTAGGGTTCTTCGTACAGTAATTTTTCTGGGTTTAGGTTAAAAAGAGGGGGCGGGAATTGGTGTTTGGGATATTTTATTTGTTCGTTGACCAGGTTGAGTTGTTTGACCGGGGTATTATAATGGGTGTGGGCCGGGTACAAAAATGGGAGTGGGCTTATGTATGTTTTGGGCTTTGGAGTCTTTGGGTTTGAGGATATTAGGGATAGTGTTTTGGATCCGGTTTAAGTTTTTAGGAATAGGATTTAGTAAAATTACAAGGACCAAAGTTGTATAATTGCAAACCATAAGGACCAAATCTGTAATTATACCAAAATTCTATCCAAGGGTATAAATTGTAATTTCCTGAATATTGGAGGACCACTAATGATTTTCTTCAAATTCATTAAAGGACCATATTTGCCAAGATTTGAAACTGCAGGGACTGATATTGTCAATTTCTCGAAACTATATCCAGGGACTTTTCTTGTAACTTTAAGAATCTCTGAGGACTTAAATTGACATAATGAGCTTTCTTTGATCATTTTGCTTCCCCGGCTCCGGTTTTTGACCTTTTTCCATTCTCGTGCTCGTTTTTGTCGGTTTTGGCTTCGTTTTTGATCATTTTTCGCATATCCGTACCTGCACATACACAAATACAAAAACACACATTCTCTTGGCATTTTTGGTTAGTATTTGGTATATTTGGTCTGAAATAAGGCCTAAAAGGATGTGTGATTAATCACTCATCAAAATCCCCCAGACTAAGGTATTGCCGGGCCCTCACGCAATGTCATCACCTCACGCTTAAGAGATAAATAATTTCAAAACCTCTCTTTTACTGACGTTGTAAAGTAGCAATGATGTTCAAGAGAGATAGTAAAATCATTTATTCTCAGAAACGCTCTGTTTTCCGATTTTTATAAATAACAACTACTACTACTATTTTTGTACTTTTTCATTTATATATGTGACGGTTTGCCTTGACTTTTGTAACACCCCCAAAATACCACAGCGGAAGACTGTGTCACAGGGGTGCTACTTCATAATACAAAGTACAAGTTATAGAAAACGAACTCTAAATGAGACGTTTTGAAAAGTTACCATTCGATTAATGAATTCAAAGTTACAAACATGAGATTCCAAAGTATGATACATAAATGTATACAAAATGTTTTGAATGGTAAATGTTAAAAGCGTAAGTCTTCAGAATATGCAGCTTGACTCTAAGTTCCACGCACTAGCTATCGTCTTATAGACCTGAGATAACATGCTAAAGTGTCAACACAATGGTTGGTGAGTTCATAGAGTTTGTCTTAAAACAGTTGAAAAAGTCTTAAAAGAATGTTCACACAGCAAAGGCATTGAGAATCCACTCAGTTACAAGTCCCGCCATAAGAGACTTGTAACCTGTGTGTTCACAACCCACTGCTAACATATAGTATAATAAAGACATGTATAAGTTCATCAAAACAATTAAGCAATTAGTCGTGAGTCTACACTTCATCTCCGAAGACCTCACGTTTATGATGTATCCAACATTCGCAAATGTTAGGATGTATCAATAGCCTCAATGGTCATCCAAGGTCTTAATTTGGAGCCACCGGAAGTCTCAATGGTCATCCAGCAACTTAATCTGGAGCCACTGGCAGTCACACAATCAATTATAACGCAGTTAAGTATAACATAATCATGTATGTATGAAATCAAGTATAATGCGATCAAGTATAAGACAATCAAGTATAGAACAATCAAGTATAATGCGATCAAGTATTTGTACAAGTAAGCAAGTAGTTGAGCATGTATCCCCCCCAAGAGTTAAAACAAGTATGAAAAAGTAGGGGCTATGACTCACCTTAAGCTTAAGTAATGAGAAATGAAAGTGGTAGTCGAATCGCGAAAGTCTCTAAGAGCAGCCTATAATAGAACGTTGCGACTTAGGTTTGGAGTAACGTCTAAGAATACGAAGAATTGCCTATATATGTCTTGCATAATGTTCATGATGTAGTACTTAGTATATAATGTAAGTCTTTGAATATAAGTCGTTTATGAAACATGTTTGTACATCTCTTACTACCGTTCGGGCCGACATAATTCAGAAGTCATGGAGTAAACGTTCGAGGAGCCAGGACACTTTAATTCTTAAATCCACAACTCGTCTCGACGGCTTACTTAATGAACTCCTCACATGAGGCTCCCTACTATTGTAGTATTCGATAACATAAATATAAGCTTTTTGATCTTTAATAGTTATATGGTCTTTAGCCGTGGCTTTGCCGTGACCTTGGTCATTGTTACCATGGTCTTGAGACTCAACCTTGGCTTTAGCCATGGTTGTAGTCTCGGCTTTAGGTCATTAGACCTCTTGGTCTCATCTAAATATAATCATTATATAGTAACTTTGGTCTAAAAATGGGCTGTTAAGAATTTGAAGAAATTATCACTCGGAAAGCATTTTCAGGGCTCGAGCTTCTTTGTTCCTGAACGAAAACATCGTTCCGGACAACTTTCGTGTTTTAAATTTTTGATGAATCGGAGCAGAAGTGGGACTTTCAAAATCAAAATTTGATCAGAATGCTATTTAGGCAGTTTTGCCGTTTTGGTTTCGCTAACTTCAAATGGTCATAACTTTTGACTCGTGTACTCGTTTTGGGTGATTCAAATTGCTATGTTTTCCTTGTTAAGTCCTCTTTAACAGTAAGTAAGTGTCAAATATCATAGTTGTACTATTTTGGTCGTGGTTCTCCATAAAAATCACTAGTTTGCTTGTTTGCTTGTCATAAGTTAACATATGTATACCAATACTCGTTTTATCCATTTTTAAACATCATGAACACAATACAAAGACCATATATAGCATGAAAGAAACATAATAAGCATGAAATGATATTGAGCAAGAAAGTGCAATAGGATTTCTTACAACTTTTGGCTTTCTCTTAAGAAAGGAAGTCAAGTATGAACTAGGACACTAAACCTATGCTTGTAAACCCTTTACCACAACTCTTGTAACCCTTGCTAGCCTTGATCTAACCCTTGTGAAAATCATTTAACTTCAGCCCTAGTAACCTTGTGTAGCTCCTAATTCAACCATGGAATCACCAAACAAACTTAAGAACTAGGTAGAGAATACTAAGACCTTGAACTTTGTAGTGTAACTTGTAGTTTGAAGATCAAAGGATCATGGTGCTAGGAATTAATGGTGTGGCATTTTGGTGATGAAAAGATGAAGGTATGAGCTTGTATTTATAGCATGAAGAGGAGGTTAGAAAGGTGTCTAGGAAGGTTCATTGAGGAGGTTAGTTTTTAGGATATTTTTGCTAAACTTGGAGACAAAGTTGTAAATAAGTATTGATCTAATGGCTAAAGTCATGAGATCATGCCACAAGTGTGAATCCTCCCCCCCCCCCCTAAGTCGTTCATATAGAGATAAGGGTGACTAGATGCAAAAACTTGGTATTATCCTACTTATGTAGCTAGTTTTGGACCCGTAAATTGCTAACCGTAAGTTGTTAAGTCACGAAACGTAAAACCGGGTATCCTAAAAATATGAAACTTGAAAGTATTGTTAAACATGTCAATATAGTCCATAATAAAATATAAAATGAGTGGTAGGTTCTATCGGGTGCTAAAACCCTGCTAAAAACTGGAAACACGGGTCTAAAACGCGTAATTCGCGTAAAACGCTGAACTGAAAAACGTAAAATTCCGAAACTTTTGGAATTGTCCTAAAATGAGAGAAAATCATATTTCTATTGTTTATAATGTTTTATGGATATATCGGGATGCTGGAAGGACGTTTAAACCTAAAAGTAAATCTCGGACACGGCTTTGTGATTTTTGCAGAAATGATCCGACGAGCGTCAAACTCTCGGATTATCATTAAAATAGTTTAACTTACAAGAATATGAAATAAAAATTTCTGAGATGAATAGTAAAAAGTGAATAGTAAGTGAATAGTAAAATTTTCGGAAATAAAAGTTAACCTGAAATTGCAAATTGTTACAACTTTCATTATCAATTCTTATCTGTTGATAATTTTCAGGGTCAACGAGTAGAAACACTTCTCACAGAGAAGAGACCGTACGGATAAAAATCGTCATCCTTGATTTTTCACAAGCTCCCAAACTAAGCGTAAAATCGAGATCATTGTTTATCCAGAAGTTAGATGCTAACACTGCCCACAAAAGTTACTTGTGTATTACCTCTTGTCCCCAGGTCCTAAGTTTTGTATCTCAAGATTTTAATTTGTGAGAAATGAATTGTTTCATATTTTCTCATTTCGATATTTGTTAGTCCGATAAGAGCACAAAATTTGAACGCTAAGTAGTTTCCAAACTTTCCCTCGAAAACCCTTGCATATAGAAATCGGGTCCACATGAAGGTCTCTGATTTAACACGATTTGTAGGGGCTCCCTTTTTATTTACGACCGAGACATACCATGTTTGATACCCGAAACGGAAGCTTTTTATTAGGGAAACCCCCGGAGTCGAAGCTTGGCATTTTTGCATAAGCACTTTAATAATAATTTGGTCCTTAGTCCTTTATTCTTTTACAGTCAACGATTTATGAGCCGCCAAGATGTAAGAGCTTTATTATGACTTTGGATTTCTATCCGCTGCTTTTTTATAGCTTTGGATTCCTCTGCCTTTTTATTTGGCTTTGGACTATTATTATCGATATCCATAATCATATGCCAAACCCCGAGTCCTACGGCCTTTACTAAGATCACAACATCGGCTGCGAACCGGCAAGATGCAATAGTCTATTTTACCGTAACACTGGCAGTACCCCTATGTGTACCAAACCCCCATATGCAGAGATTTTGTTGGGAACGAGAAAAAACTAAGTATTGCCCAAACCGTATACCCTTAATTAATCCTAGACATCTATTATATATTGGTGACGTTGCTGATGGGAACAAGGAGGCCACAAGTACCTCTCGTGGGTTTTTTAAATCCCAGTAATGCGATCCGTGTATAGCACGAAACTTCTAAATAAACTCTATCATTCCTCGATCTCCGCAAATTTAAAATCCCAAGTAATGAGATCCGCGGATGCTTAGCCATAATCTTTTGATTATTTTGGTTAAAGGAGACAAGCTAGGGCTCAACACGCCCGGTCAAGTCGGAACATTTATTTCTACTCTCGCCGGTAGGAAAGTCAAAACAAGGTGTCAAATCTTATTATTCATATATATATATATATATATATATATATATATATATATATATATATATATATATATATATATATATATTTAATTATAAAGCGGTGACAAAAATTAAAATTTTGGTGGAAAACGGAGTTGCGTAAGTTAACAGCTCAGACGATGGTACAGGTTAAATCGAATCGAAGATTCACCCCCTCAGACTAAAGTGAAACATTGTCCTCAATGTTTAAAGGGTACGGGTAATCCTACGTAAAATCTAAGGCCGTTTATTAAGTATGCCAAGAGATAAACGTTAGTCGATAAGATTTTGGATATGGTGAATTTCCGAAAGAGCAGCGAAGGATGAGACTCGAGTGGAGAGAACGACAAACCACGAGCACGAGAGTCCTCAAACTTCGGGGAAATTCCTGAACATTCACAAACAACCACGAAAACACGAGTTTGGAAAGGGTCGCCCCCCTCACGTCACGTTATTAAAGAAAATAGAAAATTAGAAAATGGATAAGCATGGGGTGCCTCCCACGAAGCGCTTGTTTTTGTTAACCGAGTCACATGAGCTTGACTCGATCCCCGAATTAATTCGTCCTTGGGGAGAGCAAATGAAACGGATAACCGGCATAAACGGAGATGCCGGGGTCAAAAACAGTATCCTCACTCCCGGTGGAGTGGAAAAGTGAAGAAATGAGGGGATAAGTAAAGAACGGATAAAATACCCAGATGATAAAAGCAAAGTCAAGTTCAGAATCACGGGTGGGTTGGGTGGGTAAAATATCAAGCACAGGATTATCATAATCAGAAATCTCGTCCACCACTCCAAAATTATCTTTATTCGTATCAAAATCTGCAACCGGTGGTTTCGCCGGTGGACGAGAAGAAGGTAAATCGAAAAGAATATCATTCTCGTCATTCTCAATACCCGGTGGTATCGAGTCATCCGCAGCAAGAAATACATCGACATTCTCTAAAAGAGGCTCACGTGACGGATTATCGGAAATAAGCTCAAAATCAATTTCAAAATCAAAACGCTCATAATCCGGAAGAGAGAAATCAGCATGAATAGTGGGATTGCCACCACTCGTCTCTTCAAATCGAAAAATTTCAAGCTCGGGTAAAGAATCACTATCCATATCGGGGATAGGAGGATCATTTAACGCCTCGATCTTAGAAATGAGAATATTAATGTCAAATAATTTTTCCCGAAGAGCTTCATCTTGAATTTCCGTTTCAACTTCTTCATTATTCTCTTCTTCTAAGCTGACGAGCTCAGAAGGTAATTCATCAACATATTCGATGTCTCCACAAGATATAGCATCGTCATTCTCAGAATCAGAGAAATCTCATCAGGATCAATCGAATTTTCAATCGGGGATGACTCAATTTCTTCAGCCGTATCAAAAACATATTTCTCAAAATCGGGTAAAGAATCCTTGAGCTCGGGCTCCAAAGGATTTGACGGCGTAACAATCTCAGTCAAAATAGAATCATTGTTATCAAGAAAAGTATTGTCTTTTTCCAAAACGGGATCACTTCCCTCAACCGGTGTGAGAGAAGGATGAGAAGAGTCGGGATTAATTGATTCAAATCTCGAAAAACATCTTGAAGAATCTGGAGGTGGGACAAGTGGTGTGCTCTCAGAGCTAGGAATTTCCACCACTTCTGTTATGGTCTCCGGTTCTTGTTCGTGAAGATTAGGTAAGTCGTTTCTTCTAAACACCGTTTTAAACTCAGCACGTTTGCTTGACGAACTCTTAACCGTAAATCGAGAAAGGTTTGGATCAATTCTTGACGGATTAGGAACAATTGATTCTTGGACAACCGTAGGTTGGACGTATTTAGCACTTTCATTGTTTTTGGAAAGTACCGAGTCCTTTGTCACCTCGGTTTCTCGTTCCATTTCCCTCACCAGAGACGGAGTAGGAACCGATGGTTCATCAACACGAATTTTTGCAATTTTTGATGAGACTTAAAGTTGTTCCATTTTTATTTTAAAAACCTTTCGTTTAAAGAAATCGTCATCGAGAGATGTCATAGAACAATCTTCAACATTTAAAGGTTCACAAGACGGAGAAGGATTAATCGTAAAATTTTCTTCTTTATAAAGCTCGTTTTCATCACTCTCAATGGTGTTAACTTGTTCTCTTCTACGAATTTCTTCTTTAAAAAGTTTTATTGCAGTTAGACATTGCTCATTAAAGTCATTTTGAGCAGTCATCATTTTAAGGATCTCATTCTGAACCGTGAGAATTGTGTTATATTGTGGAGGTTGGTCGTGATAATTATTGTCATTAGAAAACGGTTTCCTTGTTGGACAATCGGTGCTAAAGTGTGGACCTCCACAATACTCACAACCGTATTGTTGTGAAATCGGTGCATTTTGAAACGATTCATTGTTGAAGTACGGAACATGTTCATATGAGTTGAAATCGTTGTGATAATAATTGGAAAAGTTCGGATCATAATCAGATGTGAATGTGGGTTCAGCTTTCGAAGCATAACACATACAAAATCCACGAGTAAATCCACATTCTTTGCAAAAACACCGTTCACAAAGTACTCCTTCTTCGGAGGGATTTCCACAATTAAAACAAGTCGGATCCATAAGAATTATCGGTTTAGAGGGTTAAAGAAGAAGAATTATATATAGATAAGAGGATAAGAAGATTATTTTTGGTTTTTAAATATCATAAAATCAAGGAAAATCAAAATGGAAAAGGAAAATCTTTTTGTATTTTTATTTTTAGAAAACAAAATTTGAAAACTTAAAACTTTTATTATCTTTTGTTTTTTCAAACGTTACATTAATCGTAAACCGTTTCCCTCAAATCTACTCGCGACGGAACGGGAGAGAAGAATGGATCTCTCTTCAGCTTGCAATTTAATGTCAAAGCTTCCGTATTTTCCGCTTATTCGGTCGTAGAATCTAAAGTAATCCGATCAGCAACTAATTTCACGCGTTGTTATATTGAGAAGCTTATTTGGTTTACAACGCTCTTCCTTTCGGTCGAGACGAGGCTGTAACTTTATTATTTTTTTGGTATTTTTGAAAACACTTTAGGAAAAGTGTTTTTGATTTTTCAATTTTTTTGGTTTTTATAGAAAATATATACAAGGAAAGTTTTCAAAACACAATTTCGAAAAACGAAAACGAAAAATTCACTTCAACCTTCCCCGGAAGCGGCGCCAAAATTTGATATAGACTTTTTGTAGTATAGTGTTTGTTTTACCGAAGAAATTCTTAGGAAAGTATTTCCCCGGGTCGTGTCCCAGCGAAGGTGAATGGAATTTCGAATTCCCGAATCGTGAAACGTGTCGTGAAAGTGGTAAAAAGTGAAATTTATGAGATTATACTAATGAAATAGTAAATGAAGCACAAATAATCAACTAAACACGTATTTCAAATAAGGCAACTAAAAACGCAACGTAAAATCGAAAACGTAAATAAAACGTTAACGTTCAAAATAAAACGCGACTTTTAAGCTACGCTACTCCTACAGACTTGGAAATAATTTTCAAAAATTAAAAATGATAAAAGAAAATTTTGAGAAAAAAAAATATTTTTTTGACTTTTTATTTATTTTTTATGAATTAAAAACTAATTAACTAATTGAAAATTAAAAGAAAATACAAATAAAGTGAGAAAAATAAAAATTAAATTTTGAAAATTATAAAATAACTAAAATGAAATTTTAAAACTAAAAACTAATTTTTTTGGCTTTTTATGTAATTTCTAGGAATTAAAAAGTATTAAATCTAATTAAAAATTCAAAATAAATTCAAAATAAATGGGAAAATTGTAAAATAAATTTCTAAAATTCTAAAATAAATGAAAATAATTTTCTAATATTTTTTTTGATTTTTCTGGGGTTTTTCTGATTTTTTTGGATTTTCTAGTAATTAAAATGTATTTAAAAATGATTAAAAATGAAAATAAAATAAGAAAAATAGTAAATCTATTCAGAAAAATTTGAAAAAATTACAGAAAATCTAAAATAATAAAATAAACTTGAGAAAAAATTTTGAAAAGAAAATATTGCAGAAAAGTGCTGATAAGCTCACAACTGCTTATTGGAAAGTGCTTATTTATAAGCCCTTTGACCAAAAGTTGACCAAACTTGTCCAAATGAATTTTTGACTTAAAAGAGCTTAATGGAACAGTTTGAAAGCCAAATGACACACATAAACACTTGTAAGGATCAAACAGTTGGGAACAAGCAATATGTAATAAGCTAATAAGCAACTGGCAAAGCAAATAGTTCAAAACTCAACTGAATCAACTACCTAGGATACTAATGAACTAAAACAAACCAATAATCTCAGAGAAAGACCAGTAAAAAGCAATTGCAGCCTTATAATATGAAAACAGAATACTACTACCAACCGCTCAAATTAGACAGCAGATAAGTTTAAGCAAATAAGCTCAGAAGGAAAAGCTTGAGGGTGCAAATTCTAGACTACCTAGCTGAGATTCCAAAACCACCAATAAATCTAATTCCCAATTCAAGTTGACAGCCTAAGAGTAATCTAGAAGATTGCTAAAAAACTGAGGAGTAGGGGAAAGTAAGCTCAGACAGTCCACTTTGAAGTACTTTTTCAATAAGCAAATGGAAAGCAAAACTGAATTTTCTTTTTGAAATTGTTTTAGTATCTGCTAATCTCTACAAAACATTAAACAAAATGTATTTCCAACAAAAGCTGAATCCTAGAAAGGCTCACAAAGAGTGACCAAAACTGAGTTCATACTAATTTTTGACTTTCTGATTTGCAATCTAAGGTTGACCAAACTAAGATTCTAAAGCTTAATTCTTAATCTAACTGTTATATTAAACTAATTGATAACTTTATGAACCTAGATTTTCCTAATGCTAACAGTATGCAAAAGTAAATTATGCAGAATCAAACTTATGCACACAGCAATGGAGATTAAGGGTAAGTTTGACTATCTAGCTAATGACCTATAATTTTAATGCTATTCCTGATCTAATAGGACTTAATGTAGTACATGTAAACCAAAAACAATAACAACTAACCACAGGAACTCAGATGAATAAGCAGATCCAAACACCCCTGAAAATTGATTGTTTTAGCTTATGAGTGACTACTAAATCATTAACTCAGTCCAAACACCCTCTGATGTGAGTCTGACTACCACAGAACCTAACTGACGCAACAGTGAATCACTAATAAACCAATAACAATATGTGATATAAACCTAAACACCTCTGAATTTGCAGGCTGAAACACTAGAACTTGATGTCTAAGCAAATCAAAACTCAACCTCTGATTAACTCTTATCCAACAATCTAACACAGAAATCAGAAACCTACTAACTACACGAGAAACACAGATCATAAACACAATAAACAACAGGAACTCAGACCTCAGAAACAATCCAACACAAATACATAAATCCACAAACCTCAGCTATATCTCTAATGAAACAGTATAACACAAGATCAAAACACACTGAGAATTATTACTACCAAGCTAAACTATGATGCATATATTAAAGTAAAACAGAAATAACACTAACAAAACTACACTACTAATTATCTATTGAAGCAGATTTGAACGTGAATAACCGAGAACTTACAAACTCTCTCCTCAGCATGAACAGAGGAGAGCTCCCACACAGCCTGTCTTTAGACATGCCAAACGCACCTATTGGCTGCCTCTTAAATCCACAAATAAGCTGAGCTTATTTGCACATAAGCTATGGTTGACTTTGTTTGACTTTGTGGCATTTGAAAGTTTTTTGAATAAAACAAGACACAATATACTATTTGTAAGCTTAAATGAATGTATTTAAACAGAAAACAAGCTATTATGAACTTAAATTGAGATTGAACTTATTTTTATCTTTTTTTTTTCTGATTTTTTTCTATTTTTTTTTTTTTTTTTTTTGATTTTCAATATAAGTGAAAAACAGAAATTTAAATGATGGTTTAGAAGCAACTATAAGCTACTGATTATAATAAATAGAAAGCAAATAATTGAAACTTTTAAAGAGAAAATGAAAACAATAAGCTGTAAATGAACTGAATTATATTGATAATAAGAAAAAGAGTACAAAGCTTGAAAATTACAATAAACCTGAATTTAAATGACAAGAAATTAAAATGGTCAAAATCTTCCTAAATACATGAAAAATTGGACGAATTACAAAGAGTGAGGAGAGGGATTATATAGCTGAGGCAGGGGTGAGGTCTTGGATGTCCAGGCTGGCAATCCTCACCTTCTTGTGTTTCTTCTCAGTCCCTATCAACCCTTGGATTCACTTCTAGATTGTTCCCATCATTTTGAGCCCTTGATTGATTGATTGATGTGACTTGATCCTCGGTGTGTGATGTGATTGGTCCACGTGCCCTCTCTGACATTCCCTGACATTCCCTGGCCTTCTAGAAACTTTAATCATTAGGTAATAATAATTAATTGTGGGTAATTTGGTGGAAGTGAGGCTAGGGTTTTTCGTACAGTAATTTTTCTGGGTTTAGGTTAAAAAGAGGGGGCGGGAATTGGTGTTTGGGATATTTTATTTGTTCGTTGACCAGGTTGAGTTGTTTGACCGGGGTATTACAATGGGTGTGGGCCGGGTACAAAAATGGGAGTGGGCTTATGTATGTTTTGGGCTTTGGAGTCTTTGGGTTTGAGGATATTAGGGATAGTGTTTTGGATCCGGTTTAAGTTTTTAGGAATAGGATTTAGTAAAATTACAAGGACCAAAGTTGTATAATTGCAAACCATAAGGACCAAATCTGTAATTATACCAAAATTCTATCCAAGGGTATAAATTGTAATTTCCTGAATATTGGAGGACCACTGATGATTTTCTTCAAATTCATTAAAGGACCATATTTGCCAAGATTTGAAACTGCAGGGACTGATATTGTCAATTTCTCAAAACTATATCCAGGGACTTTTCTTGTAACTTTAAGAATCTCTGAGGACTTAAATTAACATAATGAGCTTTCTTTGATCATTTTGCTTCCCCGGCTCCGGTTTTTGACCTTTTTCCATTCTCGTGCTCGTTTTTGTCGGTTTTGGCTTCGTTTTTGATCATTTTTCTCATATCCGTACCTGCACATACACAGATATAAAAACACACATCTCTTGGCATTTTTGGTTAGTATTTGGTATATTTGGTCTGAAATAAGGCCTAAAAGGCTGTGTGATTAATCACTCATCAATTACCCAGTGCATCCGTGACCTCATAGGGACCTTCCCATTTAGGTCCAAGCTTGCCCGTGTCTTATGTGTGGCTTGCATCATTAGCGCGGTAGACAAAGTCTCCTGGCCTAAAAGAAGTGTGCTTGACCTTTGCATCATAATACTTCTTCATCATTGCTTTAGTCTTTGCTTCGAGTATAGCTGCGTGTTCACGCCTTTCTTCCAACAAGTCCAAGTCTATGCGCCGCTCCTCGTCATTTGTTGTGACATTTATTTCAGCTGTACGTATAGTTGGCATTCCAATTTCGGCTGGTATGAAGGCTTCTGTCCCATAGACAAGAGAGAATGGTGTGTCTCCCGTCCTGGTTTTAATTGTCGTGCGGTGCGCCCATAAAACATGTGACAATTCGTCCACCCATCTTCCTTTATGTCTGTCAAGGCGTGCTTTTATTCCTTCGCCTAGACTGCGCTTTGCGCGTTCAACCAAGCCATTGGTTTGTGGGTGCTTTACTGAAGCTAAGTGTTGTGTAATGTTTAATTGCGCGCACCAATCTTTGAATGGGTTATCACAGAATTGTTTTCCGTTGTCCGGAATAATCTCTCCAGGTAGTCCGAAGCAACACACAATGTTGTCCCATACGAAGCGTTTGACCTGGTTGCCGGTGATGCTTGCCACTGCTTTTGCTTCAATCCCCTTAGTAAAATAGTCTATAGCTACAATGAGGAATTTTAAACCTCCAGCTGCAACTGGAAAAGGGCCTGCGATGTCAATGCCCCATTTATAGAATGGCCATAGTGAGGTGATGGGGGTTAACACTTGTTGTGGTCGGCGCGAAATTGGCCTGTGAACTTGGCAATCGCTGCATTTCTTTATCATGTCCCGTATGTCGCGGTGCATAGTAGGCCAATAATATCTTGACCGGAGGGCTCGCGCCACTACAGACCGTGGTCCTGAGTGCATGCTACATGAACTAGCGTGAATTTCTCAGAGTACATAATCTGCCTGAAGATGTCCGACGCAGCGGAGCCATGGTTGTAGGAATGAACGTCGATATAGGACGCTATCTCGGAGTTCAAATCTCTGCGTAGTGCACCGTATCCTACGAGTGTCCTTCTGATCTTGTGTTAAGATTCCTTTGCTTATGAATTCAATGATAGGTGTCATCCACGTAGGATCCTGTTCTTCTATCACCGTGGATATTTCCATCTCCAAGATTGATTTGTCTTTTAGAGTTTCCACCAAAACCTATTTTGATAGGTGCACAAAGCTTGTAGATGCGATCTTGCTAAGCGCATCAGCTTTCCTGTTTTCTCTGGCCAACTCAACAGGGTTCTTTGCGCACTTCTTTCTCTGAGTAAAGTTTAAGCGGAATGCTTTTCGTAATTCTTCAAACCCGTTTATGCTTCTTCGTGGAAGCTTACTAAACCAGGTCTGCGCATTCCCTACTAATGTAGAGTTAAACATATGACACCATACAGGTTGTGGCCAATTTTCGATGGTGGCTGCAGATTCAAAAATTTTTAGCTGATCGTCAGGGTCACCTGTTCCATCATATGTTTTCACATTGGCGGGCATGCGCCTCTTCTTATCATCCGAGTAGTCACTAATGCACTGTGTGAATGCATCAATTTTTTGGCGGCGCCAAGGAAGAGATATGTCTTCATCTTCCTCCTCACGATGTCTTCCTCTGGACTTCCAATGTCCTGTTTCTTTGTCCTCGTTGTCTGAGGAATCACTCGAGGTATAGTTGTCTCTTTTACGACTTTTGCGCCGTTTCTCCTCAGAATCTGAGCTTGGAGGACTTTCACTTGGGGGCGCCCGACTTCCCAGCCTATCCTGGATCCTTCTGCTATCAGACCTTGAAGATCTGTCGCTCGGTGAGCGTTGTCGCCCAAGTCTGTCTTGTATTCTGTAGTTACCAAGTCTAGAATGGACATTACTGCGCATTCCATCATCTTCATATTCTTCTGAGTACTGCGAATCAGAGGTTGTACCCAGTCCATCCTGGACATTGGTACGTCTTTCATTATTTTCGCGTCCCCCCCTCTGGTAGCGTGGTGGGGATGTTTCGCGTTCAAGACCAAAGTTGAGCCGGGCTTGCAGGCTCATACTTGACCTTCTCCTTGCTTCTTCTTGCATGAGGGTAGTTAGGGTTTCGTAATTTTGGGATACAAAATTACTTAACGTTAACTCAGGCGCATCCTCTTCCATCGCAAGAATTTCTGCCTCAACATTAGGCGCCCTATCTCGGTTAGGTATGCCAGGCGGCACAGTGTTGTCTACTATGGGTGCCGTTTGGTGGGGAGTATTGAAGAGGGTGCACTGAAATTCCTCAGTGTTTGGAACCACCGTGGTGGTCTGAGTAGTATTTACGGGCAACTCTATAGTTGGGAGGATTAGAGTTAAGCCCGTTTCTTGGTGTCCAGGCGCACTGGTTGTTCCAGAGGCCTGTCTAGGGATTGAATCTTGTTTCTTCCTATTTTAGGAGTCACCGTGTGTTTTTTCCAACTGTGAAGTCCGCTGGCTTGAGTTTTTGTGCTTCGTCATTCTAGTTCTTAGTGTAGGGTCCCATGGATGGCGCCACTTGTTGATACAAAAGTTGGGCATTCCTTGTTTGGGTTCCTGCTCTCGTACCAATTAGATCTTAATACTTGAAACCTGCGCACTAAGAAAGCAAACAAACACCGTTAGGCTTATCGTGGGATTGTCTCCCACGATTATCCTCCAGCGTGAGAGTAAGTAATCGGTTTTAGGGTTATGTATATGAATTAGGGTTGTGAGTCGTACCTTTAACGAGAGTTATGGTTTTGTTTATATAGGCACGGAATCCTTATTGGATACGTGCACCTTACTTTTCGGTATATATCCGATTTGGATATATATCCCTTAAATAAGAGATATCCATATCATAACTATAAATAACTTTGGGCTTGGGCTTTCGTGAGCCCAAACCGTTAGCGTACTGGCCCAAATCATTGTTATAATAGCAAACTCGTAGCGGGCTTGGGCGTTAGTGATGTTTATCATTTGGGTTCGTGGCCCGAATATTGACTATACGTCATCAGTCGCTGTCCTGGATCACCTACCCTGTCACCGCACGATTCACATGTTCGGAGGCGACGATTGATGGAGTACCCCTGTGATGAGAATGAGGAGTATGAGGGTGAGTAGGAGGCTGATGACCCTCAAGAGAGTGAGCTGAGGGATGATGACTGATGAGGCGAAAAATGATCCGTTTTTAGGGGGTCATTTAAGCCTGAATCCGAATTTATTTGATCAAATATTGCCCTAAATCGTTCCTTTTGTGATTTTAGGTACTTGGAGAGTGAATTCTGGAAAAGAAGCCATTTTGGACGTTTTTGGAGCATAAAAGTGAAGAAAACGGCAAAGTCTCAAATTTCTATGCTGGGAACAGTGCATGAAGGCATCAAGAGTTGCTCTTGACGGCGTCAGAGTCCCAAGAATAAAATACCGTGGTTGATGACGGCGTCACCAAGGCCGTCACGTGTAAATTTGTCAAAACTTGCGCATGGAGTAGCTGATATTGTTTTGGTCATAACTTTTGCATACGAACTCGGATTTAGGTGATTCAAAAGCCCACGCGAAGAGGACGAAGAGTTCTACAATTTGGTGAAAAAATGGTCTTGACGGCGTCAAGAGTACGGGCTGACGCCGTCACGAAGGGCCGACAGAAAACATGCCTATAAATATAACTTTATAACTTCACTTTTTGTAAGCCCTAAACCCTAAGGTCGATTCCTGGGTTTAGGTGGGTGTTTTTCCAGCAACTTAGAGGGTTTCAATCACTCCATAAACATCATGTATTGGTTTGATGATTCTATCTCAACTATGTCTTTCATTATTCTTGTTGATTGTCCTTCTTTGATTATGATTTGCTAATTCACCTTGTGTCTACTTATGATTATGTGAAACTTGTATATAATTGATTAGATCTCATTGATTTCTTGTTGATGTTGTGTCTATCTCTATCAATTAAGGTGTGACAACTTCAATAGATCTAGTTGGTTTAGTTTATAATCCTTGTTTCCTATTGATTCTTGTTTTGATTGAATGATTTATATGTTAGGCTTAAGAAAACTGGCAGATCTCCAAATGGTAACATGCTTGAACGTCTTAAGAAACATGAACCGAGGCGTACTAGGTCTTTATTGGTTGTATTTAATGCATGAGCCACTGTTTACAATCCCTATAGTTGTGCTGGGTCATGGTGTAGGAGGAGATAAGAGCTCATAGAGTTGGGGAGTTATGTATGCCACCCCACGAATGGTATTAAGGAATACAATCCGTCATTCATACAAGTGTAACAAGTAATTAACATGTAAAAGATATCTAGGGAGTAATGAAGTCTAAGTAAACACAATTTCTCCAACCACTGCTCACAACCTTAGTATAATTTAGTTTAATTTCATTTTCATTATTTTATTTTAATTATATAATAGCTTTGGGTTAGTTGATTAGCAACTAATTCCGCCCACTCTTCCAAAACCCGAGATTTTACTTGCTTTCATAAAAATATAAAAATACAAAAATAATCATCTTTCACCTCTAGAACTATTAATTAGGTTTTCTAATCCTAGCGACACTATTCCTAAGCTGAACGATCAATCCCCCGGTACTTGTCACTATACTATACTACAACGATCAGGTACACTGCCTGGTGGGGGTTGTAAGCTTCTCGAGATCCCTCGAGAGGTAAAGCAAGGTGCGATTCCCACGCATCAATGACTGATTGATAAAATATAGTTTATAGTATATATTTTCTCAAAGGAATTGCTAAGAAATAAGCAAAACCAGAGGTCGTAGTACGTGTGAAGGTGTGAATGGAATTTCGAATTCCCGGTTCGTGAAACGTGTCGTGATAGTGGGAAAAGTGATTTTAATGAGATTACACTAATGAAGTAAACAAACCTAAAAAGTGAAACGTGTCACAATTAACCAATTAAGCACGAAAATCAAGTAAACAAACCTAAAATGCAACGTAGAATTAAAAACGTAAGCTTAAACGTAAATAAAACGTAAACACGCGAATTAAAAAGTGAATTTGGAGCTATACTAATCCTATGGGTTTGAAAATAATTTTCCTAAGTTAAAAATGCTAAAAGAAAATTTTGAGAAAAAGAAAAATATTTTTTTGACTTTTTATTATTTTTTTATTAATTAAAAACTAATTTAACTAATTAAAAATTAAAAGAGAATGGAAATTAATTAAGAAAAAAACATAATTAATTTTGAAAATTCTAAATAACTAAAAACTAATTTTAAAGCTGAATATATATATATATATATATATATATACTAGCAGGGTATCCGCGCGTTGCAGCGGCGGTTACCCTGAAATTAAATTTTTCGGTGAATCATGTAGTTTAGTTTATTACGTTCTTTTTGATAATAAATTTACGGATATCAAGAATTTCGTTTAGGCAGTGCCCATTCGGGCTCAACCCTGTTTGGCCCGCACTCGTTCGGGCTCAAGCCCATTTAGCGCATTGCCCGCTCGGGCCTGAATATTTGTATAATGTGTTTTATTATTTGTATTAGTGACATTTAATGTAGGAATTGTGTTTAATTTGGTTGTACAATATGCTTGATAATTTGTATTTGTGATATAAGGGGTATTTTAATAATTGTATTAATTGTATTTATTGACCAATTAATTAATTGATTACATTAAATATCATTAATGTGGTTTTTTTAATATGTGCATTAAAGTGGTGTACACTATGCTTCTTGTCTTATAAGTCTGAAAATTATGTGCATTAAAATGGTGTACATGCATCTTTCCTATTAAAGAAATGTTTTTGGTCTTAAACATTTTAAGACTTCTAAATATAGATGTCCTAAATACATTATAAGGTAGTATAGATATATATACATATATATATATATATATATATACATACATACATACATATATATATATATATATATATATATATATATATATATATATATATATATATATATATATATATATATATATATATATATACACATCTATATATATATATATGTATATATATATATATACATATATGTATATATACATATATATATATATATATATATATATATATATATATATATATATATATATATATATATATATATATATATATATATATATATATATATATATATATATATATATTTGTGTAAATATAATGAATTAAAAACTATTTTAACAATTAAAAAGTAATTAAAATTCAATGTGGAAAATGAAAAATTAATTTCTAAAAATCTAAAATAAATGAAAACTATATTCTAAAATAATTTTTTTGGATTTTTTATGCTTTTTCTGATTTTTTTTGGAATTTTTTGTATTTAAAAAGTAATAAAAATTGAAGAAAAACTAAAATTTAATTAGGAAAATGGCAAACAAATTCAGAAAAATCTGAAAATTTTATGGAAATTCTAAAATAAAAGATTAAACCTAGAAAAATTTAAAAACTGGAAAATAAGCTTGAAAAGTGCTTATTGCTTTGAAACAGCTTAATAAGAGTGCTTATTTATAAGCACTCTTTGACCAAACTGACTGAAACTTTAACCTAAGGTATTTTAGACTCAAATGAACTTAAATAAGCTGAGATAAGGTCAAAATGAATTACAGAACTGAGTAAGAAGCAAAAAGCAGGTGAATAAGCACTTTTGAAATACGCAATAAGCAAACAGAAGAAGCTAATGGATCCTAATCAATGAAATAAGCAACAATAGGCACTGAGGAACTTATATGAACCACAAATCTCAATTCCCAAGCAATGACACACAAAAGCAGGCCATATTATGAAAACAGACCCTAGTTCAAACCACTTAACTTGACAAGTAATATAAGCAGTGTAAATAAGCTGAAACTAAAGAGCTTTTAGGGGCAAACTCTAAACAGACCTACTGAGATCATAAAACTACCAAGAGTACTAATTCTAAAGCCAAATCACTAACCTAAAAGTTACCTATAAATTGTACGTTTTCATTTTTATATATGTGACGGTTTGCTTGACTTTCATTATCTTTTGATAATTTTTAGAGTCTAAGATTAGAAACACTTCACATAGAGAAGATACCATACGGATAAAAATCGTCATCCTTGATTTTTCACAAGCCCCAAAACTAAGCGTAAAATCGAAATCATTGTTTATCCACAAGTTAGATGCTAACACTACCCACAGAAGTTACTTGTGTAATTACCTCTTGTTCCCAATTCCTAAGTTTTGTATCTCAAGATTTTAATTTATTGAGAAATGAATTTTTTCATATTTTCTCGTTTTGTTAGTTATTAGTCCGATAAGAGCACAAAATTTGAACGCTAAATAGTTTCCAAACTTTCCCTCAAAAATCCCTGCATACAAAAATCGGGTCCACATGGAGGTATCTGATTTAACACGATTTTGAGGGCCCCCTTTTTATTTACGACCGAAACATCCCATGTTTAAGACCCGAGACGGAAGCTTTGTATTTGGAAACCCCCGGAGTCGAAGCTTGGCTTTTTGAATAATTATAAGCACTTATTTCGTCCTTAGTCTTTTATTTCAATTACAACAACGGTTGTGAGCTGTCAAGATGCAAGAGCTTTATTATGACATTGGATTTTTTTCCGCTGCTTTTTATCGCTTTGGATTCCTCTACCTTATTTTTGGCTTTGGATTATTATTATTGATATTTATAATCATTTGCTAAACCCCGAGTCCCACGGCCTTTACTAAGATCACAACATCGGCTGCGAACCGGCAAGATGCAATAGTCTATTTCACCGTAACACTGGCAGTACCCCTACGTGTACCAAACCCCCATATGCAGAGATTTTCTTAGGAATGAGAAAAAACTAAGTATTTCCCAAACCGTATACCCTTAATTAAACCTAGAGATCTATTATTATTGGTGTGCAATCTTGTGGGAACAAAGAGGCAACAAGTACCTTTCATGGGCTCTAAAGAGATCCAACTACCCCATGTTTAGCACCAAACCTCTAAATAAACTCTATCATTCCTCGATCTCTGAAAATTTAAAATCCCAAATAATGAGATCCACGGATGCTTAGCCGATAATCATTTGATTATATTGGTTAAGGGAGACGAGCTAGGGCTCAACACGCCCGGTCAAGTCGGAACATTTATTTCTACTCTCGCCAGTAGGAAAGTCAAAACAAGGTGTCAAATCTTATTACTATACCATATATCATTTTTTTTAAATAAAAATGTGACAAAAATTTTAAATTTTGGTGGAAAAACGGAGTCGCACAAGTTAACAGCTCAGACGAAGGTGCCAGGTCAAATCGAATTGAAGATTCAACCCCCCCCCCCCCCCGGACTAAAGTGAAACATTGTCCTCAATGTTTTAAGGGTACGGGTAGTCTTACGTAATATCTAAGGCCGTTTATTAAGTATGCCAAGAGATAAACGTTAGTCGATAAGATTTTGGATATGGTAAATTTCCAAAAGAGCGGCGAAGAATGAGACTCGAGTGGAGAGATCGTCAAAACACAAGCACGAGAGTCCTCAATCTTCGGGGAAATTCCTGGACATTCACAAACAACCATGAAAACACAAGTTTGGAAAGGGTCTCCCCCCTCACGTTACGTTACTTAAAGAAAATAGAAAATAAAGAAGATGAAATGGATAAGCATGGGGTGCCTCCCACGAAGCGCTTATTTTTTATTTCCGAGTCACATGAGCTTGGCTCGATCCCTGAATTTAATTGTCCTTGGGGAAAGTTTGGAGATCCGGGACAACCAGGGGTGGTATGTCCCTCCGAAATAGTGTTTGAGGCGATGACCATTCACCTTAAAGTTGGGACCGTTTGGTTAAGCTAACTCGACGGTTCCATAAGGAAAAACATGAGTAATGGTGAATGGTCCAGACCAATGGGTTTTTAACTTGCCTGAGAAAATCTTCAACCGAGAATTGAAAAGAAGGACTCGATCACCAACGTTGAAAACACGATCTTTAATCTTAGCATCATGAATCCTCTTTGTAGATCAAAGAATTCTCATAGGCCTTATCACGAAGCTCAGTTAATTCATTGAATTGAACTTTACGATGATCACCCGCTGTTTTGAGATCGAAATTAGCGTGTTTCAAGGCCCAGTAGGCCTTGTGCTCAAGTTCAAAGGGCAAATGGCAGGCCTTCCCGTAAACCAGCTTGTAAGGAGTACACCCAATGGGTGTTTTGTAAGCGGTCCGGAAAGCCCATAATGAATCATCTAACTTATCAGCCCATGAAGCACGATGTTCTCCTACGCTCCTTTCTAAAATACGTTTTCAAGCCACGATTGGACACCTCAACTTGACCGCTCATCTGTAGATGATGTGCAGTAGAAAGACGATGTGTGACACCATATTTGAGCATAACTTCGGCGAATTGGTCATTACATAAATGGGTCCCACGATCACTTATAATAGCACGAGGTGCACCAAATCGGGCGAAGAGACTTTTGAGAAATTTTACGACAACTCGGGCGTCATTGGTGGGGAGCGCCTTTGCTTCAACCCATTTCGACAAGTAATCGACGGCCACGAGAATATATTTGTTTCCTCTAGAAGACGGGAATGGTCCCATGAAATCGACACCCCAAACATCAAGAATCTCACAAACTTGAATAGCATTTTGAGGCATTTCATCTTTTTAAGAAATTTTTCCTTGACGCTGGCAAGAATCACATGATTTAACCAATTCATGGGCATCCCGGTATATTGTCGGCCAGTAGAATCCGGAATCGAAAAATTTCTTAGCGGTGAAGTTGGCACCATGATGTGCCCCCGTGGGTCCATTGTGGCATGCCATGAGTATTTCAGCGGCTTCCTTGCCGTGAACACACCGCCGGATCACTTGATCCGCACAGATTTTGAACAAGTAGGGGTCGTCCCAGAAATAATGTTTAACGTCTTTGAAAAATTTCTTCTTTTGTTGGAACGACAACCCTTCTCGTATGAAATTCCCCGCATTGTAATTCGCAAAGTCGGCGAACCATGGGGTACTAGGATCACTGTGTGATAAACTCCCAAGTGTTTCAAGAGGAAATGTTTCGGTAATTTCCTATTTTTGAAAATCACTTTGATGGGGATTCTCTAAACATGAAAGGTGATCAGCAGCATGGTTCTCAGCTCCCTTTTTGTCTCGAATTTCAACATCGAATTCTTGAAGGAGTAGAACCCACCGCATCAATCTTGTCTTAGCATCTTGCTTTGCCATTAGATACTTCAGAACCGAAGGATCCGTATACACTATGCATTTCTTTAAGACGAGATAAGGTTGGAACTTTTCAAAAGCATAAATGACGGCTAACATTTCTTTTTCAGTAGTCGTATAATGGTATTGAGCATCGGTCATTATTTTACTAGCATAGTGTATCGGCTGAAAATATTTTGACTTACGTTGCCCTAGAACTGCACCAATAGCATAATCGCTAGCATAGAACATTAGCTGAAAAGGCAAGTCCCAATCGGGGGCAACTAAGATAGGAGCCTCTGTTAACTTCTTCTTTAGGATATTAAATGCTTCAATGCATTCATTTGAGAAGATAAACGGAGCATTTTTTTCAAGTAAATGGATCAGGGGCCGGGCTATCTTGGAAAAATCTTGAATAAAACATCAGTAAAATCCGGCATGCCCGAGAAAACTTCTAATTCCTTTTACGGTAGTAGGATGAGTTAACATAGCAATCACGTCGACTTTAGCTCTATCGACCTCAATCCCAAATTTCAAAATCTTATGGCCGAGGACAATGCCCTCATTAACCATGAAATGGCACTTCTCCCAATTTAGAACCAAGTTGGTGTCTTCACACCGTTTCAACATTCTTTCTAAATGGGAGAGGCAAGAAGTGAACGAATCTCCATAAACCGAGAAATCATCCATGAAAACTTCCATGGTTTTCTCAATCATATCGTGGAAGATTGCCATCATGCACCTCTGGAACGTGCCTGGAGCATTGCATAAGCCAAAAGGTATACGTCGGTAACAAACGTTCCATAAGGGCAAGTGAAAGTGGTCTTTTCCTAGTTTAGAGGGTCAATCGGAATTTGAAAATAACCAGAAAAGCCATCGAGAATACAATATAACTCATTTCCCGCTAAACGTTCGAGCATTTGATCCATAAATTGAAGTGGGAAATGGTCCTTACGAGTCGCATCACTAAATTTTTGGTAATCAATACACACTCTCCATCCGGTAACAAGACGTGTCGGAATCAATTCATTATCTTTATTTGTCACTACGGTTATTCCACCTTTCTTCGGAACACAGTGGACCGGGCTAACCCATGAGCTATTCGAGATTGGATAAATCATTCCGGCATCGAGGAGTTTGATAACTTCCTTTTTGATAACCTCATGAATTTTCGGATTAACCTGTCGTTGTTGTTAGACGGAAGGTTTGTAATTCTCTTCAAGCAAAATCTTGTGAGTACAAAAACGAGGGTCGATACCCTTGATATCGGAAATTTGCCAAGCGATGGCACTTTTATGCTTCTTGAACACATCTAAGAGACGGGTCTTCTCCTCATCTTTAAGGTCTTTTGAAATAATGATGGGAAGTTTATCGGTTCCTTCTAAAAAAGCGTATTCAAGATGAGGAAGTAAATCCTCGAGCACGGGCTCCGGAGGATTCTTAGTAGACGGCTTAACTTCTTTAACAACGGCCATTTTAAGGTCCATCGGAGGGAGAGACGAAGTCGGTTCTTCATTCAACAATTTTTTAATCAAAAGAACATCTCCCTCTGGATCGCAAATAGAATGATCAATTGTTAGCAAAATCGAATCATTAGAAAGGAAGGCCTCGATCGCTTCCAAAATGAAATCACTTCCCTCAAACGGAGTAAGGGAAGGGGAAGGATCAGAAATAATTGATTGAGAAGAAGGAGTGGGATTGCCACTGGAAGCATTTTTAGACCGAGAAGTTCTTGATAATACTCCTTCGTAGCAATATCAATAACATCGATATGGTTCACGGAAAATTTGTTATAATCTGAGGAGTATCTCGCGGTTTGATCCAAATTAAACGTTACGGCTTTGGTAGCAACGCGTAGGGTAATTTCTTCATCGTAAACATCAATTAACGCACAGCCAGTCCTTAGGAAACCTCTCCCGAGAATGAGAGGTACCCGTGGATTAGCATCAAAATCAACAATGACAAAATCAACGGGGAAATGAAACTTTCCCACATTGACGAAGACATCCTCGGCTATTCCCATCGGGCGGGAAGTAGTTCGGTCGGCAAGCTCGAGGGTCATGCAAGTCGGAGTTAAATCGGGTAAAGACAACTTTTTCCAAATAGATAACAGCATTAGGTTAATGCTAGCACCAAGATCGGCCAAGGCGAAGCACTCTCCCATCCCCGGAAAATTGCAAGGAATGAGAAATTGACCGGGGTCTTCAAGCTTTTCGGGAAGCTTTTTGAGGATAACCACCGAGCAATTCTCATTCAACGGGGTTTTTGCCATTTCAAACAATTTTTCCTTGTTATGCAAAATATTTTTAACCATAGACACAAATTTCGGCATTAAAAGTATAGCATCCGCGAAGCTAATATCGAAGTGCAAATCTTGGAAGATTTGGAAGAACTTCTCCATTTGATGATTAGCTTTGTCACGGAGCTTCTGATCGTTCAATCTTGACGGAAAAGGCAATTTGGTCTTAACTGGAACTTCTTTTTCGGGTTCAACAACTTTTTCCTTCTGCTTTGACGGCTGGACAACCGGAGGTTAGACATATTCGGGACTTCCATTATTAGTAGGACGAACCAGGTCCTTTGTCGCCTCGGTCTCACGGTTAACTACCTTAGGAGGAAGAGAAGACGGGGTAGTCGGAGCCATTGGTCCATCGTATGAAACACCACTTTGAGTCGTGATCGCTTTAACATCACACCTCGGGTTAGCGATCGTGTTGCTTAGAAGAGTACCCGAGCCCGAGGGTCGATCATTTAAAAACTTCTTCACTTCAGTCATTTGATTAATTAGCATTTTATTCATTTCCTCTTTACTTTTCATAAACTGCTTAAATAACTCATCCGAGGACGACTGATTTTGATTCACAACTGGATTTTGATTTTGAAAATTTTGTCCACGGTTGTTGTTGTTGAAACTTTGATTTTGAAAATTTTGATTTCCATGATTGTAATTCCCATGATTAGCATTTTGAAAATTTCAGTAATTTCCTTGAAAATTCCCTTGATTTTGGCCTTGATTGTAATTCCCCCGATTTTGATGAAAACCTTGATTTTGATTTTGAAAACCATTGTTTATCCGGTTTTGATTTTGATTCTGGTTAAATTGATTGTTTCGATTTTGTATGTTATGATTCACTTGATTGACTTGAATTACTTGATTTGGTTGATTGAAACCAGGTGGCCCAAGATAATTGTTAGAACGGTAGCTAAGAAGGTTTCGGTCTCCCTGTGGTTGGTAACCATTACCGCCCATATTGTAGGTTCCCGAAGTAGCATACACAATCTCGTAAGTGAAGCCACCGGAGGCTGGGCACTCAAAATACGAATGAGGACCACCACAAGTCTCACAAACATGATTAACCATATTGACTTGATGGTTTTTGACTAGATTAGAAGATCTTTCAATAGCCATTGATTCAACTTTTTTAGTGAGAGCAACTATAGCATTCATAACTTCATCATTAGATTTGCTACTAGCAGTTGAAGTTTAAAGCTTGTTTCTAGCTATCCTCGCTTTAGCTTTATTCTCAATAATGGTGAAAGTATCTTGAATGTTTCAGGTCAACAAGTTTCCTCCCGCAGCAGAATTGAGTGAATCTTGATCGGCAAGACTCAACCCATTGTAGAAAGTGACAATCTGATGCAAAGGTGAAAACCCGTGATTCAGACATTTTTTCAACAACTCCTTAAATCTATCCCAAGCTTCGCTGAACGATTCATCGAAAGCTTGTTGAAATCGAAAGATTTGAGTTCGGAGATTAGATGTTTTTGATGGAGGGTAAAAATGATTCACGAACTTTGATGCAAGATCATCCCAAGTATGAATTGAGTTTGGTGGTTCATTTTCAAGCCAAGTCCCGGCTGCTCCCTTGAGGGAGAAAGGAAACAATTTCATTTTAACCACATCATACGGTACTTGGTTTAACCTAATTGTCTTAGTGATATTGATGAGGCAAAAACTGACCCACTTTTAAGGGGTCATTTAAGCCCGAATTCGAGATTATTTGATCAATTATTGCCCTAAATCGTTCCTTTTGTGATTTTAGGTACTTTTGGAGAGAAATCTGGAAAAGGAAGCATTTTGGACGTTTTTGGAGCATAAAAGTGAAGAAAACGGCAAAGTCTCAATTTTCTTTGCTGGAACAGTATCTGACGGCGTCAAGGCTCTCCACATGAAGGCGTAAAGAGTTACAAAAGAGGTGGAAGTGGAAAATACACGTGACGATCCAGAGATTTTTTGTGCATAGGAGATGACAATGTCACCCAAGGCCGTCATGGTCCAAGTATTAGTGACGGCCCAGAGGAAAATCCTACATGACGGCATCACAAGTAGATCTAGGCAATACGATTTCATTATGGCAGCGAGTTGACGGCGTCACAACTTAACACATGACGTCGTCCCGCTATGTAATCTATATATAGTTATCCAAATTTCATTCATTAGTGTGCAACTTTGAGGGAATAAACCCTAGTCCGAATTTTATCAGCTTTTCAAGGGTTTCAACCCCTTGAATCTTTCATGTTCAATTAAAGATAAGTACTCTTTCAAATCATTCAATATGTCTATGTGTTGTTTGATTATATCTTACACTTGTCTTCTATTTAACATACTAGGCTAGATTTCTTTTGTGTTTGCTTAGATGTAGTGAAACCTAGATGTTAATTTTGGGTTGATTGTTTGTTTATAGTTGTTACGGATGATTGTATTCGATGTTAGGCTTAAGAAAACTGGCAGACTTCCATTGGTAACTTGATTGAACGTCTTAAGAAACATGATCGGAGGTGTACTACGATTTTTGGTTGTATTTAATGCGTAGGAGAATTCTAATGATCCCATGTTAGGAGCTTCTAACGGCTAGACATAGGAGTGAAGTAGGATCCTATAGAGCTAGGGAATATTGTACACGGCCCTACGACTAGTATTAAAGAATATGACCCGTCATCCATGTAATTGTAACAAGCTATCAACCTGTAAAAGATATCCAGGGAGTAATGAAATCTAAGTACACACAACTTTACTCATTATTGTTTCCACCACTAGTATAATTAGCTTAATTTTCATTTATGTTATTTTACTTTTATTGCATTAGTAGTAAATTGGGTTAGTTGGCTAGCAACTAATTCTGCCCACTCTTCCAAAACCCGAGATTTTATTTGCTTTCATAAGAATATAAAAATACAAAAAGAATCATCCGTCACCTCTAGATCTAGTTTAGTAGGCTTTCTAATCCTAGCGACACTATTCCTGAGTTGAACGATCAATCCTGCGGTACTTGTCACTATACTATACTACAACGATCAGGTACACTGCCTGGTGGGGGTTGTAAGCTTCTCGAGATCCCTTGACAGGTAAAACCTGGTGTAATCCCCACGTATCAAGTTTTTGGCGCCGCAGCCCGGGGAATAGTTATTGTCTAGGTTAGGATTTATTTTTATTATGTCTACTTGCTAGATTCCTTTCTAGTAAGATTTTATTTTTATTTCTAGGTTTTCTTTAGTCTATTTTATTTCTTCGTGTCTTTGTTCGTAACCTTTACCATCCGACATCATGGAAGGTGGTAACCTCTTGGAACCCATCTACCCACCACAACAAAACCACCCACAAAACCCGCCACTAGCAAACCAACCTCTTAGGCCCCGAACCTTAGGAGAGTATTCCCGTCCTAGCCACCAAGGCTATCGAAACACTACTGAGCTCACTCAAGGAACAATGTGTCCCCCTTGTGATCCGACACCATCCGGTTGGTGCAAAGCGGATGTGCATTCCATGGACTTCTTTCTAAAGATCCTAATCAACATCTCAAGAATTTCTTAAAAATCGTAGATTCCATAGACCTTGATGTTACAACTAGAGAGTCGACCCGATTACGCCTATTCTAATTCTCTCTACGTGATCAAGCTAGTCAATTGCTTGAACGTTTACCCGCGGGATCCATCACCTAATGGGATGATCTCACCACTCGTTTCCTTGCTCAATTTTTCCCACCGGGGAGAACTACCAAGCTTAGAAATGATATATTGATGTTCTAACAACATCAAGGTGAAACTCTATATGAAGCATGGACTCGTTTCAAGGACTTACTCCAAAAAGTACTTCATCATGGCATAGATCTTTGGCTCCAACTCCAAATCTTCTATGACCATATTGATCTCTCCACAATTCGAACCATTGACCAATCGGCCGGTGGCAAGCTACGTGATCTAAGTGCGAAAGAATCATGGGAACTCATAGAGGATCTTGCTCTCTCTGACAACGAAAGTTGGAATGATCCCCGTGATTTGAACAAAACGTACAAGGCAATATCTTTGCCTTCGAACAATTCTAGCACTCCCGATCGTAGGATCATGGAACTTGAGGACCAAGTCAAGTTTCTCATGAAATCCTACGAAGCTCCTAAGCCTTCAATCCAAGTGAACAAAATCACTTCTTCATGCGAATTATGTAGTGGTCCCCATGACACTCGTGATTGCGTGGAATTCCCCGGAAAAGCTTTTGCGGATTACGCATCTTCGTGTACCGACGAAGCGGGAGACAAGTGGTACACTTTCAAACCCGAGCCAAACCCTTACGGTGATTCATACAATCCTTCTTGGAAAAATCACCCGAACCTTAGGTGGAAACAAAACCAAAACATGCCCCAAAACAATTCGTCCAATCCACCTAATCGTTACCAACCAAATGGTCCACCCTCTAACCGTACTTTCAAGAACAATCCTTCCAATCACTATGGTAGTACCAATAATATTGAAGGGTTGATGTCCTAGTTTATGGCATCTCAAGAAGCTCCCATATTAAAGTATGACGCCGATTTCAAAAAAAAAAAGCAAAGCGAGATGACCACCAAAATCGACACATTGTTGAAAGTTCTCAATGACCGAGAAATGGGAGCACTCCCAAGCGACACGGTCAAGAACCTGAAACTAAACGTTAATGCCATATCATCGGTTTCGTCACCTACTTCTTGTCCACAATACTATCCAGTCAAAGGAATGAGCATGTGTTTCAAGCAAACCCAAATTCTTCAAAAGGACCAATTGACTAAAACATCCGATATCAAACCGGTCAATAACATAGTTGAAACACCTCCTACACAAGACCTTGATGATGAATTCAAGGAGCTCCACCTTGAACGCCCCATCATTGATGTCTTAGCCCATGCTTCCTACTATAGTGCCCTACTAGAAAAATATAAGAAATTTAAATTGGGTAAAAATTGAACAGCCTTCGTTCAAAACAAGTTGCCTAAGAAGCTTGATGATCCGGGTATATTTGTTTTGCCTTGTAAGATAGGAAAATCCGAAGCTTTTGACACACTAGCCGACTTAGGATCAAGCCTCAACTTAATTCCCTTATCCCTTTTCACCACTCTTAATCTAGGAAAGTTAGAGGAGACGGAAGTACTAATTGGTCTAGCGGATGGAAGTATTGCCCACCCGGTCGGAATGATCAAGGATGTAGTTGTTCACGTAGGAAAGTTAACTATTTTAGCGGATTTTCACGTGCTAGATATGGTTAGTGATACTACATGCCCATTGTTAGTAGGAAGAGGATTTTTAGCAACCGCTAGTGCCATGATAGATTGTAAGGAGTCTAAGATAGCGGTAGGAGAGGGTGAGACTTGTTCGGTTTATGATGTTAAGAAGCATAGCTACGATTGTGAGGACGAACTGACACCACATTGGGTAGAGATGAATAGGAGACCATCTAGATATGGGCCATGGATAGAAAGAAACTTTATAGGACCTCAACGGCCATTCTATCTCAAAAAAGATTTCATCAATAAAACACATTCGGTGGAACAACTCATAGCTAGAGATGAGGAACTAGACCCTTTTGAGGATCCCCTAGTCTTTAGGAAAATGATTGAGTTCTTAAGCGTAATGCCTATCAACACAGAGATGAAAAAGTGGAAAAAGGCAGGGGATAAGTGTAAATGGAAGTGGGACAAGCCACCTAAGGAAGGTGACGGATCATGGCATATGAAGATGATTTTATATGATCCGGATGGAGAAAAGTTTGAGAGGTCATACCGTACCAAGAAAACCGATAGGAAGTTGAAACACAAGTTTGATCCCAAAGATGTCCTCAATGAGGAGCTTACACATATAGGATAGCCCATGACCTTGAGTCTAGCTACAAGACTCGTAAATAAAGAAAAGCAATGTCACACCCCCAAAATCAGGTCCAGCGGAAGCATACATGCAGCTGGGGTGTAACTCAATTGGTATCACAACACAAGTACAAAATTGTTTTCACTTCAATCATGTAGAATAAAATCGTTAAACCAAAAGTGTTGAATTTACATTGTTAAAAGTAGTGCGGAAGTAAGCCCTTAAAATAGTTTAAAACGGTCCCCAAATAAATAATCAGAGTTTTCTATGACCATACCATGCCCTGCCAAAACCTCCTGTAGCGTGCCATTGATTAATACCAGAAAATACATGCTAAAGTGTCAACACGAGGTTGGTGAGTTCATAGAATCTTGTGAAAAAGAATGTAGTGCATATGAATGAAGCTTTCCCAGCAAAGGCATCGTAAATCCACTCAGTTACAAGTCCCGCCATAAGAGACTTGTAACCTATGTGTTTACAACCCACTGCCAAAAGTAATATGTTTGGTTTGTGTAAACAAAAGTAATATGTGGACCAAGATTCAAAGATAAGTGTAGTTCGACAAATACATTTGGTTACGTGACCGTTTCATTCGGTTATGTGACCAATTCATTCGGTTATGTGACCAATTCATTCGGTCATGTATGTACATAGTGGGAAAGCCGGTTCATTCGGTTAAGTGTGCATAATAGTGGAAAAGGCTTGCGTCCAAAGGTAAAAAGGATTAAGTGTGATGCAATTGAATATACTATACATTCGTATGAGTAACAAATCCATAAATGGAGCAAATAAATGCTTGACTAAACATGTAGCATAGTCCACTAAATCAAGTATACATTTAGATGAAAACGAGCATGTATCCTCCCCCAAAGAGTTTACCAAAACAAATGAAAGAGTAGGGGCTATGACTCACCTGAAGTGATGGTACAATGCGGTGAAATGATCGGGTCAACAAGGCGCGAACACTAGCCGCAACCTAAATGAATGAATATGATCTACTTTAGATCATGAAATAATGTAGTGAATGTCCATGCACATGATACCTATACCACTAATAACTTAAAAATATACTAGTTATAGTCATAGTAAAATATATTCCATACTTGAGAGAAATAAGTCTTAACTAGACTTGTAAAACTTGTCGTAGTATATCGTATATAGAAAATTAGTGTTACAAGCTTCGCCTTGAAAACCTTGAAGTAATGTCTAATATTCGTAATAATATACTTGTAATCATAAGTACTTCATTAGTTATAAGCTTGGCACTTTGGTAGTATTTCTAGAAAATCTATGATTTAGTACGTAGAAGTAGTATTATTATTATTATTTCTAGTAAAAGCTGTCAATTATATAGAGTTTTTGCCGATATTGAAACGTGAATACCTTGGTCGTTTTAAGTTCATTTTCTTCGTTCTTTATATCCCCGGATTCGTCTTAGTATGTACTAATATATTTTTGATAACTCGGCTTCTCTAGATTACGTCTAACGCCTCGGTTTGTCCAACGAAAATCGTCCAACAGCATATAATTTTCAGAAAAATAGTTTTCGTCAATAAACTTGCAAAAATCATATCTCGTTCGTTATAAACTCGTTTTAATCCGTTCTTTCGCCTACGGCTTCGTTTTTTAAAGTATTTTCTAAATCTTTGGTTGAAAACCTCCCCTGAGTTACTAAGTTTTCCAGGAATCAAATTTTGGGACAGTAGGTTTAATATATGTTCCAAATCCATTTCTAGTGTTCTAAACTAGTTTCTAATCCACCCAAATCACTTCCAATCACCACAAATCTAGTCTAATCCTACCATACACCTTCTTAGGGTATCATGGGTTCTTAAACATCAACAATCTAGTGGATCTAACAAGGAAATCCAAAATAAACATTTCTAGGGTTTATAAGTTAATAGTTTATAAAATGAAGTGGTATAAGCTAACATATGCATGAGATCTTGTATGAAAACCATATGATCAATATAAATACTTGAAGAAATGATGAAAATAAATTTTGTAAACTTACTTTGAATGAGTTAGTTGTTTAGATGAAGAAAACCTTGTAATCCTTGAGTTTATATTACAAAACCCTAACAAGGATCACCATAAGAACTAGAAAATAGCTTGATCTTCAAAAATCAATGGATTTTGGTCTTGAATCAATTTTGGGTCGTGAGTTTGGAGAGGAGAGGAAGAAGAATGAGTTACATATTTTTATTTTTGAGAAAATGAAGTAGCAAAATGAGTTTTTGATACTTAGAGGATATTTAGCTAGTTAGGGTCAAGTTGTAATTAATTGGTCAATGTGAAGACATGGGAAGGAGGGAGGGGGGGGGGGGGGGGGTTGTGTGGCCGGTTTTACATGAGAAAAAGAAAAGAAAAATCGGTTTTGGTAACTTAGTAAATTCTATTGTAGTATTAGTTGTAGTTTTTTGTTAGCTTAGTTATAATCGGGTACCGGGTTTGCTAGAATTAAATTTTAACAAAGTTAGCCAGGACTTAATAAAGTCATAAGAATGATAAAAATATGTTGGGTATAAAAATTGCGCGTTTGGATAATTATCGTTTAGTTTCCACGAAAACCGTCGTAATTTTAATAAACTTACGATATAAATTAAATAAATTTCCAAAATACTGGGTAAATGAATTTTATAACTTTTATGATGTTATAAGGGATATAAAAATATATCGGGACCATTGTGGGGATTTTTAGATATAATAGTTATATTTATTAATCACGTATTAACGTTTATTTAAAAATAAATATACGTAAAACGTTAAATATACCAAAAATATTAACATGAATATTCTACGAGTGGTATAGTATGCAAATGTTATTATGATGATATGTAGATTATTTCTAGTCCGTATGAAGTGTCCCTAATGATAATGCATGAATTCGCACCTGAACCAAAACGGTTACGCGAATTTAAGTACTCGTAAACTAAATTTACAATGAAATGAGCAATGCACGTGAATAGTATTTTCTTTTCGGAAATGAATAGTGTTTGGTGAATAGTAAAATTTTTGAACACTTCTCAGAATATCAAACTGACCTCAAAAATGATGAATAGTAAAACAATGAATAGTGTTTTGATGAATAGTGATTTATGAATAGTAAATTGTCGAAGTTTGAGAAATGACCTGAAATGGTGAGTTGTGACAGTCTTCCCCTCTAAAAGGAACTTCGTCCAGAAGTTCAGTTTGTGTTGGCCTCTAAAGTGGTATTGGTGAAAAGATGATAATGATATTTGAGTCGCATTGCGGTGATAAAAGATAGAACATCCATTAGATCGGAATTCGTTAATAGTACATGAAACTTATACGATAAAACACGAAAGAAATACAACACTTGAGAGTTTAGGTTTCCATTTATATACAAGGCATGAGTTCTCTTTTTAAACATTGACATCGTTGTTGTTGTCCTGACGAGCTTCGCATTTCAACGAACTCTTCCTTCATTCTGGTTTCTCAACTCTGGGCATTCACTCTTGAAGTGTCCAATTACTCCACACTCATGGCAGGTTACCGTGACTTTTTGATGCATTACGAAGGTGGGAGCCTTGCAATCCTTGGCTTTGTGTCCGACCTTTTTGCAGTTTCAACATTGAGTGGGGCAAGGTCCTTTGTGATGAAACTGACACTTGTTGCACTTAGGTAAAGTACCTGCATATCCTTTCTTTTCACTTGGCTCTGCAACGTAGGCTTTAACCACTTCATGTTGTTCGTTTGGCTGCCATACTTGATCGTCTCCTTGGTTGTCATCCCTTTTCCTCTTGTTTTCGTTGTTGTTGTGGTTGGTGTTGTTGTCAGTATTTTCTCTCTTTGTTACCTGAGCCATAAGCTTTTGAGATATCCGGATAGCCTCTTCCATTGATTGGGGATCAAAAGAAATCACATCCCCTCGGATGCTTTTGGGCAGTCCTTCAATGAAGTTTTCCAACATTTTCTCATCATCGGGAACCATAGTTGGGCATAGCGCGGCCAACTCTTGAAACCTCCTAATGTAGGTCTCGATGTCATCACCTTTTGTTACCAACTCATAGAACTCCATTTCCAACTTCTTCACCTCGGTACGAGGGCAAAATTTCTTAGTCATTAATTTCTTGAATTGCACCCAGGTGATCTTGTAGGCATTTTCCATTCCAATCGGTTGGGCATACGAATTCCACCATGACATAGCTTCATCCAAAAGCATACCAGTAGCAAATTTTACCTTGCTGACATCAGGACAGCCGCACATGAGGAACACATTCTTAGTCTTTTTGAACCAGCGAATCAAAGCAACCGCTCCTTCAATGCCCTTAAACTTGATGGGATCACTAATCTTAAAATCCTTCCAAGTGCATTCACACCTATTATTGGATCGTTCATTCGTCCCTGTCAGTGAAGCGGTTTCAGTAGCCCTTGCAGCTACCTCAGCTCTCTCGATCTCTAGAGCTTCGGCTATACTATCCTTAACAAGTTTCCGAATAGCAGCAGGTGTCATAGTTGGAGTAGCTTTGATGCGTGGGAATCGCACCAGGCTTTACCTCTCGAGGGATCTCGAGAAGCTTACAACCCCCACCAGGCAGTGTACCTGATCGTTGTAGTATAGTATAGTGACAAGTACCGGGGGATTGATCGTTCAGCTTAGGAATAGTGTCGTTAGGATTAGAAAACCTAAATACTAGTTCTAAAGGCGAGGGAAGATTCTTTTTGTATTTTTTATATTTTATGAAAAGCAACTTAAAATCTCGGGTTTGAAGGATTTGGACGGAATTAGTTGCTAATCAACTAACCCAATACTAAGATGCAATCAAAATAAAATACTAAAAATGAAAATAAACTAAATTATACTAAAGTTGTGAGCAGTAATTGGAGAAAATGTGTTTACTTAGATTTCATTACTCCCTAGACATCTTTTACACGTTAATTACTTGTTATAATTGTATGGATGACGGATCGTATTCCTTAATACCATTCATGGGGTGGCACACTTAACTCCCCAATTCTATGAGCTCTTATCTCCTCCTACACCATGCCCAGCACAACTATAGGGATTGTAAACAGTGGCTCATGCATTAAATACAACCAATAAAGACCTAGTGCGTGTCGGTTCACGTTTCTTAAGACGTTCAAGCATGTCACCAATTGAAGATCTGCCAGTTTTCTTAAGCCTAACATATAAATCATTCATCCAAAACAAGAATAAACAAGTAATCAACACATAATCAACATCTAGGTTTCATTAGATCTAAGCAAACACAAGATAGATCTAGCCTAGCATGATGGAATTAAGACAAGAACAAGATATAGACAACCAACACATAGACATATTGATTGAATTAAAAGAACACTTATCTTGATTACACATGCAAGGTATCATGGGCTTGGAACCCTTGAAAAACCTATAAAGTTACACCAAAATCGTACTTAGGGTTTCTCCCAAAACTTCTCTCTTTAAATGTGAAAAATTAGAAAACTATATATAGGAAAAGAGGTCTGACGGCGTCAAGACAAATCTTGTGATGCCGTCACCTCGCCGCCAAAACTATTCTCGGACTGCCTTGATCTACATTTGACGCCGTCAAGACTTAATCATTTCCAGGCCGTCATGACTTTTACTCTTGACGCCCTACCTTCATGACGCCGTCAAATCTCTTCTAGACCGTCATGAAATTTTGCTCTTGACGCCGTCAGGGAGTTACTCTTGACGCCGTCACCTACTGTTCCCAGCATGGAAAATTAAGATTTTGGCGTTTTCTTCACTTTTATGCTCCAAAAACGTCCGAATTGCTTCCTTTTCCAGATTTCACTCCCAAAGTACCTAAAATCACAAAAGGAACGATTTAGGGCAATATTTGATCAAATAAATTCGAATTCGGGCTTAAATGACCGCCTAAAAACGGATCATTTTTCGCCTCATCATATACCCTTACACTTGAGATTTGCTTGTCCTCAAGCAAATGCGCTTTTATTCTACTCAAAATACAAGTTAGGGGTCATTTAACACTAATATAAAAGTAATTACAACAAATAATCGTTCCACTAAAGACCAATAGACAAGCACGGAGGTCATATACTAGCACCTCACAAATAGTGTTTAGATACTCACATCTCTCGGGTGTAATAAAGTGTAAATTACAATATGGAAACGGAAGATATCTCTCACTACCTATCATAGCAAAATAGATTACCATAGGCTTGGGAAAGGATCAAACCTCCACCACATGGCGTAAGCACCTAGGATAAACTATCAAAGAGGTCTTTTAAAGGGTTGTAACGTTAGGTGTAGGGATATGAAATACACGGTTTTGTTGGATAAAGGAAGTTTTACTGGTGGCGAGTTAACAATTTGGTTAATTACATGTACAATGTGGCGTTGCTAAGCCAAGACTAGACTCGACTTAAGCTAATAAATGAAAAATAACAAAAATATAAAATGAAAAGGGATGGTAGTCCGTATGTTTTTTTTTCTCTTTTTCTTTTTCTTTTTTTTTTTTTTTTTTTTTTTTTTTTTGCATACACTCTTACCCTACCATCCAAAATAATACATCATAGGGGATGAGAATTCCCCTTACACTTGAATCTTTACATACTTTACAATTAACTAATCTAATGACTCGAATTAAGAAAATCAAAACACTTGGAGCACTTTTAAGATTACGTACATATGGGGGTAATAATATTATGTTCTTCCCCATTCCTCCATAAAATAAGTACTTACCCATGAGTCCCAATCGTCCCAAAACAATATGTACAAGGATATGACTCGACTTAGCAACCATGTAATCAATTAGAAAGTTAACTTAGGGTTTAACAAACAACAATAATGCACTAAAAATGAGCGCATACACGGAAGGCTAAGGCGATTTGGGTGTACATTTAAGTGGGGTGTAACAAATTCTTCCTTTAAGTAAAATGCTTAAAGTTAGAAACGAAAAGATAGGCTCGGAGGGTTGTACTAGGGGTTTCGTGTACTAAAAATGAGTACAACGCTAAGGGTGTGGGAAAATTTAGTTGACTTAACTAGTCAAGTAATATGACTTAAATGGTCAAGTAATTATAATACGGGTTTAACACAAAGGTGATCCTAATGCCTCTTATCATGTAGTAAATCCTACCACATGAATGTAGTCTCACTAGCAGTCTCGGGATGCATCACTAACGCAAGTTCTAGGATCTAAATACTACCGGTACACTCACATATTTGGGTGGAAAATTTTTCTGAATATACGGTTATGTGCTAGTCATACAATCTCCTATCCATGAGACGCTTGCTATGGCTAAAGTTTCACTCCTAAATGTTGTAAAAAATTTTAAATTTGGCGCTAAAATTGCACTAACAAGTATTTCTCATAGTTTTATTACACATCTACCATCAAACAAAACAAACTCAAGCGAAAGTGCATATGTAAGGTATCATCTTTTTACCCTCCCCTTACACTTAAGATGAACATTGTCCCCAATGTTCAAGTAAAGAATGTAAAAGTGAAAAAAGTTAAAAAGAATGAAATCAAATACTCCCCTGATTCGCTCGGTATGGATAATAGGGTGGCCAGGTTAAATCTTCCTCCAAGAAAATGAACAATCAAAGCTTCCCTTCCAGAATATAAATCATCTTCTTGTCATACATAACCTGTAAAACCTGACAAAATAGACAAGACAACCTCGCGTAAAATCGGTGGCATCCTATATAAGTTACTAAATCCTAGAAAACAAGATAAGATATAATGCTTGTGGAATGAAGTTTGCAGATCTCCTGGAGATTATAAAACTTAATAATTCACAAAAACCATAAGACTCCGTTAGAAAAACAAAACCGGTAAAATTTCCAGATTTTTACACCTGACGCCGTCAAGAGTAAACTCATGACGCCGTCAGAATTGACCTACAGAAATTCTTATGTTAAGTTTCCGGAAAATTTCTGGAAAAACTTGGTCCTACTTCCTGGAAAATCCTGCAAAACTTCATCATGACTCAATACAAGCATTTGACTCTAACAAATACGAATATACATGTTCATTTAATATTGTGGAGAATCATGATCGGTTTGTTTCTTAAAAAACATATTTGGGGTTCCCCTTACACTTATCTTTTGCAAAAATACTTTTAGGTGGAGTTAAGACTAGGCTAAACAACAAAGTAAAGTATTTTCACCTTTTAATTTAGAAACATGATCTACCAACAATAAAAATTAAGCATGCATACGAAAGCAAATAGCAAACAAACAAATAAAATCACACAAAACATGGGTTGCCTCCCAAGAAGCGCTTTTCTTTATTTACGAGTCTTGTAGCTAGACTCAAGGTCATGGGTTACTACATGACCTCATCATCAAACGTCACATCCTCCTCACTAATCATTTCATTGTTATTCTCTTGGTAGTGCTTGACACGTTGTATGTTAACAGTAAATTCCCTACCTTCATCATCTAGTAACACCACGGCTCCAAATTTAGAGGAATTCTTTACCGTGAACGGTCCATACCATCTAGACTTAAGTTTTCCCGGAAATAATCTCAACCGAGAATTGTATAATAGGACCTTGTCTCCCTCTGAAAATTCTTTGGGTTTCTTAATTCTCTGGTCATGCCATCTTTTAGCTCTCTCTTTATATGTGATGGAGGATTCGTAGGCTTCTAGCCTAAGCTCATCAAGCTTGTGTAATTGCAAGAACCTATTATTTCCAGCAATTGTGTAATCTAAGTTGCATGTCTTAAGCGCCCAATAAGCCTTATGTTCTAATTCCACTGGAAAGTGACATGCCTTACCATACACCATGCGGAACGGGGTCGTTCCAATAGGTGTTTTGTAGGCGGTTCGGAATGCCCATAAGGCTTCGTCGAGTTTAAATGACCAGTCCTTTCTGTTTTGACTAACCGTTTTTTCAAGTATTCTTTTAATAGCCCTATTGGTGTTTTCGACTTGGCCGTTGGTTTGTGGATGATAAGCGGTGGAGAACCGATGGGGTACTCCATACCTTTTCATGACCTTTTCCATTTGTGCATTGCAAAAATGGGTTCCCCTATCACTAATGAGAGCTTTAGGAATCCCGAATCTCACGAAAAGCTTTTTCAGGAAATGAACAACTACTCTGGCGTCATTGGTCCTAAGGGCTTGTGCCTCAACCCATTTTGAAACATAGTCAATGGCGACTAATATGTACTCGTTCCCCCTGAAGATGGAAAGGGTCCCATGAAGTCAATCCCCCAAACATTGAAGACCTCACAAACTTGTATAAAGTTCTGAGGTGCTTCATCCCTATGTGATATATTTCCGACTCGTTGACATGCATCGCACGCCTGTACCATTTCTTTTACATCACGGAAAATTGTGGGCCAATAGAATCCCGCATCGAGAATCTTTCGGGCGGTGATGTTTATCCCATGGTGCCCGCCAGAGGGACCAGAGTGACATTCCCTCATAATCTTTACTGCCTCATTTTTCGAAACACAACGCCTTACAATTTGGTCAGGACACCTTCGGAATAAAAAGGGTTCATCCCAAAAGTAGTACTTTAGTTGAGAAAAGAACCTCTTCCTTTCGTACTTAGTCAGGTATTCAGGAACGAGTCTACTTGCGAGGTAATTAGCAAAATCGGCGTACCACGGCTCCGAGTTACTCATTAACATGAGTTGTTCGTCAGGAAATGAATCCCTAATCTCACTTCTATCGTGCTCATCCAAGGGGTTTTCGAGACGAGATAGATGATCTGCGGCCAAATTTTCAGCTCCCCTCTTATCACGAATCTCAACATCGAATTCTTGTAGCAACAAGATCCACCGAATTAGTCGTGGCTTAGCATCCTGCTTCGCGAAGAGATATCTAAGAGCCGAGTGATCAGTGAAGACGACTGTTTTTGAAAGGACAAGATATTGTCGGAATTTGTCAAATGCAAACACTACGGCTAATAGTTCTTTCTCGATGGTGGAGTAGTTCTCTTGAATGGGATTCATGGTTTTGCTAACGTAGTAAATAGGTTGGAAAAGCTTGTCACGTCGTTGACCTAATACAGCCCCGACAGCGAAGTCGCTAGCGTCACACATGATTTCAAATGGTAACTCCCAGTTAGGTGTGATCATGATTGGGGCTTGAGTGAGTTCCCTTTTTAAGAGATCGAATGCATCCTTGCATTCTTGGGAAAAATTGAACGGAGCATCCTTCACAAGTAATTGAGTCATTGGCCGAGCGATTTTGGAGAAATCTTTGATGAATCTCCGATAAAACCCGGCATGCCCCAAGAAGCTGCGTATTGCTTTAACAGTCGTGGGGTATGGTAACTTAGATATAGCTTCAACTTTAGCTTGGTCCACCTCTATTCCGTTCCCTCAGATCTTATGCCCTAACACAATCCCTTCTTTTACCATGAAATGACACTTTTCCCAGTTTAGCACCAAGTTGGTTTCCTCACAACGTTTAAGCATCTTTTCAAGATTAGAAAGACAGCAGTCGAAGGAGTTCCCGAAGACCGAAAAGTCATCCATGAACACTTCCATGCTGTCTTCCATGAATTCGTGAAAGATTGCGGTCATACATCGCTGGAAAGTGGCGGGGGCATTACATAGCCTAAAAGGCATCCTTTTGTAGGCAAATGTTCCATAAGGGCAGGTAAACGTGGTCTTTTCTTGGTCCTCAAGTGCTATGGGAATCTGAAAATATCCAGAGAATCCATCCAAGAAGCAATAGTACTCGTGTCCAGATAATCTCTCTAACATCTGATCAATGAATGGTAAGGGAAAGTGATCTTTCCTCGTGGCATCATTGAGCTTTCGATAGTCGATGCATACCCTCCATCCAGTGACTGTTCTCTGGGGCACCATCTCATCCTTGTCATTCTTAACTATAGTCATTCCACCCTTTTTAGGTACAACCTGCACAGGACTGACCCATGGGCTATCCGAGATCGGGTAAATTAATCCTGCATCCAAAAGTTTTATGACTTCTTTCTTCACTACTTCCTTAATGTTAGGGTTCACGCGCCTCTGGGGTTGCACGGTAGGTTTATAATCTTCTTCCATGAGAATCTTATGTGTGCAAAAAGTTGAGTCAATCCCCTTAATGTCGGCCACACTCTATGCAAGTACCCCCTTGTATTTTTTTAGGACCTCTAAGAGTTTACCTTTTTGTTCATGTTCCAAGGAAGAGTTTATGATTACCGGGAGTTGATCCTCTCCCTGAAGGAAGGCATACTCTAAATGGTTAGGAAGCTCTTTAAGATCTACATCAGGAGGTTCGATAATAGAAGGTTTGAGCTTGTTTTTGGGTTTTCAGAGCTCGAGATGTTCCGTTGCCTCTTGTCTGGGGTAGAAGGAGACTGCACTAACATCCTCCATCTTTTCTACCTCTAGCAAAGGCAGAAAACTCTCGTCCCGTAGCCAGCCTTCATCGATTTGTTCATCGACACAGCTATCAATGACATCTGTGAGTTCATCTACTTCCCCGATAAAATAGAGCCGGTTGGCTGCTTCGAGGGAGAGGTCCATAGAATCCTTAATGTCGAAGGTTGTGCTATCGTCTCCCACTCGTAAGGTTAATTTGCCATCGTAGACATCGATGACTGCACGAGCGGTAGCAAGAAATGGTCTACCTAGGATGATGGGTACCAAGTCATCCTCCTCCATATCCAGGATTACGAAGTCGACCGGGAATTTGAATTTCCCAACTTTGACTAGCACATTCTCGCATATCCCTACGGGGTACTTGACCGATCTATCGGCTAGTTGGATATTCATACGGGTAGACTTCAAACTAGAGTATCCTAGTTTACGGAACATAGAGTGAGGCATGAGATTGATACTCGCTCCCAAATCGGCAAGAGCATTCTTGATTGATAGAGGTCCTATGGAGCAAGGCAAGGTGAAGCTGCCTGGATCGTCTACCTTTTTTGGTAGCCCTCGGTGGGTCACCACTGAGCATTCTTCCCCCAGGGTCACAAGACCCTCGAGTTTCTTCCGGTTAGCAAGTAGTTTTTTAAAGTATGTGCTATACTTTGGCATGTGATAGCAAGCATCAAGGAGAGGTATGGTGACAACCGAGTCTTTTAGGTAAGACAGGAATCTCTTGTTATCATTCTTAGTTTTCTGGTTCCTTAATCAGGACGGAAACGGGATTCTCACAGGTTGGTTAGGCAGGGTTGATAGGGAAGGGGTCGTCAAGGGCGGTTGGTCGGGGGTATTACCGCCGACATCCTCCTCCTCCTCCCCAGGTTTGTTTGGATCGGGGGTAATGGGAGATGAGTTTGGGTAAGGAGGGTCCTTGGTTGTTGTTCCAGCTCGAGTGGTTATCGCAAGCATGGGGTCTTTATTGCTTACTGATGGCGTTTCAAGATTATCTAGGGCAGAGTTAAGCTTATTGAAAAATTCTCCAATATCCTCATGCTGCTCGTCGAAAAGCTCATTATGACCTTTCATTTGCAAGCCTTTTTCTTGAGTGAAGCGACCCAGGTCATTTTCAAAATTGCTCCTGATTTTGAATTCAGGGCCTTCCTCCCCTTCTCTTCTCTTTACCAAATTTCCCCAAAGGGTGCAATCGTCATTTTGGTAAAAAGGCAAAAAGGAGGGATCAGCATAAATGTCCCCTCCTGGCAAGCATGCATGTTCAGTTGTGGCTGCTCCTCCGCATTCTTCTACCTCATGCGGGCCCCCACAGTAATCGCAGATTAGGTAAGGATTCGAGAGTTGTTTAGGTAACTGCGATCCAGCTAGGTATTCCACTCTTTTGTGAATTCTTCTCAATCGATCAGAAGTGATTTCAGAAATGCTGGCAGTCGACTCAGGTTCATCCCAAGTGTCATCCTGGTCTTGAGCATATTCTTCAATCCTATCCCATCCTTCTTCGGCACTAAGGTTGCCCAATTTCCCTTTTCTAGATTGGTTAATTCCGTTTCGATCGTTAGAGGAGACATTATCGTAGAAGATTTGGACCAAGAGCCAAAGCTCAATGCCATGATGGGGAACTTGTCTTATTAAATCTTTGAATCTAATCCACGATTTATGGAAGGGTTCGTCCTTCCCTTTTCGGAAACGGAGGATCCTATCTCTAAACGCTGAGGTTTTTCCAGGTGGAAAGAACTTCTCAAAGAACTTGGATATGAGTTGCTCCCATGTGAAAATAGATTCAGAAGGGAGTTTGTCATACCATTCTTGGGCTTTTTCATATAGGGTGAAAGGAAAGAATCGCAATCGGGACGTGTCTCTAGTAGCCCCATCCGTATGGAGTAGCTTTGATGCGTGGGAATCGCACTAGGCTTTACCTCTCGAGGGATCTCGAGAAGCTTACAACCCCCACCAGGCAGTGAACCTGATCGTTGTAGTATAGTATAGTGACAAGTACCGGGGGATTGATCGTTCAGCTTAGGAATAGTGTCGCTAGGATTAGAAAACCTAAATACTAGTTCTAAAGGTGAGGGAAGATTCTTTTTGTATTTTTTATATTTTATGAAAAGCAAGTTAAAATCTCAGGTTTGAAGGATTTGGGCGGAATTAGTTGCTAATCAACCAACCCAATACTAAGATGCAATCAAAATAAAATACTAAAAATGAAAATAAACTAAATTATACTAAAGTTGTGAGCAGTAATTGGAGAAAATGTGTTTACTTAGATTTCATTACTCCCTAGACATCTTTTACACGTTAATTACTTGTTATAATTGTATGGATGACGGATCGTATTCCTTAATACCATTCATGGGGTGGCACACTTAACTCCCCAATTCTATGAGCTCTTATCTCCTCCTACACCATGCCCAGCACAACTATAGGGATTGTAAACAGTGGCTCATGCATTAAATACAACCAATAAAGACCTAGTGCGCGTCGGTTCATGTTTCTTAAGACGTTCAAGCATGTTACCAATTGGAGATCTGCCAGTTTTCTTAAGCCTAACATATAAATCATTCATCCAAAACAAGAATAAACAAGTAATCAACACATAATCAACATCTAGGTTTCATTAGATCTAAGCAAACACAAGATAGATCTAGCCTAGCATGATGGAATTAAGACAAGAACAAGATATAGACAACCAACACATAGACATATTGATTGAATTAAAAGAACACTTATCTTGATTACACATGCAAGGTATCAAGGGGTTGGAACCCTTGAAAAACCTGTAAAGTTACACCAAAATCGTACTTAGGGTTTCTCCCAAAACTTCTCTCTTTAAATGTGAAAAATTAGAAAACTATATATAGGAAAAGAGGTCTGACGGCGTCAAGACAAATCTTGTGACACCGTCACCTCGCCGCCAAAACTATTCTCGGACTGCCTTGATCTACATTTGACGCCGTCAAGACTTAATCATTTCCAGGCCGTCATGACTTTTACTCTTGACGCCCTACCTTCATGACGCCGTCAAATCTCTTCTGGACCGTCATGAAATTTTGCTCTTGACGCCGTCAGGGAGTTACTCTTGACGCCGTCACCTACTGTTCCCAGCATGAAAAATTAAGATTTTGGCGTTTTCTTCACTTTTATGCTCCAAAAACGTCCGAATTGCTTCCTTTTCCAGATTTCACTCCCAAAGTACCTAAAATCACAAAAGGAACGATTTAGGGAAATATTTGATCAAATAAATTCGAATTCGGGCTTAAATGACCCCCTAAAAACGGATCATTTTTCGCCTCATCAAGCTTTAACTTTCCTTGGCGGCATAGCTCTTCAAAACAAGGAAAGAAGGGTGAAACATAAATAAGACATTTCCTAGTAGTGGATGTTCGAGAGTGGATTGTCATAAATTGAAAGGTTTGAGGTCATCATGATTAGTTAGCGTGGTTCGAGTGGATTTGTGGTATCCTGAGATTTCTGTTGAGTTTTAAATGGTTATAATGTACCGAGGGATCCTCCTTATCAATGGTATGGAAAGTCTTTCCTAAGGGGGTCATTGATAATATCCATTTATCAATATAGGGAGTAGTGAGGGATGAGTGACATAGGAAATTATATAGTGTCAGCTAATTCCTTATATATATAGGGATGGGGAAAGGAAATGATAATGATGGTGAGAAGGGAAAAGACTGTGACAACTGTGACATAATGATATTGTGGTAAAAGGAAATACTGTGATGTAAGTGTATCATGCATAGACGTGAAGATTCATGAGATGAAACGACCAGTTGACGTGCTTCCAATCGGTGATTCATGAAGTGATAAAAAGTATGAATGTTCTGACAATAAGGGTATACACACACATAAATGAAACATTTGGAAATTGAGTAGAGAATTCAATCCAGACAAAATTTAATTATAGTCATTCTCAGTGTTGCAAAATTCATCTTTGAGTCAGACATAGGTGGTCAGCCTATATCTCACTATCCCGGGTTGAATATAGATGACCAGTCTATATTCCACCGAGGTTCCATGAATTTTGAAATACTTAGCTCAGTCATACAAATACTATGTCCTTCACGAATACAACGACATTCTGAAAGACTAAGGCAAGTGGCCAAAACTCGAGGTCAAATGATGAAACTATGCAAGGAAAACATAATGCGGTGACATATATGATACGTGAACATGCTTATATGAACGACAATTATAGTAATCAACTAGAATAAGTGAATATAATATACCAGATAATGAGATACAAATCTCATTACCTATGTCAGCAACTAACCACAAATGAGGCTTCAGCTTGGCAGGCAGGCACGTGACGGTCATAGGATTAAGTTTTTGTAAAAGTAGCTATAGTCTAGGTTTTAAAAACACTCAGTTCGCTATAGCCAAAGCTCTGATGCCAATCTGTCACACCCCCAAAATCGGGTCCAACGGAAGCATACATGCAGTTGGGGTGTAACTCAATTGGTATCACAACACAAGTACAAAATTGTTTTCACTTCAATTATGTAGAATAAAATCGTTAAACCAAAAGTGTTGAATTTACATTGTTAAAAGTAGTGCGGAAGTAAGCCCTTAAAATAGTTTAAAACGGTCCCCAAATGAATAATCAGAGTCTTCTATGACCATGCCATGCCCAGCCAAAACCTCCTGTAGCGTGCCATTGATTAATACCTGAAAATACATGCTAAAGTGTCAACACGAGGTTGGTGAGTTCATAGAATCTTGTGAAATAGAATGTAATGCATATGAATGAAGATTTCCCAGCAAAGGCATCGTAAATCCACTCAGTTACAAGTCCCGCCATAAGAGACTTGTAACCTGTGTGTTTACAACCCACTGCCAAAAGTAATATGTTTGGTTTGTGTAAACAAAAGTAATATGTGGACCAAGATTCAAAGATAAGTGTAGTTCGACCAATACGTTTGGTTACGTGTGATGAGTGCTCAAACACTCATCATTTTTGGTCTAATCTGAACTGCAAAACATACAAAAACACTCAGAAATGCATCAAAATACCAAAAATATTTCAAAATTGTGTTTTATATGTTTTAGATGCAAAACGAGTAAAAACAATTGAAAAACGTACAAAGTTTGCAAAATTGGCAGTTTCAATCCCCCAACTTTCATAAAATTACAAAATTAGTCCCTGGTCATTCAAAATATGGAAAATTATCACCAAAGGTCCTTTTACAATCATAAGTTGTCATATTTTGTCCTTTGGTGAAAAATCTCAAAAGTTTTGGAAAATTACAAGTTCAGTCCCTGTACTTTCAGATATTGACAGAATTGGTCCTTGGTGGGATATTTTTGGACGGAAAACCATTATTTATCCTTGGAAGTTTAAAAATATTCAATATGGATCCTTGGATAAAAGTTTTTCACAAAATGGCAAGTTTAACCCCTAAACTTTCAAAAATGACAATTTTGGTCCCCGGGTATTTTAATTTTGGAAAATATTAATTTTTGTCCTTATAATATTCAAATGTTATCAAAATTAACCTTGGTGGATATTTTCAGAAAATCACATTTGCAGCCCTCAAGTTTCATTAAATTACAAAAGTGGTCCTTGTGGTTTTTTGCAAAATAAACAAACAAAACTAACAAACTAAACCTAAAACCCAATCCAACACCCTACCTGATCCACAAACCCAATCCCACCTCAGCCCACAAGATGGCCCATCCCATTTTTAATATAACCTGGTCATTGACCAGGTCAACACCCCCAACCTCGCTACTGTTCACCTCCTCCAACCCCACACCCCCGTTTTCTGCAACTGGTTCCCTCCCCCTCCTCCAAAGTCCTCACCAACTCACCAACTTTAATTAATACCTCTACCTACACCAAGCCAACCCCCCTCCAATTAATTCCCACACCAAACCCCACAGATTGCCCAAACCCGTTTTCCCGCCAAATTCGTTTTTGAAGGCTGAGATTTAATGGGGGCCATCCAACGGCTCAGGAAGGTGGGGAAAGTCAAATGAAAGTCTCCAGGGCTTATAAAAGAAGAAAAAAGAGAAGAAGCAGGGGCATTAGAGTAGTTTTAGTGTAGAAGTAGATTAGGTCGTTTTAATGTAATTTTACTCATAATTGTAATTTTAAGTTAAAATCAGTTGTAACTTACATTCTTAGTTAATTTTCAAGTTAAATTAATCACACCTTCAAGGTTTTCTGCTTTAAATTTGTTTATGCTAATTTTTAGTGAAATTGTCCTTTTTACTAAAATCTTGTTCAAAGCTGTTAGTTTCTTTGTCATTGGGTTCATTCAATCTTACTTATGAGTTTTGCTTAGTAATCAAGTCTTGGGATCATTTATTGTCAGGATATGAAAAATAATCAAAACAACAAAAATATTGAGAAATAGATAAGAAAAAAAAAAGAAAGAAAGGAGAAACAGTGAAGGATTCAATGGGTTAGAGTCTCAGGGAGACATAGGGTCAAGGATGGAGTGAGTCATCTTTTGCTTTGAGCACATAGGCTCAGTGTAAGTCACTTTTTACTTTCAAGTACCATTTCCTAATTGTGAAATTATTAGCTGTGTTTGCCTTTGTTGCTGTTTAAATCTATTTAATTGTGCTTGTTTCAGGTTAATGTAAGCCTTAGATTCAGTTTCATAAGTTCTGCCACTCAATTGCTTTGGAAAATCACATAACAAGCATTTTAAAGGAGTGTTTGGCACAGTGGTTGTCACCACTGTGCATTGGCTTTTGGTTGTGGATTTTAGTTCATGCATGCTTAGCTAAGTTATGTTAGGTCATAAGTAGTATAAATACTCAGTTTTCTAACACAGAAAGTCAAAACACCATTTGGTTTTCCTCACAGTTAACTGTGATGTTTTCCTTAAGCCCTTGATCATACAAATCTATTTAATAGTTGTTGTTATATCTTATGTTACTTTCATATTAGCTTATTACTGCATAATCAGTCACCTAGGATCATCTAAATCTCACTTTAGTCAAATTTTCTAGATAATCTCAAAAGTCAAAGTTGTGTGTTATCAGATTTTGCAAAAAGTTACATGATTTTTACAGATTTTTGTGTGTTATTTTAGAACCTGAAATTTCTTGGGTGTGTTGTCCAACAGCTCAACTTTAAGCTCCCTTGGTCATTTCATTTTTGCAATTTTTCTCTTGGGCACCACCAATCCCCAAAGTTCGTTGCAGGGGGAGTCCTTCCCCTGTGCAGCTGCACATCAGACCAACACACCACCCTTTGGTGGTGGTTTCTAGCCACTTCAGTGGGCCCCAGGCCACTATTCTTGTTCATTTCCACCCCCTCCTACCAGGGTTGATAGTTTGACCATGTGTTTGACCCCTAGACCCCTGGGCCCCACCTGAATCAGCACCTCAAACCTTGTCCCTTGTCTGTGTTCAGTGTTTGGTTTTGGATTAGCTTATCCAGCTTATTTGGCTTATTCCAGGCCTTGTACTTGTTCCTCCCACCTTATTTTAGTCCCTTTAACTTATTAGTAGCTTATTTTACCATTGTAGGCCCCCCTAGCTGCCTACATCATTTTTTACCTTGACAGTTGACCAAAGTCAACTGTCTCACTAATAAGCTCTCCACAGCTTATTATTAAGTTTTAAAAAAAAACTTGTTTTCACAAAAAGTTCATGTTTTTTTGTGTAAGTTAAGTTTCCAAAAAGAAAATCTAGAAAATCAAACTTAATTTTTAAGTGATAGTTTCTATTTAATTTTATTTAAATTTTATTTTTCATTTTTAGATTTTAATAAAGTACTTGTCATTTTTATATTTTTCTTAAATCCCTCTTATATTAAAGTATTTATAATAATTTTCTCAGATTTTTATTTTACCATTTAGTATTTATTAGAATTAATCTTATTTTATTAATAATTAAATAATAATTAGTTTTAAATAGCATAATTAGTTTTTATTAAGTGAAACCTAGTTTTTATATTTTTTATAGCTTTTATATGTTATACAACACTTTTAAAAATTTTATTAGAATTTTTACGGTTCATTTTCTATTTTTATTAATTTAAAATAGTTTAATTAGGTAATTAGTAATTAATTAGTAATTAATTAATTAAAAAACCACAAAAAGACAAAAATACTTATTTTTAATTTTAAAACTTATTTTTAGTTATTTTATAATTTTAGAAATTTTATTTTCACCTTTTTAGTGTTTAAATAATATTGCATTATATTTAGGTTGTTTAAATATTAATAATTAAGTATTAAATAGTATTTAATTAATATTAAATTATTAAATAGTGTAAAAATTTATTTTCTTTTTCTAAAAATTTTCTTTTATCTTGTAGTTTGTAAAAAAGTCATTTTCACCCCCTGGGGGTTTTCAGATTTCAGTTTTCACTTTTTATTTCGTACGTTTACGTTTTATTTAAACGTAACGTACGCGTTTTTAGGTTTAAATCGTTTATGGTTTTTCTTAGCTTCCAGTCTTATTCATATAGCTTAATTAAGCTATCTCCTTGTAGATTCCTTAGCTTAATCACTCACAACCCTTTTTCTGTCCAAATTCACCCGATCACAAAGCCGTTTGTTAACAATCCACACCTCGTCGGGACATAACGACCCGGGGAAACACTATACTTCCGCGGAGCATTCACTCTATGCTGTTTGACTTTGTTGACCATTCCCTGGTCAATTTAGGTTGACCGTTCAGAGCCAATCAAATTTTGGCGCCGCTGCCGGGGAGGTGTGCGCGCTATTCTAAACGGTTTTGCGTATTAGTGAATCGGGATATACATCCATTGTATATTTACCACCCTTGTTCATATTATCTTCTTATTTTTATATAAAAACAAAACCGTTCACGAAAACATTTTAAAATCAGTTTTCAACGAACACAAAAACACAATAACATTTTCTATATCATTTGTACAAAATGTATTTCCAAAAACCCCAAAACATTCTCCTTTACCCTCTCACATCTTTGATTCTTCATCCCTACCCCTCTGTAAACCTTTGATTCTTCCTATGTCGTATCCACACAATTGCGGTTGCCAATGGTGTGGTGGTCCTCATAATGGCGGGAATTGTCCCGGTTGTAGCATGGTAGAGTCAGGAGATGGGTCTGTCTATAACCCAGATCCCTATTCCTACCATGACACGACTGATTTATTCCACCAGCTACCACACCATGATTCTCAGCAGTTTTACTGTTGTGAGTACTGTGGTGGTTCACACTACAGTTTTGATTGTCAATCGGGAAACACGCTTGTCTATGAGCAGTTTCCCGATAACAATTATGACTTAAGCACATACGACTCACAGCCTCAACAGTTTTACTGTTGTGATTACTGTGGAGGTCCACACTTCAGCTCAGATTGTCAAACGGGGAATCCATATCCTTGTGACAATTTTGACACACCTTATTACGACCAACCTCCACAGTACGATATGAATCAAGCACTTCTTCCAGAAATGCAAAATCTGATGAAAATCGTTGATGAGCTTAAGGGTTTAGTTAACGACTTTGCCCAAAGACATACTCATCAAAAATCCATGGAAGAACTGCTTGCTGAAGAGCAGGCTGCTAGAATAAATTCCCAAGATGCATATGAAAAATCCGTGAGGGAATCCATTGCAAGAGAAAAAGCAGCCAGATCTAGCTCTTTGTTTCGTTTTATTCCTGATGACAGTGATGATGAGGATACACTTGATATCCTTCAATTCTATAAAGATCCATCAAGTTCATCAGTTGATATCCCAGCAGTTGAGATTCCATCTCAAACAACTGCTATCACACCCGAAGTTCACACTCACTCTCTTTTCATGGGGGATGAGCATCTTAGCACTGTTCCTGATAAGGAATCGGACGAATTAATAAAGTCTAGTGTTGAGATCCTTTTCCCAATCTCGAGAGAGTCACAGGGAATTTGGATCATGTGTGTGATTTACCTTCCCCCATTGAGTGTCCTAAAGATCAATTTGAGACTTTCTCCGATTGTAGCAATGATTGTATATCTTATGGAGACATCGAGTATGTTGAGGCATCAGTTCCACAAACTGATGTTGATCATCTTCTTGAGGAGTTCGCTAATGAACTTGCTCACATCAATCCACTTTCATTGGAAAGTGATGATGGTCTCCTTGACTTCGAAGCCGATCTGGGAGAAATTGAAAGTCTCCTATATCATGATCCGTCACTCACTTCTTATCTTAACAGTCCAATAGAGAATGCTAATCTCTTTGTTCCCGAAACATTCAATACTACTCTCACCAATCCTCTATTTGAATTCGAATCTGAATTCACTTTGATTTCTGATAATCCACTCTTTAATATTCAGAATGAGGATTGTGATGAGTCTACAGTGGAACATGAATTCACAGATTCACATCTTGTGAATAATTCTCTTCATGAGGAGTTCTCCGGTGAACTCACTCATCATGTCACGACTCCTCCGGAGTTTGATAGCCCGGGGGGAGATGCTCTCAATTATGAGAATTTGCAAATTCCCACCCACCCTCCCGGGTTGTTTACGAGCTTACCCTTTGAAATCCAAACTCAGGCTACGGAGCCTGCTCTCGAGGAAGAAGATCAAATCATGCTTTTTATCATGGTTTTCTTCCTTTTCTTCACCTACAAGGTGACTTCTCTTGTTCTTCACTCCTTCGGGAGTGAGGACACCATCCTTGATCCCGGCATTTTCATGTATCATTATCTTGAGCCGAATACTTATCTCATCGGTGTGGAACTTTCACGTGCTTCAAATGTTTGTCCAAACATCTTGAATGAAAGTCCGATTGAGATTGTTTCTTCCACATCATGCTTCCCCAAGGACAAATGAATTCGGGGTCGAGTCAAGCTAGCGACTCGGTAAACAAAAACAGTAGCATGCTTATAGGGTTTTCACCCTAAGTGTGGGGGAGTCTCCCATGCTATGGTTACTTATGAAGTGAAAATACAAAATGGTGTTTTCCACGCTTAGCTTGTAATGTTGCCCTTTTACGTTCAAAATATCGGCATAATAGCCGGGACTTTGAATATTGAGGACAATATTCATGCTAAGTGTGGGGGGTATTTCGCTATTCTAGCGAATTTTATCATATTTTACTATATAATACCCCCGTTTTAGCCAAAATTTTAAAATTTTTTTTCACTGGTGCTTCAAAATTTTTGTGGTGATCAGTCCGCCTTGTCTAACCGACAAAAGGGATTGGCTAGTCCAGGAGCAAATGGCTCTTAGTAAAGACATCTCAAATCCGTTTACGGCTTGCAATTTGCCCAAAATTGTATGGTTCCTCAACTCCCCAAAAACAAATGAGTTGGCTAGCCCGCAAGATTATGGCTTGTGGTAAAGGCAGTGGAAAATCCATAATTGGTAATCAGCTCACCAAGATGTTGACTATTCCATCAAGAGCTGGCTAGTCCAGAAGCAAACGGCTTTTGGTAAAGACTACTCAAATCCGTTGACAGCTGGTGGTTTGCTCAAAATCACACGGTTATCAGGTGTGCCACAGTTCTTACACCTGGATACTCCAGAAGTGATGGCTTTTGGTAAAGAGTTTTTCAAATCCATCAAGTTTTCAAAACAGTATTGCTAGGGACTAGCAATAGTTTAGTGTGGGGGATTGATGAGTGCTCAAACACTCATCATTTTTTGTCTAATCTGAACTGCAAAACATACAAAAACACTCAGAAATGCATCAAAATACCAAAAATATTTCAAAATTGTGTTTTATATGTTTTAGATGCAAAACGAGTAAAAACAGTTGAAAAATGTACAAAGTTTGCAAAATTGGCAGTTTCAGTCCCCCAACTTTCATAAAATTACAAAATTAGTCCCTGGTCATTCAAAATATGGAAAATTATCACCAAAGGTCCTTTTACAATCATAAGTTGTCATATTTTGTCCTTTAGTGAAAAATCTCAAAAGTTTTGGAAAATTACAAGTTCAGTCCCTGTACTTTCAGATATTGACAGAATTGATCCCTGGTGGGATATTTTTGGACGGAAAACCATTTTTTATCCTTGGAAGTTTAAAAATATTCAATATGAATCCTTGGATAAAAGCTTTTCACAAAATGGCAAGTTTAACCCCTAAACTTTCAAAAATGACAATTTTGGTCCCCGGGTATTTTAATTTTGGAAAATATTAATTTTTGTCCTTATAATATTCAAATGTTATCAAAATTAACCCTGGTGGATATTTTCAGAAAATCACATTTGCAGCCCTCAAGTTTCATTAAATTACAAAAGTGGTCCTTGTGGTTTTTTGCAAAATAAAAAAACAAAACTAACAAACTAAACCTAAAACCCAATCCAACACCCTACCTGATCCACAAACCCAATCCCACCTCAGCCCACAAGATGGCCCATCCCATTTTTAATATAACCTGGTCATTGACCAGGTCAACACCCCCAACCTCGCTACTGTTCACCTCCTCCAACCCCACACCCCCGTTTTCTGCAACTGGTTCCCTCCCCCTCCTCCAAAGTCCTCACCAACTCACCAACTTTAATTAATACCTCTACCTACACCAAGCCAACCCCCCTCCAATTAATTCCCACACCAAACCCCACAGATTGCCCAAACCCGTTTTCCCGCCAAATTCGTTTTTGAAGGCTGAGATTTAATGGGGGCCATCCAACGGCTCAGGAAGGTGGGGAAAGTCAAATGAAAGTCTCCAGGGCTTATAAAAGAAGAAAAAAGAGAAGAAGCAGGGGCATTAGAGTAGTTTTAGTGTAGAAGTAGATTAGGTCGTTTTAATGTAATTTTACTCATAATTGTAATTTTAAGTTAAAATCAGTTGTAACTTACATTCTTAGTTAATTTTCAAGTTAAATTAATCACACCTTCAAGGTTTTCTGCTTTAAATTTGTTTATGCTAATTTTTAGTGAAATTGTCCTTTTTACTAAAATCTTGTTCAAAGCTGTTAGTTTCTTTGTCATTGGGTTCATTCAATCTTACTTATGAGTTTTGCTTAGTAATCAAGTCTTGGGATCATTTATTGTCAGGATATGAAAAATAATCAAAACAACAAAAATATTGAGAAATAGATAAGAAAAAAAAAAGAAAGAAAGGAGAAACAGTGAAGGATTCAATGGGTTAGAGTCTCAGGGAGACATAGGGTCAAGGATGGAGTGAGTCATCTTTTGCTTTGAGCACATAGGCTCAGTGTAAGTCACTTTTTACTTTCAAGTACCATTTCCTAATTGTGAAATTATTAGCTGTGTTTGCCTTTGTTGCTGTTTAAATCTATTTAATTGTGCTTGTTTCAGGTTAATGTAAGCCTTAGATTCAGTTTCATAAGTTCTGCCACTCAATTGCTTTGGAAAATCACATAACAAGCATTTTAAAGGAGTGTTTGGCACAGTGGTTGTCACCACTGTGCATTGGCTTTTGGTTGTGGATTTTAGTTCATGCATGCTTAGCTAAGTTATGTTAGGTCATAAGTAGTATAAATACTCAGTTTTCTAACACAGAAAGTCAAAACACCATTTGGTTTTCCTCACAGTTAACTGTGATGTTTTCCTTAAGCCCTTGATCATACAAATCTATTTAATAGTTGTTGTTATATCTTATGTTACTTTCATATTAGCTTATTACTGCATAATCAGTCACCTAGGATCATCTAAATCTCATTTTAGTCAAATTTTCTAGATAATCTCAAAAGTCAAAGTTGTGTGTTATCAGATTTTGCAAAAAGTTACATGATTTTTACAGATTTTTGTGTGTTATTTTAGAACCTGAAATTTCTTGGGTGTGTTGTCCAACAGCTCAACTTTAAGCTCCCTTGGTCATTTCATTTTTGCAATTTTTCTCTTGGGCACCACCAATCCCCAAAGTTCGTTGCAGGGGGAGTCCTTCCCCTGTGCAGCTGCACATCAGACCAACACACCACCCTTTGGTGGTGGTTTCTAGCCACTTCAGTGGGCCCCAGGCCACCATTCTTGTTCATTTCCACCCCCTCCTACCAGGGTTGATAGTTTGACCATGTGTTTGACCCCTAGACCCCTGGGCCCCACCTGAATCAGCACCTCAAACCTTGTCCCTTGTCTGTGTTCAGTGTTTGGTTTTGGATTAGCTTATCCAGCTTATTTGGCTTATTCCAGGCCTTGTACTTGTTCCTCCCACCTTATTTTAGTCCCTTTAACTTATTAGTAGCTTATTTTACCATTGTAGGCCCCCCTAGCTGCCTACATCATTTTTTACCTTGACAGTTGACCAAAGTAAACTGTCTCACTAATAAGCTCTCCACAGCTTATTATTTAGTTTTAAAAAAAACTTGTTTTCACAAAAAGTTCATGTTTTTAGGTGTAAGTTAAGTTTCCAAAAAGAAAATCTAGAAAATCAAACTTAATTTTTAAGTGATAGTTTCTATTTAATTTTATTTAAATTTTATTTTTCATTTTTAGATTTTAATTAAGTACTTGTCATTTTTATATTTTTATTAAATCCCTCTTATATTAAAGTATTTATAATAATTTTCTCAGATTTTTATTTTACCATTTAGTATTTATTAGAATTAATCTTAGTTTTATTAATAATTAAATAATAATTAGTTTTAAATGGCATAATTAGTTTTTATTAAGTGAAACCTAGTTTTGATATTTTTTATAGCTTTTATATGTTATAAAACACTTTTAGAAATTTTATTAGAATTTTTACTGTTCATTTTCTATTTTTATTAATTTAAAATAGTTTAATTAGGTAATTAGTAATTAATTAGTAATTAATTAATTAAAAAACCACAAAAAGACAAAAATACTTATTTTTAATTTTAAAACTTATTTTTAGTTATTTTATAATTTTAGAAATTTTATTTTCACCTTTTTAGTGTTTAAATAATATTGCATTATATTTAAGTTGTTTAAATATTAATAATTAAGTATTAAATAGTATTTAATTAATATTAAATTATTAAATAGTGTAAAAATTTATTTTCTTTTTCTAAAATTTTTTTTTTATCTTGTAGTTTGTAAAAAAGTCATTTTCACCCCCTGGGGGTTTTCAAATTTCAGTTTTCACTTTTTATTTCGTACGTTTACGTTTTATTTAAACGTAACGTACGCGTTTTTAGGTTTAAATCGTTTCTGGTTTTTCATAGCTTCCAGTCTTATTCATATAGCTTAATTAAGCTATTTCCTTGTAGATTCCTTAGCTTAATCACTCACAACCCTTTTTCTGTCCAAATTCACCCGATCACAAAGCCGTTTGTTAACAATCCACACCTCGTCGGGACATAACGACCCGGGGAAACACTATACTTCCGCGGAGCATTGACTCTAGGCTGTTTGACTTTGTTGACCATTCCCTGGTCAATTTAGGTTGACCGTTCAAAGCCAATCAACGTGACCGTTTCATTCGGTTATGTGACCAATTCATTCGGTCATGTATGTACATAGTGGGAAAGCCGGTTCATTCGGTTAAGTGTGCATAATAGTGGAAAAGGCTTGGGTCCAAAGGTAAAAAGGATTAAGTGTGATGCAATTGAATATACTATACATTCGTATGAGTAACAAATCCATAAATGGAGCAAATAAGTGTTTGACTAAACATGTAGCATAGTCCAATAAATCAAGTATACATTTAGATGAAAACGAGCATGTATCATCCCCCAAAGAGTTTACCAAAACAAATGAAAGAGTAGGGGCTATGACTCACCTGAGGTGATGGTACAATGCGGTGAAATGATCGGGTCAACAAGGCGCAAACACTAGCCGCAACCTAAATGAATGAATATGATCTACTTTAGATCATGAAATGATGTAGTGAATGTCCATGCACATGATACCTATACCACTCATAACTTGAAAATATACTAGTTATAGTCATAGTAAAATATATTCCATACTTGAGAGAAATAAGTCTTAACTAGACTTGTAAAACTTGTCGTAGTATATCGTATATAGAAAATTAGTGTTACAAGCTTCGCCATGAAAACCTTGAAGTAATGTCTAATAGTCGTAATAATATACTTGTAATCATAAGTACTTCATTAGTTATAAGTTTGGCACTTTGGTAGTTGATTGGCCTCAAACAGTCAGATAATATCAACCAAGTAATGGTCAACAAGTCAAACAGCCTAAACCAATACTCCGGTGAGTTTAGTGTTTCCCCGGATCGTTAGATCCCAACGAGATGTGAAATCTGAAATAAAACGACTTCTAGATCAGGTGAATTGAACAGGAAAAGGGTTTAAGTGATTTGTACTACTGAAATATAAGAGTGAATAGCTTTAATAAGCTATATCAACTAATACGTGAAATCAGATAAGAACAAGTGGAAAAGGAACTGAAAACGTAAACGTTTACTAATTAAACGTAAACAAAAACAAATTTAACTTATAGTATGATTTTATAAGCCTTAGGGGCTTAAATGCAAATTAAATAAATTTAAAATATTTATTTATTAATTAAAAACTATTTAATTAATTATTTAAGTTTAATAACTATTATTAATTATTTAACAATTAACTATAAATTATAAAAATGTAAAATAAGTCTAGAAAATTAAAATTAAAATTTCTAAAAATCTAAAATATTATAAAACTTATTTTAAAATTAAAATTATATTTTTCACACTATTTATCTATTTATTATTAATTAATTATTATTTAACTAATTATATTGCTTAACTTATTTATAATTACTAAAAGACTTATATAATTATGAAAAATTTTATATATCTAATTAACCATTACAGGAATCCTAAAAAATTATAAAAAGTTTATTTTATGTATTTTTAATTTAATTTACTAATTATTATTCTATTTATTAATTAATATCTAATTAAAATAATTAAATTATGAAAACTAGTAAATGAACAGTATAAATCACAAGAAAATTTCTAAAATTATTTTATAACTTATAGAAGCTAGGAAAAATATAAAAACTATGTGTTGCCTTAGAAAAATTAATTATGCTATTTAAAATTTATTTATTGATTAATTACTAAATAAACTAATATTAATTATAATAAATACTAAATGACAAAACAAAAATCTGAGAAAATTATTAAAAATACTTTAACCTATAAGGAAATTAATAAAAATATAAAAACACAATTTACTTAATAAAAATATAAAAATTAAAATTAAAATTAAATTGAATTAAATAGAAACTATCACTTAATTTTATATTTGTTTTTCTTGAATTTTCTTTTACCAACCTATTTTATACCTAACAATAACTAACTTTTGTAAAAGCAATAATTTTATAAACTATTAATAAGCTGTGTGCAAGCTTATTATTGAGACAGTTGACCAAAGTTTGAATATGACAAGAAATAAGCTCAACTGAGCTTGTGCGGGGTCCACCTTATAAAAACTTGATTCCTCAGAGTTTATTGAACATGTATAAGCAAGAAAAAGCACAAGGGGTTGGCTGAATAAGCCAAAAAGCCACAATAAGCTTATGCTTATTTGTTTTCTGAGACAGATTATGGGACAGACTTGAGAGCTTATTCTAGGTGGGGTCCAGTGGGTTAGAGGTCAAACAAAAGGTCAAGGGTTCAAGTCTGGTAGGAGGGGGGTTGTAAGAACCTATTTATGGGGTGTGGGACCCACTGAGTCAACCACAATGGACCACCAAAGGTGGTGGGTGAGCCAAGGTCTGCTGAGACAGGGCAATCACCTTGCCCTGCAGCTCAGTTCAAGGGGCATTTTTGTCCAATAAAAAAAATCACAAAATTATAATCTATGTGAGATCTAAGAATTAAGCTGGTAATCTATCACTAGAAACAAGTTTCAAGCCTTAAGTCCAAACACAAAAATCACTAATATTCTTGCTAAATTGATGAAAATCTGAACATGCAACTTTTGACTTTTACTACTTTTAAGCACAGTTGACTTTTATGAGTTTTGATTGGTCCTACTTATTTATTAAGTTGTATTAAGCTGATATTAGGTTAAATTAAGCTAAGAATCCTACTTATGAACTAATATGAAGATTATACTATATGAAAATCTTAACAGTAAACCTATTAAGCAAGATTAAAATGGATTTTGACTTTAACACTTATAAACACTGAGATTATGCTATTACTACTTTAAATTATACTAAAGAAAGTTGTCTACACATGTGTCAACCACTGAACATCACAGTTACACAAGAAAACATGCAATTCCAAACACACCTTATTGATCACTAGGTTTTGATTTTCAAAGCAATTTGTTAAATAAGACCTTAACACTGAATCTAAACTTTATATTATCATTTTATGAGATCAAATGAGCATGGAATATTGATGAACACAGTTTTAGACAAAGCAAACCTAAGTATGCAAGTTTACTGTGAAAATGCTATTTTAAGCCACAATTGGATTCAACAAACAAGTATTCTATATTAAGCAATATAATCACTTAATCATGCCACAGTAACATAAAAACACAAAGATCATAGCATGAAAATGACTTATACAATGAAATGCCAAAATTAGATAGAGTTGCTTACAAATGCTTCCAAAGTATAAACTGAGAACCAAGTACCAAGAACCACCTATAGACCTTCCACAAGGTCACTAACCCATAGGCAATCCATCACTTCCTTTGTTCCAGCTTATCTTCAACATTTCATTGATTTTTCTTTCTATTCTATTTTCTTGTATTTCCCTTGTTTTTTAGAGTTTAATTAGTATACCACTTTTAAAGTTTCTAATAGCTTAGAAAAGCTATCTGGGAGCTTAAGTGATCCTATAAAGTCCACCAATAACAAGAACTAACAATATTTAAAAAAAACATGGAAATTGATACGAATTTAACATAAACTTGCAAATATAACTTGAAACTGAAATTATTGCTTGAAAAAGGTTTCTTACAAACTTGGAATCTTAACAAAAGTACTGAGAATCAAAATTACACTGGAAATTTAGGAAAACATTAAAGTCGACATTAAAAACTTAAAAATAAAACTACTTTTTTATTACATTGTATATCTAAGACTATATAAAGATTATTTTCACTCTATCGACATCTCTGAAGACTTCCCACCACTTTTCAACCTTTGATTTAGCTTTAATCATCAAAACCGTCCATTTGGCATTTTGGCGCCAAAATTCAAACACGTGGATAGAAGCAGTTCTGTTTCAATTAAAGCTTCTTGGGAGCATTAGGAGGTGGCAGGGAGACAATTGAGATATTTTTTATGCAAGTTGGGGCTTAGGATGGAAAACAGAGGTGTGGAACTAGTTTTGGAGGGAAAAGCTGTGAAAACAGCATTAAATGTGGTGGGTTGTAGTCATAGAGGTGGTGGAGGGAGTGGGTGAGTAGAGTAGTGAGGTGGAGGGTGCAAGGTGGCAAAATACCACCTGGTATGGTGGTCTGTGTGGAGGTGGTGGTATTGGGAGGGATGGGTGAACAGTGCCTAGTGTTTGACCCGGGTCAACGCCCGTTTTAAATAAAAGGGTGCATTGGGTTTACTTGGTGGGCTGGGTAAAAACTGGGCTCAAGAAAAATAAAAAAGGTTGGGCTAGGTTAGTGTTTGGATTGGGTTGGTTTTAGTTTTGGGGTTTATTAATAAAATGGGGGTCCGGTTGGTTTTAAGTAAACAAGGACCAATTATGTAATTTTGACAAAAGTGAGGGACTGAAATTGTAATATTTCCCAAACACTCATAAGGGTGTAATTTGCCAAGAACCAATAACACAAGGACCAAATTCATATTTTACCATTTTTCAAAATTACCGGGGACCTTTTCTGCCAATTCCACAAACTCCAGGGACCTATTCTGTAATTTTCTGAAAGTTGAAGGGTTTATTTTGTAACTTCTCAAAAGTTATCATAAGGACCAATTTTGTCAATTTAGAATAGTGCAAGGCTTATTTTTCTTATTTTTGTATTTACAAAACCTTAGGGACTATTTTTGACATTTTCCAAACTTGAGGGACTAAAGTTGTAAATATGTGATTTTAAACTTTAAAGGACTATTTCTTACAACTTATGAATCCCAAGGACCTTTTATGACATTTGTACAAGTTTTGATTTACCAGGGACTAGTTTTGTCAATTTTCCAAAGTTCAGGGACTGAAACTGTAAATTATGTGAAATGTTTTGTTTTTCATCAGTTTTCAATCCTTATGCATAAAAACACAATCCAGGGATAATTTTATGTATTTTAAAGCACTCCTGTGTGTTTTCATATGTTTTTGCAGTTTAAATGTAACAGAAATGATGAGTATTTACACACTCATCAGTAGTATTTCTAGAAAATCTAGGATTTAGTACGTAGAAGTAGTATTATTATTATTTCTAGTAAAAGCTGTCAATTATATAGAGTTTTTGCCGATATTGAAACGTGAATACCTTGGTCGTTTGAAGTTCATTTTCTTCGTTCTTTATATCCCCGGATTCGTCTTAGTATGTACTAATATATTTTTGATAACTCGGCTTCTCTAGATTACGTCTAACGCCTCGGTTTGTCCAACGAAAATCGCCCAACAGCATATAATTTTCAGAAAAATAGTTTTCGTCAATAAACTTGCAAAAATCATATCTCCTTCGTTATAAACTCGTTTTAATCCGTTCTTTCGCCTACGGCTTCATTTTTGAAATTATTTTCTAAATCTTTGGTTGAAAACCTCCCCTGAGTTACTGAGTTTTCCAGGAATCAAATTTTGGGACAGTAGGTTTATATATATGTTCCAAATCCATTTCTAGTGTTCTAAACTAGTTTCTAATCCACCCAAATCACTTCCAATCACCATAAATCTAGTCTAATCCTACCATACACCTTCTTAGGGTGTCATGGGTTCTTAAACATGATCAATCTAGTGGATCTAACAAGGAAATCCAAAATACACATTTCTAGGGTTTATAAGTTAATAGTTTATAAAATGAAGTGGTATAAGCAAACATATGCATGAGATCTTGTATGAAAACCATATGATCAATATAAATACTTGAAGAAATGATGAAAATAAATTTTGTAAACTTACTTTGAATGAGTTAGTTGTTTAGATGAAGAAAACCTTGTAATCCCTGAGTTTATATTACAAAACCCTAACAAGGATCACCATATGAACTAGAAAATAGCTTGATCTTCAAAAATCAATGGATTCTGGTCTTGAATCAATTTTGGGTCGTGGGTTTGGTGAGGAGAGGAAGAAGAATGAGTTAGATATTTTTATTTTTGAGAAAATGAAGTAGCAAAATGAGTTTTTGATACTTAGAGGATATTTAGCTAGTTAGGGTAAAGTTGTAATTAATTGGTCAATGTGAAGACATGGGAAGGAGGGAGGGGGGGGGGGGTTGTGTGGCCGGTTTTACATGAGAAAAAGAGAAGCAAAATCGGTTTTGGTAACTTAGTAAATTCTATTGTAGTATTGGTTGTAGTTTTTTGTTAGTTTAGTTATAATCGGGTACTGGGTTTGCTAGAATTAAATTTTAACGAAGTTAACCGGGACTTAATAAAGTCATAAGAATGATAAAAATATGTTTGGTATAAAAATTGAGCGTTTGGATAATTATCGTTTAGTTTCCACGAAAACCGTCGTAATTTTAATAAACTTACGATATAAATTAAATAAATTTCCAAAATATTGGGTAAATGAATTTTATAACTTTTATGATGTTATAAGGGATATAAAAATATATCGGGACCATTGTGGGGATTTTTAGATATAATAGTTATATTTATTAATCGCGTATTAACGTTTATTTAAAAATAAATATACGTAAAACGTTAAATATACCAAAAATATTACATGAATATTCTACGAGTGGTATATTATGCAAATGTTATTATGATGATATGTAGACTATTTCTAGTCCGTATGAAGTGTCCCTAATGATAATGCATGAATTCGCACCTGAACCAAAACGGTTACGCTAATTTAAGTACTCGTAAACTAAATTTACAATGAAATGAGCAATGCACGTGAATAGTATTTTCTTTCCAGAAATGAATAGTGTTTGGTGAATAGTAAAATTTTTGAATGCTTCTCAGAATATCAAACTGAACTCAAAAATGATGAATAGTAAAACGATGAATAGTGTTTTGATGAATAGTGATTTATGAATAGTAAATTGTCTAAGTTTGAGAAATGGCCTGAAATGGTGAGTTGTGACAAGCACTTCTTAGGAGGCAACCCATGTTTTGTGTGATTTTTATTTGTTTGATTGTTATTTGTTTCCGTATGCATGCTTTATTTTTATTTTTTGTAGATCATGTTTCAAAATAAAATTGTGAAAATGCTTTTTCTTGTTGTTTAACTTCGTCTTAACTTCATATAAAGGTATTTTGCAAAAGCTAAGTGGAAGGGAAAACCCCAAATTTGTTTCTAAGAACAAAAAAATTATCATGAATCGCCACAATATTATATGAACATGTGTATTAGTATTTGCTAGAGTCAAATGCTTGTATCGAGTCATAATGATGTTTTGCAGGATTTTCCAGGAAGTAGGACATAAGTTTTTCCAGAAATTTCCGGAAATTTAACGTAAAGATTTCTGCAGGTCACTTCTGACGTGGTCAGGAGTTAACTCCTGACGGCGTCATGTGTAAAATTCTGGAAATTTTGCGAGTTTTGTTTTTCTAACGAAGTCTTAAAGTTTTTGTTAATTCTTTAGTGTAATAAACTCCAGGAAATCTGCAAACATTCATTCCACAAGCATTATATCTTAATTTGTTTTCTAGGACTTGTTAGTATATATAGATTGCCGCCGATTTTATGCGAGGTTGCCTTGTTTGTTTTCTCAGGTTTAACAGGTTATATATGACAAGAAGATGATTTATATTTCTGGAGGGAAGCTTTCAACATTCATTTTCTTGGAGGAAGACTTAACCTTGTTACCACACTATCCACACCGAACGAATCAGGGGAGTATTTGTTTTCATTCTTTTACATGTTCTACTTTTACATTCTTTAATTGATCATTGGGGACAATGTTCATCCTAAGTGTAAGGAGAGGGTAAATGATGATACCTTATAGGATACAATTGCACTTGAGTTTGTTTGTTTGATGGTAGGTGTGTAATAAAACTAAGAGAAATACTTGTTAGTGTAATTTTAGCGCCAAATTTTAAAAATTTTACAACATTTAGGAGTGAAACTTTAGCCATAGCAAGTGTCTCATGGATAGGAGTTATATGACTAGCAAAAAACCGTACCATTCAGAAAAATTTTCCACCCAAAAATGTGAGGTTCGCCTTTAGATTTGATAGGAAAAGCATTCACAAATAGTGCTTATGAGTGTACCGGTAGCATTTAGATTCTAGAACTTGCGTTAGTGATGCATCCCGAGACCGCTAGTGAGACTACATTCGTGTAGTAGGATTTAATACATGATAAGAGGCATTAGGAAGAATTTGTTACAACCCACCCAAATGTGCAACCAAATCACCTTAGCCTTCCGTGTATGCACTTATCTTTAGTGCATTATTGTTATTTGTTTAAACCCTTAGTTAATTATCTAATTGATTACATGGTTGCTAAGTCGAGTCATATCTTCTACATATTATTTTGGGACGATTGGGACTCATGGGTAAAGTACTTGTGTTTTGGAGTAATGGGGAAGAACATCATATATTACCCCCATATGTGCGTTAATCTTAAAAGTACTCCAAGTGTTTTGAATATCTTAATTCGAGTCATTAGATTAGTTTATTGTAAAGTATGTAAAAATTCAAGTGTAAGGGGAATGTACATTCCCTATGATGTATTATTTTGGATTGTAGGGTAAAAGTGTATGCAATATATATATATATATATATATATATATATATATATATATATATATATATATATATATGTATATATATATATATATATATATATATATATATATATATATATATATATATATATATATATAAAGAAGAAAAGAGAAAAAACATACGGACTACCATCCCGTTTCATTCTATGTTTATTTTATATTTTTGTTATTTTTGATTTATTAGTTTAAGTCGAGTCGAGTCTTGGCTTAGCAACGCCATATTGTACATGTAATTAACCAAGATGGTTAACTCGCCACCAGTAAATATTGCCTTTATCCAACAAAACAATGTATTCCATATCCCTACACCTAACGTCATAACCCTTTGACAGACCTCTTTGATAGTTTATCCTAGGTGCTTACGCCAAGTGGTGGAGGTTTGATCCTTTCCCAATCCTATGGTAATCTATTTTGCTATGACAGGTAGTGAGAGATGTTTTCCATTTCATTATTGTGATATATACTTTATTACACCCAATAGATGTGAGTATCTAAACACTATTTGTGAGGTGCTAGTGTATGACCTCTGTGCTTGTCTTTTGTCTTTAGTGGAATGATTATTTGTTGTAATTACTTTTTTATTAGTGTTAAATGACCCCTTACTTGTATTTTGATTAGAATAAAAGCGCATTTGTTTGAGGACAAGCAAATCTCAAGTGTAAGGGTATTTGATGAGGCGAAAAGTGAACCACTTTTAAGGGGTCATTTAAGCCAGAATTCAAGATTATTTGATCAATTATTGCCCTAAATCGTTCCTTTTGTCATTTTAGGTACTTTTGGAGAGAAATCTAGAAAAGGAAGCATTTTGGACGTTTTTGGAGCATAAAAGTGAAGAAAACGGCAAAGTCTCAATTTTCTTTGCTGAAACAGTACCTGATGGCGTCAAGGCTCTCCACATGACGGCGTGAAAAGTTACAAAAGAGGTGGAAGTGGAAAATACAAGTGACGATCCAGAGTGTTTTTGTGCATAGGAGATGACGGCGTCACCCAAGGCCGTCATGGTCCAAGTATTAGTGATGGCCCAGAGGAAAATCCTATATGCCGGCGTCACAAGTAGATCTAGGCAATACGATTTCATTATGG